>CM040405.1:88329105-88429105 GCA_022702515.1 Ilyophis sp. 1 JC-2022
GGGCGTAGATTTAAAGTCCAGATCAGTAAAAAATAAAAAAATACAAGAATGTAAAACCAGTTGGGTGGAAATAATATAGTTTTTATAGAATATAGAAATAAAATCTCAGGATTACTTTGAAGACAGTTAATCTTCAGTTATTCTTATGGTTTAATGATAACTGCTAATGAGAAAGATTTTTATTTAATTTATTAAATTATTATTATTATTTATTTATTTATTCTTTACTGAAATAAGCAATATACCAATTACCAATATATCCATGGTCCCAGTGTATTATTTTGACCCCCAATTGCCTTTAAACTGAACTCTAAGACCGCTACATTGGTAGCTACTTAGCTTAATATCAAGTATAGGACTGGGAAATGCTGGACTATGTAGGACTATGTCATGATGTAGTGACTGATGATCAATGACTGGTCATGGTTTTGCACCAATCATTGGTTGTGTTATTAGTTTTGCACATGCTAAAGGTCTTAGTAAATCAGGCCCATACTATGCAGTGTGTGCTGAGCAAAAATATGAATAGTCAAAGGTTTATTCTGTTTTGCTTCTATACTTATATCATGGAAATACTAGCTTGGGTAGCCAATTTGAGCAAATGAGTAATCAAACGGTTTGGAATTCAGCAACCACACGGACACAACTTTCCAATTGCTCAAACCTTGGGAAAATGTTTTTTTAGCTGGCATTGAGAATACCCATACAAAACTCAGTGTCAACTAACGCAATTATTTTTCAATGACTGACTAATCCGGTCATCATAAACAACAAGGGAACTCCCACAGTGTGAGAGACAGTGACAGAGACACTGGAGAAGGCTAATTCTAACTCTGAGAATGTGCACACGGACCGATGCGGATGCAATGCGCTCACAGCCAAAGTGATTGACTACTCTTTCCGGTTTGGTCCCGAAACACCCGTTGGAATATACGTGCAAGGGGAAAAATAGAGGAGATTGGCTCTGTGTTAATACCAACGGGTGGAAATCAGCTGACCGTAAGTCAGCTTATCCGAATAAACAGTGGGACCAGCGCTTCGGTAAATCAGCCTTTGAGAATCCCACGATGCTTGTCGAAAGAGAACAGAAATCCTAGGAGCTGGAGGAAGCCAACAAATGACACACACAGAGGCAGTTCTGTCACAGCGCTGAACTGCCTCTTCCTTTGACAAAGCCCTTTTCCTGCAATACAGGTGATTGCTTGTCCCCCCGTTTAAACTCACAAGAGCTTGAGGATAAATTAGAAAAGTCAGTCACTTTCAATGTCGTTGGGTCCCCTCCATTTTGTTTAGAATTTTGCATTGAAGTCACCACAGTACAAATATTCCATTAAAAGAATGACATTTAAAAGATACACGGGCATCCATACATCACATGCATTACTCCTATAGCCATGTTTCTTGCAACACAAAGGTTAACGGCTAAAAACCTCAAAAACATCTGCTCCTGTACATAATCCTGGCAGCTGGTTTCAGGACATAGTCAAGGAAGGTGGAATGAAAAATGCTGATTCAGCAGATAATTCGACGGGCTCTGGCATTCCGCTGCACTGATTTGACTGCACTGCTCCACGTATAACCTTGTGACCTCAGCCTTGTTACATAAGTAGGCATCGTCAGCTGCTGATACGGAAGACAACTGAATGTAAAGCAGCTACGTCCAGTAAGACGCTAGCATGTCCAAAATCCGAGAGGACTGTATGATGTCAACAGATTTCCTTCACTGTTTAAAACCGCCTCTGCCTCAATAATCCAAAGTCACATTCCAGAGACCCACATCTTAAAATATTACCGCTATATATTTATCCGTTTAATGGCATAAACACTAGCATGTGCTTCTTTAAAAACCCATTATTTAGTTTCCTCACAGATACTCTAAATCAGCATGTTTTTAATCTGACGTGAAACGCATTCCTGATATATTTAAATGAGATCTATCCTGGCTGTTGTTCACCATTGTATTCTAATTGTCTCATGCATTGTAAGTCACCCAGGATATGGGGTTGAGCTAAATGACAATATATCAGGCATCTGTGTGTAATAACTCCCTCAGGAACATCCTTCAGGGCTTAGAGCTCTCTGAGAAGAGGAAATGAACTCATTGTTACTGCGCCGTAGTTATTAAAGTGGCAAAAGCGCTAATTGTCAAATGTGTTAACACGTCAGCGTTATTTTAAAAGGAGCCTATGAAAAAGCTGCTAGCACAGCCAGGAGCGTTAATGTGATTTGCTTTTACACTGCTGACCGTACTGCTGTTGCTGGCAAGAACACTAAACATAATAAAGAAAAAGGGAACTTTTTTGGATTATTTATATATTTATAAATATAAATATATATATTTATTTATATATATTATTTATAAATAAATATTTTATTATTTTATTATTTATTTTATTATTTTTGCCTCCCCTGAGGGGTTGAAACATTGTGCAAGGGATATCATGGGCTTGTTAAGCCAATGCGCTTTAGTGGAACGGAGGCAGCTACTGTATGCTGGTTACTGGGAGTCAGTCAGCCGTTGCTTTGTCCTCAGGCACCACAAACGGACAAATGCTGCCTTAAACAGGCCTCGAGACAGGGAAAAGGGTAGTGATTAAATTAGGTTGTAAGTAAAATAAGCTCCTCTTTTTAAACCTCAGGCTTAACTCTGAATGCGCTATTTTAGGAAAAAGGCACAAGACAAAGTTGCAGAATAGCTCTTAAGGCTTCGCAGGACCTTCCCTGTGCTTTTTGATAGTTATTGTGTAGATACTCTAAATGCATTTAGAAACTGTATTTGGCAGTCCTTTAAAACGCTTGATAACAAAACATTATCAAAATTGTGTCTTGTCCAGCTATAGAATTAAAGGATTGTCAGAACTTCTCCACCGGAAGGGGACGAGTTATATTTTCCCGGGAGAGAAATATGGACCTCGTTCTAATTTACATCGGAGGTCACAGTACGATGAGGTCAAAAGGACGACATCATCCGCAAACAGCAGAGATGCCACCTTTAGGTCCCCGAACCGGGCCCTCTACAGACCTCGGCTGCACCGTGATATCTCTGATCATGCATACCATGCGCAGGAGAGGAGAGGAGGTGCAACCTTGTCAGAGTTCGGCACCAACCTTGAATAAGCTTGACTTAATGCCAAGAATGTGAACACAGCTCTCAGTCAGAGTGTACAGGGGCTGAGTGGCTAACCTGGTAGCAAACCTGCAGGTATCTTGTGGAAGGTGCAATGAAAGTGCTGGATGATCACCCAGTGGATATCAAAAACGTTTGGACTGAAAGATGAAAAATGACGTGATTTACGGGGAAAAAAATGTATTAACTTCAACAAATCTCAGTGGCACCATACAATTGTAAATCATTTTAGGGAGAGGCTCGGTGGTTTTATTCAATGCACCAGGTCACACCAGTAACCTGGATGGCCTCATTCAATCAAAAATCAAATCAGCAGTGCTGGAGACTGACTCGGTAGTGCTACTGTATGCCAGGTCTGGCCTGGTGGGAGTCCTCGTCTTTTGGATCACTAGCTACACGTTGTTTGAAATGGCTGTCTTACAGTGTGCTTCCAGCACAATCTGTTTGAATGTTGTTTCTCTTACAGTGGGCTTCCAGGACAGGCTGTTTGAATGAAGTAAAAACAAAGGGAAACACCTGGTTTATTATTACCAATTTTGAAACAGGACAGGTTTCCAATAGCATGCATATAATTACTTAGATTTTTTGTTGTTCAGGGAGATTCAATTATTCAAATCCGTCAGCTGGCTGTCAATCCTGTCACAACCACAGAGAACCACAGATATTTTTATGTGTTTTACTTGTGTTCAAAATTATATTATATGTTTTTTATCACAAAGACAAAGTACATCATTAACATAAATTGTAAGTGGAAAACATTATAATTGTGTATCTTTCTTGACTAAAAATCTTTTTGATTATACAGCTAGTCAAATAGTATAATATATAATACTCCAAAATAATATTATATATGCATTTGTGAGTGTCTGATGGAGTTGACAAAACTCAAGTCTTCAGCTGAAAAAAGTTTAAGAAGAAATTAAATTACTGGGAGGTGGCTCTTTTATAGGGTTTAAAGACTGATACGTCAACATATATTTTCCCAGCATAATTGATGAGTAAAAAACAAACATAAAAAAATCAAGGTTTTGTCCTAATTCCCAAGAATGAGTGTAATAATTTGTTCAATGTGATATATCAAAAACAATATTTTTTCTCATTGAATATTTTTTAAGTTGAACGTGCTTTTTCGGCCATTCCATTGCCATGGTGCTTGTCTTGCTGCATTTACACAACAATTGTGCTACATAACATTAGCAATGAAAACACCAAGACATTGCAAATTCACTAAATTCACTCGCATGACAGCGAATGAAAGTTATATGATGGTAATTGCCGTGGCAAACGTTTAAAATAACAGGAGCTTTTTAGTTTTGAACAACATTCTAGCTAGCTAGTACCACCTGTCATCATTTGATCTGGTTAGCTTAATTTGCGTCCCCCTAAGTTTGGTTTTAGTTGCAACTTACATGTTAAAATCTAAATTTTGCCCATCAATATCTCAGCCGTTTTAGTACCAATTACCAAGCCACTTGGCAGATCAACTCATCTCATCAATATTTCAGCTGCCCTTAATGCATTATAGATCTGTAGCCAATGTCTAAACCTACTCTATAGCCTAATGCAGCAGTCGTAGGCCTCTTACTATTTTGAAGAGTATGAATTAGGCTCTTTGAGAGAAGGTTTGAACCAATCTGCCCAGTGATGAGTACATGTTGTTTGAAATACAGTAGACCAACATAGCTACAGAACAGTATAGCAGTCAGATATAAAAAGCTGAGTACTGGAAATCCCTGATAGTGTAGAGAGCTGAAGTTTGGCTTGGTGGTGCTCATTTGAATTTTGTTTCTTTTGCAGCTTTTGACCAAGCCAAACTTAACACTTAAAACATAGTTTTTTATTATTAATTAATCTAGCATTAGGAGTGTGAAAACACTCTTGAATAAGCTACAGTTATCGCAATGTTTAATCAGTGCATAATGTATTTGATTTTAACGGTTTTTAGCAGGGGTGTCCAACTACATTTCCAGGGGGCTGCAGTGTCTGTGGATTTTTGTGGTTTCCTTCCAATCGGTTGCCAATATTAAGGCATTGAGAAGAAGGTGTGTAGATTCTTTAGCCAATTAATGACTTAAATGAACCACTGGTGCCGAGAACACCCCGAAAACCAGCAGGCCCTCTAGGACGAGCCTGACACCTGTGGCTTATAAGGTTTATTGAGTCTTGTCGCCACACATCACATGTAACTCGTCACCTTTGCCTTTCCTTGAGTATGCTTTAAAGCTTTTGTGATTCGCAACCTCTGACATTCTATTTTAATGTGTTTCTGAGCCAATCATATTACTTGGTTTTTGGAATGTAACAGAAGGAGGGACATTACAAAAAAAACTTTTTTTTTTTTATCCTTTATGGTGCAGATAAAAAATACCTTTCGGAATTTATAGAAATGATTCAGGTGGAAAATAAAACATTCTAGGTGGGACAGGTCCACCTCTGCTGGCCCCCCGAAATCTACACCTATAGTTACATAAGCAATAAACTATAAAACTGCTGCTCTTTTGTTTCTGTCTTGTACTTCTCTTTTCTTAAAAGTTGGTCGATTTTGAATGCATGCATTTCCAGCTCCCAGCCCTCAGAATGAATCTCTTCATTGCTGTAGAAATCCCCTATGCGTTTTTCTGTTGCATATGTCAGGAGCACATGATGCAGTCCTTTCTACTGGCTTCAGTACTAGTACATAGAGGAGAACAAACCTGTCCTGTTGCTGGCTATCCTGAACAATAGAAACTTGTATTGCAGTGACTGAATAAAATGTAAAGATATTTATGATTTAGTATATATATATTTTTTAAATGTATTATGCTGTATTGTAAAATAAAACATGTCTACTTGTATTCTAGCATGGCCCATACTTACTTTTGGTAAGTCGACTCAAATAAAAAAAATATATATAATAATAATAATTATACTCCATTTTATTTTGCTTGGGAGAACTTGAAATCCATTAAATGCCACATTGGCATCCTCTAAAACTATGAATAATATGTCATTAAGAAAGTGGCCAAGCAAAAGATACATGAATAGCTAAGGTCTGACGAAGAATTGATGAGAATGATTGGATGTTTACGACTGCGGGATTAAAAAAATGGAAGTTCTTTTCATTTAATATTTTATGTTTGACCTCATGAGCAGAAGAAAAAAGTGAAAGTGAAAAAGTGAAGTTTTCTTTTTTTTTTTTTTTAAATGAGAAAGCAACAAAACAAGATTCAGCAGCTCTGTCAAGGAGAATTCAACACACAAAAGCAGCTGAAGTGTCCAATTTAAGAGGGAGGCTGGGGAGTGTGATGTGCAGCAGAAGGGCTGTAACTGCAACCCTTCGTGTCTTATTAAAAAAGAAACAACCTCTATGGATCCCTTAAGCTTTACCCTGCTTTTATTAGAATCATGAGTAAACAATGAGACTGGCTGAGGGGGGGAAAAAGTATAATTGCTCGAGCACATAATGGCGCCAGTTAATGCGTTTCGCTTTCCGTTTTAATCGGAAAATTGGATTAATGTGAAGCCCCTACCAAACGGAAATATACTAAAAGGTAAATGAAACTTCATAAGTTGTTAGAACAGGCATTTCACAGCTTAAACAATCAATCGCAATCCCCACGTGGCACGCATCCAGTCAAAAACGAATAAATGTACTGTATTTATAAATGAGTGTTAAATCATTAATTCCCAATTTTCAAAGAAATGAGTTTACACTTTCAGATGAGTTCATATATTTGTTTTAGTTTTTTTAAATATTGTTTTCAGCTCACTGAAGGGGAGGAAAACGCAAGCAACCTTGTGGATGATAATATGCCACATTATGATATTCCAAAACACAAAACATAATGACACAAACCAGATGCATGCTAAGCACCATCAACTGGTAGAAATCCTAACATCTGCCACCTCTTAGCCGAGTCAAGCTATAGCAACATGTGATATTGCACTCTGCAATTCTGCAGAGCCCTCAAAAATAGCTTCAGTGTCATTCCCATGTCAGATATGAGACCAAGCCGGTTCATTTCTCTTTAATTTGGTTATTATTCGTTGGATTGCATCTATCAGATTGTTTGCAATGGAGTACAGTGAAGCTCTCGCGAACCAACTTACAAAGTGCAATCATGCGTTCAATAGATACACCTCTCCAAATACAATTAGGATACACCTCTCCAAATACAATGGGCTCAGATTACGACTACATCCTGTGTTTGAAATAAAAGCGATTTTTTCTATAATGGGGTTTGTCTTCAGTCTCCGTGTATAACCGTTGATAATAGAATCTTTGCATTTATTCAAGAACCTTCTAGTCTAAATGGGACCATCAGTAGGCGTACTTGTAACATTGGCTGTCACACGATTCTGACTTTTGGCTGATGGAAAACATTCCTATTTATGATTGTCATTACCATTAACATCAAAATAAATACAAAAATCATTTTTTTTTTCTTTAGAAACTTCTGTGTTCATGCATTTTGATGGTCACAGAACATGCCAAACTGTGTTTGTGAGAAAACGTCTTAAATTCAGCTGTGAGGCAAAGTTAATGAGCCATTTTGAATCCTGGGAACAGTTCCTGCCTATCTAAGATTTCAATGCAGAGTGAAGCCACAGCTTCTATGACAGCCTTTGCACACATCCGATTCATGAGCCTAATTCTCACAAGTTATAAAGCCATAACTTTTTTATTACATGGTCATCATTTATGTACAGTACAGTCAAGTATGGCTTCTATATGGATGCATTTGCAATTTTACTTTTTTATATCAGAAATCCAGGAAACACAATGCCACAGTGGAACCTGTCTGTGTACAAACACCCCCAAAATACAAATGAACAGTTGCATTTATTTATTTATAAACTGTTTAGAAAGTAATATTGTACTGCATATATTAAACCCATCTTCATACCTCTGGTAATGGATTCATTCTGAACATGATGTCATTGTGATTCTCTTTATATCTTGGTGTTGTAAAAGGAAAATGAGCTATTTCTACAAAGATATTCAACACAAACCAATATAAGCTATTTGTTGTGACTTTTAAAAAAAATCCTATTCCAGGAAATATGAATCTGCTCAGGAATCACATCATTCTCTATGTATAAAAACAGTGGCATCCACAATTATACTCTTGACTATTTGAAAAACTAATTTGTCGCATCCTGAGGGGATAAAATCAAGCAAAGCAAACAAAATAAGAAAATAGCAAACAACACGAAAAGTAAGAGATAAATTATTTCCTTGGGACAATAAATCCATAGAATTCACAGATAAAGTAATTTGCTCAAAAACCCTGCTCATTGTTTATTTAAGAATGTAGCCTTCAGTCCTCTGCTACCTGTTTACTGGAGTTATTTAGTTCCTATGGTGCTCTTCTGTAAATTCCTGAAATGAAACACTGCTTTGCTACATTGCAGTTTTTTTTATCCAGTCTATCACCCCCTAAAATGCTAAATGTAGCAACATTCTTACCCCTTCCACTGATTAATGTAATTATATAACCTATAATGGATTATAATACAGGTGTTTTTATGTTTTTACGTCAATGTAGCATTGAGGGGGACAAAAAGGGTTTTCTGTCTATGGTGCTGACAATTAATGGTGTTCATGAGGAATGTAACATTTTAAGAAAAAGCTTGGGGGAAGTTGTGCCGGTGCTATGTAGATATGTGACAGGACTATCGCCCTGGCTCTCCCACCGGGGCATCTTGTTCCTACAACATATGTATCTTGTACCTACACGTACATACATTGTCCCCACAAGATACAGATCTTGTTCCCACAAAAAAAAAAAAATAATGTTTCTGAAATCCGGGGGCTCCATATAAAGCATATTTAAGATACTTTAAAGCTATTCATTAAATATATTTAATTTGGACAGAAGAAAAAAATGCTCCAGTATAGAGATGAATAAAAAGTGTGTTCTCTAGTAATAAATTGTGTTTTGGAATGGCCATCCTCATTCACTTGTCATCTGAGAATTAAAAAAATAATAATAATAACTGTATATAATTTGTGTAGATTTATGAGCAGATGGATTAGTAATATCCTGAATTTCTATATCCTGCACGCTGGTTTCTCAGTCATCTCATAATAAAAATGAAAGAGGATTTTATGAAACATTTAGAAAATATTAAATGAATGTGGGCAGTATCTCTAGACAGTAGCTTTGCTGTGCAGGAGTCTCTATAGTATTGTAATGACACTAGTTGCTAAGCTGACTAAACTTATTCGCTTTGGCTATAGCACAGGAAGAAACAAATACTGCTCTATATTACTGTCTATAGAATTACAGATCAGCGCAAAGCTCTTGTGGGTTAAAGGAAGAGTACAATTAATGAAGAACTGAAACAACAAAAGTATGGAAAGTATCAATAGAACTATTTGGGTAATTAGCACTTGTTTACCAAAGGAGGAAATACTGTTTTTTTTTTTTAATCAAGAGATTATGTAGACGATGTATCTATTTGGAATAAATTACACTTTTTCAATATTGCATCACCAAGACCTTGATTTAAAAAGGTTTACTTTTCCTGCCAGCCGAGTGATAGGAATCTGAATATACCGTGTGTCCTACTTTTACCTTCTTTGTGGCATTTTTTCAAAGCATGGTCTCATGGCATGTGTGTGCAGTTGGACAAATATATCGATTTACCACTCAATGATGACATCCATCCATCCATCCAGTCATCCATTATCTAACCCGCTTATTCCTGGTCAGGGTCACGGGCGGCTGGAGCCTATCCCAGCATACATTGAGCGAGAAACAGGAATGCACCTTGGACAGGTCGCCAATACATTACAGGTAGCACACACACACACACACATTTCACTCACACACTCACACCTATGAGCAATTTAGTCTCTCCAATTAGCCTAACCTGCATGTCTTTGGTCTGTGGGAGGAAACCGGAGTACCCAGAGGAAACCCACGCGGACACGGGGAGAACATACAAACTCCACACAGGAAGGCCCTCGGCCGGGATTCAAACTTGGTACCTACTCGCTGCGAGGCAACAGCTCGAACCACTGCACTACACGTGCCTCCCCCAACGATGGCAACAATATTTCATAAAATTTCACACTCATAGTAAAATTTTCAGTATTCATTTAACTCGCAAATGAGTTAAATTAATCTCAGAAGGACAAAATGTACTCTTATCAGAGTAAAATATATCAAATAACTTTTAATATCATTTAATATCAAACGACAAAAGATTTTACTATCGGGCACTGATTCATTATTTGATTTTCCTCACTGCCTCATTGAATGTATCCCAATATTTTTGTTATTGTTACATCCCAGTGGAGTTTGTTCCATTTGTAAAACGTCTGCAGTGTTTGCATGTGATGTGGGTGGAGCCAAGGACTCAACCAACCTCAGCTGACATCCTTGAAATCCAATGAAGATCAGCTGTGTGTCGGGATATTTTAAAAAGCTTCCGAGTGAGAGAGAACAAAGATTTCACTGACAAAGCAAGAGCAACCCATTTAGATTGTTCTATGTTTTAAATTATTACTATTTGGTTGTTTGTTCATCTCGTGTGGTCTTGTTTTCTAATAATTCATTAGTTTTTTTTTGTTCTTTTTTGTTTTAGGACAGGGTGGGTTATAAGCTCAGTTTAAATCAGTGCAGAAGTGGTCATGGCCTATGTAGGATAGCTGCCACCTTTTCCCGGAAGATCTGTTATTGACGTGTACAATAGCATTGGCTAATCATACCTGCCAGTTTTGTCATGTGCAATTTGCTGGCATATTTGGATTTGTCTCACTTTTTCAAAAATGAAATCCCATTTCTTTACATGTGGGATTCATGTATGGCATTTACATGTTGGCTATTTGTTAGCTGCATGATCATTATAACTCAGTGGGTTGTGGGCTGTAATATTATCATAAAAAAATTTCAGATGTGAACAATGTGATTGTTCTCACAACTGTAAAGTGTGGGCACAAGTACATATATCTGCACCAGAGCTGGTTTGTGACATAAGTTGTATTTCTAATATTGCACTAATCTCTATGGACTGTGAATGTGACAAGAGTGTCGCTGTCAATTCATGGACAAAATCAAAGAATAACAACAGATTTTGTTTTGTGAATTTCGTTGAAATCCACATAGGGAATTTTACTAAGAGTAGACAATAAAAATAGTATTCTTTTCATCCTTTTGCAAACGTACGTCAAAGTTCTGCTCTGACGTTTCACCTCCTCTCTTCTCTAAAACTCAATTTCGCCAAAGTATGAGATATTGATTCCATACAGATGTAGTCATGTCTCAGCTGTTACATTAGGTGTAGACTAATCTCAGCTCCACTGAAGAGGCTGAATGTGTCGGGCATAAACCATAAATCTAGCTCTCCAAACCTCTGAAATTCCCCTTCTTATACTGATGTATTAAAGGCAACCGGGCGTAAATATCTCTTGATAGGCCTTGGGACATAAATCAAACATCCTGCTTGCACCATATGCAAAGTCTTAGCCTCCTGGCCTTTCAGGGGGTCTTGTTTCACCCATAGGTGACACACAATACTTAGCAAGTCTGTAGGTGAAAGTGAATGGAATACCTTCTTTAGATTTAATATGATTAAAGTGTGGTGGTGGTGGTGGTGGGGCGGTGTGTTTGAGGGGGGGGGGGGGTGATACTGCTGTGGTTCAAGTGATACACATCGTGCTCATTCACCAACTTTACAGTTTTCAATTTATAGTGGTCTTTAAAAAATGCTTCCTTTGCTAAAAGATTATTTAAAAATGGAAGCGGGATGGATGACATTTTATCTTAAATGTTCAAAAATATAATTAGTTAAAAGTCTGGGTAAACTCTAGGGGTTTAATCTCTAAATGTTTAATTTTGTGAATCAGCATTATATTATAATCACTATATTCATTTCTAAGAGAAGTTTTCAAATTCCTAAAATGTGCATGTACATAATTTTCTTACATCTTTATGGAGTGCATAGATAAAGCATCAATTTATTCCTCTGAAGTTGGGTTTTAATTACATAAATATTACTAGACAGGTTGCTGGAATTGCAAATATTAAGCTATAATATTACTAAAGATAAAAAATGAAAGATGCAATAATAAGCAACTTCTTTCCTTTCCTTTCTAATAATTATGTATGCAATTAATTCTCATATCTTGTATCATTTTATCCTGTAAACTCTTCAAATAAATGCTGTGCTTTAAGAAATGTCATCTTACTGTGTAGTGTTCCTGCTATGGCATGTTTCTTTCAAGATGTATGACTGTATACAGACATGTTAAAGAGCACGAGCGGAGACCTCAGGCGGTGAAAGACCTTCAGCGCTGTATGGAAGCAGTGAAGACGTTCTTAATAAGGAAGGAAAAAAAGTGCAGCCATTAGTTTTTTTGCTGATTGGCTTCAGTTAAAATGAGAGCACAAAGCAGCTCCTTAGTCAAGAAATATATTATGCATACAACATATGCTTTTGCAATTATAGCTGTGGAATAATATTGGTCCAGAGTGTAACGAATTAATACAAAGTGTGGCATGGATAGTTCACTGGTTTTAATTGTAGCTGTGTTGCAGCCCTCTTGTTACTCTTGTTACTCTTGCAAATCCGTGCACTTTCGAAATGCAACTTCCATTACATTTGTTTTGCTCAGATTTGCTAAATCTTTTAATTTTAAACTCAAAGCCATTCATATTTTTATATCATATTTTAATATTCTCCGATCTAAGCCATACACAGATCTGGTCAATGAGTGGCATGTGAAAATATGATTTCATGATAAACTCTTTGCCGTCATCTGAAATCAATGAATCCTTGTCCTGTTCTGATTTGTTTGGCCAGTGACAAACACAAGTGCGATTTCAATGCAAGAACTAAGCAATTTTTCAGCTATGTGCTCTTAATCGCATCACATCTCCCACTGCAGGGTTCTGTAACCACAAGCGGCATCGGGGTTCTAAGCTTCACGTTCCGGTTAAACTGGAATTGTGTCAGTAATGGTGGAAACAAAGGCTGTCTCCAAATCAGTGCCCTTCTATACTATTGATGTTTTTTCTAAACATGGTATACTTAAAACGCCCGGATGATGTACTTTTTATTTTTTCTATTTTATTTTTTCCCCGGATGATGTACTTACTTCCGGGGTTTCGCTGAGTAAATTCGAGAGCGTACTTTTCAGGAAATAAAAAACATTTTTGTTCCATACATACAGTGCAGTCCATAAGTATTTGGACACTTACACATTTTTTTGTTTGTTTTGGCTCCGTACTCCAGCACATTGGCTTTGAAATGGAACAGTGACTATGAGGGTGAACCGTGTAGCAATTGTCGCCATTTTTATACATAACCCCCTCCCCCACACTTTAGGGGACCAAAAGTAATTGGATAAATGAACATAAACTTAAATAAAGTCATCATATTTAATATTTGGTTCCATATTCTTTGCACGCCTGATGTCTGTGACCCAACAACATCAATAGACTCTTGATATCATATTTTCAGGTATGTGCAGCTTTGCTGACATTTTTGCATGCTGCCTGGCATGTATAAACAGTAAACAGTACACAGTCTGCTAGTACACAGGACACAGGATGCAGTAGATAGGGCTCTGATTCGGACACAGCCAACAATTGAGGCCTACTGAATCCAGGTGGGATGGGCCTTATGACGAGGGGAAGAGCCATGATTTCTACTGGATTAAAAACTGAAATTCTGCACCTCCATCAGTCGTAGTCCAACAACAACCTTCAATAATCAGTGCTCTTTAAAATAGCAAACTACTTTGACTAGAATATCAACTATGGCTCTTAATTAAGGTGTTAGATAAAATATCCACGTTGTTTAATACTGTCACAAGTTGAGTTGCTTTAGAACATACAACTCAATACAAAATGCAATATAAATATTAAAATAGAGTGTGAAGGCTTATTTCTATCTAACTGTGGGAGAGTGAGTGTATTATGCTTTAAAGTATGATGATTGAAGTATCAATTGGTTATGGATAAAGAGGCATGAGGCGCCACGCATTGTGAATGCTTTTTGCTATCTGAGAATTGGGCGCAACGTTTCTGTGTCCAAGCCAACATGGTAGTGATGTCACGACTGCAGTGCTTGTCCTAAATATAGGCTGGACACCCTTTCCTTTTTGTTTAGGCTAGAGTCCAGTTTACCACTTTTTGATTAGAATATTTCAGACATAATTAGTTATGAAAGCAGACTACGGACATAAAATGAAAGATTTTTCTGTGAACACAGGGGGCTTGGGAGATTAACAGCACACGGTGCATTAATGATAATAAAATCCACAGTCACATGAAATATATGGTCCGGATGTTAAGTATGTGCATATATCAAGGGAGGAAGGCCAGCTCTCCAAGTCTTAGAATCCCAGAGATGACTCAGCTTCTCCATCCTCTCAGGACTGTATTAATGGCTGCTGTCATATGTCTTTACCATAAAGAGGAAAAGCCTTTGGGGTGTCCAGTGTTACCGAGGTGGTTCCCCACCCACTGCATCTGTGCCTCCTGAGTAATGTCCGCTCAGGAATGATAAGCACTCGTTCATGTTAGACATCCCCTCGCGTCTCTTCAACCTCTTAAAACGCTGCTCCGATGGCTCCTGATTTTCTTTCAACAGGTTAATGTGAACCTGACAGAGCTGGTGAAGTATACATTTACATTTAGGCATTTAGCAGAGCGACTTACACAGTTGTACATTTCTACTGACTATCTATGTATACAGCTGGATATGTACTGAAGCAATTTGGGGTAAATACCTTTAGCTCAATGGTACAATAGCAGTGCCCTTCCTGGGAATTGAACCCACCACCTCTGAGTTGGAATCCCAGCTTCCTAACTATAATACCACACTGCTGCTCCCGTACTGACATCTTATAGGTTATGAGTCCGACTTCTCCCAACTCCAGGGGCCACATGTATAAACAGTGCTGAGCAGAAAAATGCCCTCTGAAAGTTGCATAAGTGAGTTTTCACACATATGTTTTCAATTCAGATGTATAACATAAAATAACATGCGTACCTCTGCACACGCTGAACACCATGCGTACGCAAGGTTTCGAGACGGTCTGATATGGTTACACTGTGATAGAAAGGCAGAGGGAAAAAATGCAAAACTTTGCGAAAGCAAATTTCCGACTTTCACCCTGAGCATTCTTTTACACATTGTTTTACTCAGAGTTTTATACATGTGGCCCCCGTTGTGACTCTTTCCATCTGGTTTACAGCTTACTGGTGGAGAGACACCTCAGTTAATTCAGTGGACTCTTAGGTGTACAGTGATCATACCCAGGCTACTTCACGGCCATTGTCTGCTGCACATGCTGTAGGCGATTCTTCAGAGTTTTTTATCGCATAATGTCCTGTTTTACAAGATGTAGAACAATGTTGTTTATACAGGTCTGTTTCCGCTTCTCACAGTGGCCCTAAGTCTTTCCATTTCCTGCAAACTGCAGAGAAATCCGTTCAGTAAAAAAAATCTGAACTTGAATTGGCTCTCACAGTAATTCATACAGGAAACTCTTAAGTGAAATCCATTCATGGATCTAAGAAGGAGAGTTCTGCAAGTTTTGTGGCATTTATCTTTTATCTTTCATTTTATTCATATGACTTTCATTCACATTATCTGTTGAAAGTCTGCCTTAAAACTAGGCTATCTGTAACGTCCCGCTCCCTTCTTGTCCGTTCTCCAGGTTTTCCCTTTCCTCCCGTGTCATGTTTGGATTCCCTGTGTCTGTGTTTTCCCTGTCGCTACAGGCTGGGCGTGCCCCTTCTGTCTGTTCCTCTCTGTTCCCTCACTTCAGGTTCAACCTATCTCCTTTCCCCCTTCTTGCATGCATTCCGCACCAGTCATTAGTCAATCACTCTCGGTTACATTCCTCATGCTTTTGGTTATTGGTTTCAATTTCACTCCCCTACTTATACCTCCCGCTGGCTGCTATTCGGCGCCAGTTCGTTAACGTTGTTCGTGCGTGTCATGGTCTCCTGGTTTCTGGTACTACTTGACTGAAAGCTCTGTTGTGGTTTTTTCCCTGGCTAACTCCTTGGTTCCAAGTCCAGTGTTCTGTAATATCCAGCCTGTAGCAGTCAAGTCTCCCCTGTTTGTGTTGCGGTACCCCTGCTCCCAGTTAACGTTGCCTGTGCAGTGGGGTGCTCTGCCTCCAGCCCAGTTCCTGTTGGACCCCCCGGTCCAGATCCCGTTCCCGTGATCCAGTTCCTGTTGGACCTCCCGGTCCAGATCCAGTTGCCTGCGCAGTGGGGTGCTCTGCCTCCAGTCCAGTTCCTGTTGGACCCCCCGGTCCAGAGCCCGTTCCCGTGATCCAGTTCCGGTTGGACCTCCCGGTCCAGATCCAGTTGCCTGCGCAGTTGGGTGCTCTGCCTCCAGTCCAGTTCCTGTTGGACCCCCCGGTCCAGAGCCCGTTCCCGTGATCCAGTTCCTGTTGGACCTCCCGGTCCAGATCCAGTCCAGTTCCTGTTGGACCCCGCGGTCCAGAGCCCGTTCCCGTGATCCAGTTCCTGTTGGACCTCCCGGTCCAGATCCAGTCCGGTTCCGGTTCGGAACCCACATCCTGTCTCAAGTCCAGTTCCGGTTCGGAACAACCCTCCGTTCCCGTGACCCAGTTCCTGTTGGACCTCCCGGTCCTGATCCAGTCCAGTTCCGGTTCGGAACAAACCTTCGTTCCCGTGATTCGGTTCCAGTGTGGGCCTCCCGGTCCAGTACAAGTCCAGCTCCGGTTTGGAGCAGTTCGCTACTTCCTGGACCCTCTTAACTATTGTGTTAAGTTTGTGTTGAGCTTGGGACTACCCCAAAGCTCCGAATAAATCCTCATTTCTGTTTCCCTGTCTCTTGGTCGTTGCATTTGGGTTCAGCCCGTGTTTGGGTTCGTGACAGAACGAACTGGCCTTAAACATGGACCCAGCCGACCTCGAGCAGGGTCGCCACGCCTTCCACTCTATGGAGATCGACCCATTCGACACGATTTCCTATGAGGAATACATCTTGGGAATCTTGGGGCAAAATCCGGAGTCTGCTCGCCGTCATGCCGACCACTACCCATCACTCCGGACTCCTCCTCCCAGCTCCCACTCCGTTAGGCTCGGAGTGGTCTCTTTCCATCCGGATAGCTCCGAGCCTAGCCACAACCCCATACCTTCTAATTTTGAAGGTACCCGTCTTGCCCTTTGCCCGAGGGGCTGTGGTCCCAGGAGGAAGCGATGGGGTCCTGGCTCCCGGCTCCATCGACGGGCTCGGCCACCCGTTGACGGAGGATCCATCACCCTTCCGTCCCTGCCCAAGCCTCCTGTCCCGTTCCGACCCAGCCCTCCTGTCCCGTTCCGACCAAGCCCTCCTGTCCCGTTCCGACCCAGCCCTCCTGTCCCGTTCCGACCCAGCTCTCCTGTCCCGTTCCGACCCAGCTCTCCTGTCCCGTTCCGACCCAGCTCTCCTGTCCCGTTCCGACCCAGCCCTCCTGTCCCGTCCCGTCCCAGCTCTCCTGTCCCGTCCCGTCCCAGCTCTCCTGTCCCGTTCCATCCAAGCCCTCCTGTCCCGTTCCGACCCAGCCCTCCTGTCCCGTTCCGACCCAGCCCTCCTGTCCCGTTCCGACCCAGCTCTCCTGTCCCGTTCCGACCCAGCTCTCCTGTCCCGTTCCGACCCAGCTCTCCTGTCCCGTTCCGACCCAGCCCTCCTGTCCCGTTCCGACCCAGCCCTCCTGTCCCGTCCCGTCCCAGCTCTCCTGTCCCGTCCCGTCCCAGCTCTCCTGTCCCGTCCCGTCCCAGCTCTCCTGTCCCGTCCCGTCCCAGCTCTCCTGTCCCGTCCCGTCCCAGCTCTCCTGTCCCGTCCCGTCCCAGCTCTCCTGTCCCGTCCCGTCCCAGCTCTCCTGTCCCGTCCCGTCCCAGCTCTCCTGTCCCGTCCCGTCCCAGTTCTCCTGTCCCGCCCCGGTCCATGCCTCCTGTCCCGCCCCGGTCCATGCCTCCTGTCCCGCCCCGGTCCAAGCCTCCTGTCCCGCCCCGGTCCATGCCTCCTGTCCCGCCCCGGTCCATGCCCCCTGTCCCGCCCCGGTCCATGCCCCCTGTCCCGTCCCGTCCCGGCTCTCCTGTCCCGTCCCGTCCCAGCTCTCCTGTCCCGTCCTGTCCCAGCTCTCCTGTCCCGTTCCGTCCCAGCTCTCCTGTCCCGTCCCGTCCCAGCTCTCCTGTCCCGTCCCGTCCCAGCTCTCCTGTCCCGTCCCGTCCCAGCTCTCCTGTCCCGTCCCGGTCCATGGCTCCTGTCCCGCCCCGGTCCATGCCCCCTGTCCCGCCCCGGTCCATGCCTCCTGTCCCGCCCCGGTCCATGCCTCCTGTCCCGCCCCGGTCCATGCCCCCTGTCCCGCCCCGGTCCATGCCTCCTGCCCCGCCCCGGTCCAGGCCTCCTGTCCCGCACCGGTCCATGCCTCCTGTCCCGCACCGGCCCATGTCTCCTGTCCGGTCCCTTTCCACGCCACCAGTCCCGTCCCGTTCCCTGCCTCCTCTCAAGTTGCGGGACCAGTTAACCTCCTGTCCTGAACGGCCGAGCTCGCTAGCCTCCTGTCCTGAGCGGCCGAGCCTGCTAACCCCCTGTCCTGAGCAGCCCAGCCTGCTAAACTCCTGTCCTGAGCAGCCCAGCCTGCTAAACTCCTGTCCTGAGCAGCCCAGCCTGCTAACCTCCTGTCCTGAGCAGCCCAGCCTGCTAACCTCCTGTCCTGAGCGGCCCAGCCTGCTAACCTCCTGTCCTGAGCAGCCCAGCCTGCTAACCTCCTGTCATGAGCAGCCCAGCCTGCTAAACTCCTGTCCTGAGCAGCCCAGCCTGCTAGCCTCCTGTCCTGAGCAGCCCAGCCTGCTAACCTCCTGTCCTGAGCAGCCCAGCCTGCTAACCTCCTGTCCTGAGCAGCCCAGCCTGCTAACCTCCTGTCCTGAGCAGCCCAGCCTGCTAAACTCCTGTCCTGAGCAGCCCAGTCTGCTAACCTCCTGTCCTGAGCAGCCCAGTCTGCTAACCTCCTGTCCTGAGCAGCCCAGCCTGCTAACCTCCTGTCCTGAGCAGCCCAGCCTGCTAACCTCCTGTCCTGAGCAGCCCAGCCTGCTAAACTCCTGTCCTGAGCAGCCCAGCCTGCAAACCTCCTGTCCTGAGCAGCCAAGCCAGCTAACCACCGCCGGCCCCCTGAGCGATGCAGCCGTCGCCGCCGGCCCCCTGAGCGATGCAGCCTGCTAACCTCCGGTCCTGAGCAGCCAAGCCAGCTAACCACCGCCGGCCCCCTGAGCGATGCAGCCGTCGCCGCCGGCCCCCTGAGCGATGCAGCCGTCGCCGCCGGCCCCCTGAGCGATGCAGCCGTCGCCGCCGGCCCCCTGAGCGATGCAGCCGTCGCCGCCGGCCCCCTGAGCGATGCAGCCGTCGCCGCCGGCCCCCTGAGCGATGCAGCCGTCGCCGCCGGCCCCCTGAGCGATGCAGCCGTCGCAGACGGCTCCCTGAGCCGGTCTCCTGAGCGATGTAGCCATCGCAGTCTGTCCTGTCTGCGCCGCCGTCCTCCTGAACGGTCCTGTCTGCGCCATCGTCCTCCTGAGCGGTCCTGTCGGCGCCGTCATCCTCCTGAGCGGTCCTGTCTGCACCGCCGTCCTCCCGAACGGTCCTGTCTGCACCGTCGTCCTCCCGAGCGGTCCTGTCTGCACCGCCGTCCTCCTGAGCGGTCCTGTCTGCACCGCCGTCCTCCTGAGCGGTCCTGTCTGCACCGTCGTCCTCCTGAGCAGTCCTGTCTGCACCGTCATCCTCCTGAGCGGTCCTGTCTGCACCGCCGTCCTCCCGAACGGTCCTGTCTGCACCGTCGTCCTCCCGAGCGGTCCTGTCTGCACCGCCGTCCTCCTGAGCGGTCCTGTCTGCACCGCCGTCCTCCTGAGCGGTCCTGTCTGCACCGTCGTCCTCCTGAGCGGTCCTGTCTGCACCGTCGTCCTCCTGAGCGGTCCTGTCTGCACCGCCGTCCTCCTGAGCGGTCCTGTCGGCGCCGCCGTCCTCCTGAATGGTCCTGTCTGCACCGTCGTCCTCCCAAGCGGTCCTGTCTGCACCGTCGTCCTCCTGAGCGGTCCTGTCTGCACCGTCGTCCTCCGGAGCGGTCCTGGCTCCACAAGAGCCTTATTCTGGACCACTCATCTCCGGCTTTCACAACCAGTTCCCGGACAGGATTAGGCCTTCAGATACGCCAGGTGGCGTTCTTTGAGGGGGGGGTACTGTAACGTCCCGCTCCCTTCCTGTCCGTTCTCCAGGTTTTCCCTTTCCTCCCGTGTCATGTTTGGATTCCCTGTGTCCGTGTTTTCCCTGTCGCTACAGGCTGGGCGTGCCCCTTCTGTCTGTTCCTCTCTGTTCCCTCACTTCAGGTTCAACCTATCTCCTTTCCCCCTTCTTGCATGCATTCCGCACCAGTCATTAGTCAATCACTCTCGGTTACATTCCTCATGCTTTTGGTTATTGGTTTCAATTTCACTCCCCTACTTATACCTCCCGCTGGCTGCTATTCGGCGCCAGTTCGTTAACGTTGTTCGTGCGTGTCATGGTCTCCTGGTTTCTGGTACTACTTGACTGAAAGCTCTGTTGTGGTTTTTTCCCTGGCTAACTCCTTGGTTCCAAGTCCAGTGTTCTGTAATATCCAGCCTGTAGCAGTCAAGTCTCCCCTGTTTGTGTTGCGGTACCCCTGCTCCCAGTTAACGTTGCCTGTGCAGTGGGGTGCTCTGCCTCCAGCCCAGTTCCTGTTGGACCCCCCCGGTCCAGATCCCGTTCCCGTGATCCAGTTCCTGTTGGACCTCCCGGTCCAGATCCAGTTGCCTGCGCAGTGGGGTGCTCTGCCTCCAGTCCAGTTCCTGTTGGACCCCCCGGTCCAGAGCCCGTTCCCGTGATCCAGTTCCGGTTGGACCTCCCGGTCCAGATCCAGTTGCCTGCGCAGTTGGGTGCTCTGCCTCCAGTCCAGTTCCTGTTGGACCCCCCGGTCCAGAGCCCGTTCCCGTGATCCAGTTCCTGTTGGACCTCCCGGTCCAGATCCAGTCCAGTTCCTGTTGGACCCCGCGGTCCAGAGCCCGTTCCCGTGATCCAGTTCCTGTTGGACCTCCCGGTCCAGATCCAGTCCGGTTCCGGTTCGGAACCCACATCCTGTCTCAAGTCCAGTTCCGGTTCGGAACAACCCTCCGTTCCCGTGACCCAGTTCCTGTTGGACCTCCCGGTCCTGATCCAGTCCAGTTCCGGTTCGGAACAAACCTTCGTTCCCGTGATTCGGTTCCAGTGTGGGCCTCCCGGTCCAGTACAAGTCCAGCTCCGGTTTGGAGCAGTTCGCTACTTCCTGGACCCTCTTAACTATTGTGTTAAGTTTGTGTTGAGCTTGGGACTACCCCAAAGCTCCGAATAAATCCTCATTTCTGTTTCCCTGTCTCTTGGTCGTTGCATTTGGGTTCAGCCCGTGTTTGGGTTCGTGACACTATCAGGAGACACCTTAGAGCAAGAGGATGCTACTGCAATATGTCCTGTCAGACAGATGAGCAGTTGAAGTTAGACAATGGGGTGACTGGGAAACAACCTTTAAGTTTGGGAGAAAAGCACTTTAAACAAGTTCAAAATGTACCCTTTCTGGGTTTGGTATGTTGAGGTTTCTTTGTACTTAGTAAGGTGTATTTATGGGTTAAAGTTCCTTAAAAAGTAGTGTTCTTAGAAAATGCACTTAATTTCTGAAGGTAAACAGAACCCATCCTATTCAAATGTCAGATTTAAAACTTTTGAAGTAGATACCAATTAGTGACTCCTTAGTATTGATTTTCGGCTAAAAAAATTGGCTTAGGCCTGAAGAATTCCAGTAACTGAATCTATTGTTTCTGTTCTGGGAAACTAGCCTGGCAAATGATTCATCCAAATCTATTAAAGTGCAATGTCCTGTAAATGTACTATGTGCCTATGTGTGTTATGGTATTATGATTTATTTTCATTATGACAGAATTTAATGCATTATTTAATGTATTATCAGTCAGATGTGTATTCTAATCTGGAAATATGCTTATGGGATTAGTTCTGGAAAATGACAGTCCATATTCCTTTAGTTTTTTTCTGTTTTCCCATTCCTCTTGTTCGTGTTTTTACTGTTCACCATGTCTGTCTAGTTCCTTGTTTATGCAGGCTGGGCGTGGTTTCTCGTTTTGTTCCTTGTTTTCTCCATTTGGGTCCATACCAGTGTTCTAAACCACAACACAGAATTAACAATGGGTAGATTAAAATGTTCCATCATTTCAGGTTTATTAGTTTGCAATGAGTGTCCACAGCCTGGTCTTTAGGAAAGAAAATTACCATGAAAGAGCCAATCTTAAAACAAAATTGATTTTACTGCAATTCCATTAAATATGTTTTTTTTATTTGCCTCATTTCATCATGACTAACAATTCATTTAAAATGTTTAATTAAATAATCACCTTCTGATGAAAACATTTGAATAAAGGGGAACAGAAAGAAAAAAAAATCAATAAACTAATTTCAAAGTTTTATGAAGTGCACAGGGTTGGTACTACTTCCACAATTCTGAGGTAGCGGCTGTTTACTTGCTTAATTGCTTTTCTTTACTCCGTTTTAACTGAGCTGGTGTGTAGAACCAGGAGAGTTGCTAAGACAGCGTTCCAGTTCGTGGCCATGTCAACAATGAAAGAAAAAAAAAAAAAAAAATCAATATAAAATTGAGGCTTATGCAAAAGAAACCATCACCCTGCATGCTTATAGATTGAAACATATTATTATTATTATTATTACAAATATAAAAAGAGTAGGAGAGATGGAGCAGAACAGCAGTGGCTCTATTTTTACAGTTATACCGCTTCCACTTTCGCTTTATTTTAGTATCAAACGTATATGCATGCGGTCAGGCTTACTATTGCACCAACTATTGCACCTTTTGGCATTAACATTTCCCCACTCCTTTTTCTAACGTTAAGAAAGGCCAGTGAAATTATGAAGAGTTGTCCTGTCATCAGAAGCACCTTTTTGGATTGTATTCCGGAGATAAGGCCAGCAGTTTTGTCGTGTCTGTAACGTGGCATCGTAATAACCAGTCAAAGGTGTACATTAATACAAATGGCTATAGACTGAAGCTACTCCAGTCGCCCAGTACATCTGGCTCAGTCATTTGCAATGAAGCATCCACCACCGCCTTGCTGCTGTTGCCTGACCTTTCAAAAACGTACATAAAAGCAAGAGTTCGTTACCTTGTTAGCCACCTTTATTGAACTTTATTCCTGGGCTTCATTTGAAGAGATTGAAAATGTGAAGAAAAGATGATAATCAAATCGTAGACCTGACAGTGCCCCAGTGGCAATCAAATGTAATGGAACAAACCGTGGATCAATACTAAGCAGTGATCTAAAACTGACAAAGGTTGTTTAGTAGCCTGCAGCACTAATTGAAATCAATGGATAATCTGATGATAGTTCTTAACCTTGACAGCTCAGCGAATTCATAAAGCAGTGGATATGATGGGAGGCAGTACGTCCTCCTGGGTTTCCTCACTTTGCCAATTGACTATTCAAAATGTTCACATGTCCAAAGAGACAGAAACAACGATTCAAGTCAATGAACATGATTGCGATTGATAATCACCGATCAATTAGGAGCATTACCAAAAAAAAAAAAACAGCAAGCGTATATAAAGATCTTTTGAACATATGCTAAGTGTGCTGGAATTAAAATATTGTCATATTCGCACGACTGAAATTTCAAAGGGACATAGATTTACTGGATTCACTGAGCTTTATATGAAGGCAAGAGAAAAAATTTTATGGAGCAGACATAGCACTGGGTGCAATCAACTAATTAGAAAATTACCACATGCCAAAATAAGTCTGATAAAAAAATAGTGCTTTTAGGGAGATTACTTCAAGAAAATATATATTGAAAAATGCAGAAATGCAGAATATGAAAAAAAATATCAGAATATCTGATATCTTGACTGAAAAATATAGTAACTGGATGATTATTACATTCAATTGCATTTTCACGTTCTTCTTACTGATTTATCATTTGCATTATAATTATTATAACTGATTGGGAAGCTGTGTCATTTTTTCACTTCAGGTTTGGCTTTCTCTTGTGGGTTCCCGCAGGCTTGTTGTTGATCTAATTTCTGCCCGCAATGGATGCACACTGTATAAAAACACTCAAACAAATATACATATGGTTGGGAGAAAACCTTTGCCAAGACAACGCACACCTGGAGGTTACACTGCCTGGCCAAAAAAAAAGTCCCACACTCTAATATTTCGTTGGACCGCCTTTAGCTTTGATTACGGTGCGCATTCGTTGGGGCATTGTTTCGACAACCTTATGCAACGTCACAACATTTATTTCCGTCCAGAGTTGCATACATTTTTGGCTGAGATCTTGTATTGACGATGGGAGAGTTGAACCACTCCGTAAAGTCTTCTCCAACACATCCCAAAGACTTTCAATGGGGTTAAGGTCAGGACTCTGGTGGCCAATTTATGTATGGAAATGATTCCTCATGTTCCCTGAACCACTCTTTCACAATTTGAACCCGATGAATCTTGGCATTGTCATCCTGGAATATGCCCATTGATGGGATAACCTGGTCATTCAGTACATTCAGGTACTCAGCTGATTTCATTGTATTGCTGCATAACATTGCTGAGCCTAAACCTGACCAATTGAAGCAACCCCAGATCATAACTGCCTCCAGAGGCTTGTGCAGTGGGCACTATGCATGGTGGGTGCAACGGCGACTTTTTTTTTGGCCAGGCAGTGTATATGGGTGCATAAAGGGGGATTGTGTTTATTGCAAAAAAAATTCCAGGCTTATCTTCAAAAGTTTGACTTTTGTCATTTCAAGAAACAAGTTAATGACAGGCCAGGCTTGTTTCCTTGACAACATACTGGGCTTGTCAAACTTCCCGTAGATGAAGTAAGCTTGAGACAATCCCACTTTAACATCAGAGGGGTAAGAGACATAGCAAACGATAGTAATTCCATTTGTGTACATCAGATCGCAAAGGAGTATTTTCTGTAATATACAAAGATCAATGCATCTCATTGTAAACTTCCTCAGAGTATTCTTAAGAATAATTAATGTAAAATAATGCACAATCTCAGAATCAGAATCAGAATCAGAATCCCTTTATTCGCCAAGTATTTACATACAAGGAATTTACTGTGGTTTATTGGTGCTACATAAACCAACATGAAACATAAAATAAAATAATATAATATAAAACATAAAACAAAACAAAACACAAAAACAAGTAGTGCAAGTAGTAGTGCAAAGTTTCAACCAATATAATATGATATATGCAAGATAAAAATAAAAATAAAAAATATAAGTAAAAATAAAAATATAAATAAACAAGAAGTACAGTGGGAAGTAGGTAAGTGTAAAGTGTAAAGTGTCTATGAGGCGGGATAGAGTCTGTGTCTGTGTCGTAGGGGGTCCCGGGCCTTGTTGATAAGGCTAACTGCAGAAGGAAAGAAACTGTTTTTATGGCGAGAGGTTTTGGTCCTGATGGACCGCAGCCTCCTGCCAGAGGGAAGTGTTACAAACAGACTGTGACCGGGGTGAGAGGGGTCGGCCACAATCTTGCCTGCACGCCTCCGGGTCCTGGAGGCATACAGGTCCTGGAGAGATGGTAGGTTGCAGCCAATCACCCTCTCCGCAGAGCGGATGATACGCTGCAGTCTGCCCTTGTCCTTGGCAGTGGCAGCAGCGTACCAGATGGTGATGGAGAAGGTGAGGATGGTCTCGATGATGGCAGAGTAGAAGTGGACCATCATCGTCTTTGGCAGGTTGAACTTCTTCAGCTGCCGCAGGAAGAACAACCTCTGCTGGGCTTTTCCAGTGATGGAGCTGATGTTCAGCTCCCACTTGAGGTCCTGGGAGATGAAGGTTCCCAGGAAGCGGCAGGACTCCACAATGTTCACTGTGGAGTCTCTCAGGGAGATGGGGATGAGTGGGGCTGGGTTATTCCTGAAGTCCACCACTATCTCCACTGTCTTTGCAGCATTTAGCTCCAGGTTGTTCTGACTGCACCAGTCCGCCAGATGGTCGATCTCCCTCCTGTAGGCGGACTCATCCCCACCAGAGATGAGTCCGATGAGGGTGGTGTCGTCCGCGAACTTCAATCTAGCTATGATGTTAAAGATACCATTGTTTGGACAAATAGTTTCTCTTAACAAACCAAATTAGGTTTTAAAATTGCATCTTCTAACCAGTATGCTATATTATACATGTAAGTATTGAATATAGTATAGTAAATGTAATACAATAAATCATTTAACTTAAAATTGATAATAGAATATCATTTAAATCTGAATGTAAATTTCTAATCGAGATTGATCCACTGGAGCAATACATTAATGATACAGTCTTAGTGCAATAAAGCAGATTCTGGTAACCAAGGATTAATGCTTTCTTATTGCATTCATTTCCAAATAGTGCACTAATTCACCTCATATACAGTAAAAGTCTGCTAATTTGTTGTTTATTCATTGTATTATATGCAGGCTAATTCTGAAACATTGGTGTTGATGAGTTAAATAAATTTTTTGATTTATTATTACCCAATGTTTGTAATGGGAATGTTCATATTTTAAAAATAATAATATTCCATACTGAAACAAGTGAAATCAAGTATTTTGGTCATAAATAAGCCAGAAAACCGGCCATGATATACGTATCTCACCTTTCATCTGCCTCGCCTCTGGTCCCATTGAGGTCAGTTACGTGGGAGTTTACTGTACTTGATATATGCAATTGCATGTATTAGTTATTACCTTGAATATATAATTTAAGGATTATATGATCATATCTGTGTATTCTGTTTTTTTTTTGTTCTGAAAATGGAGAGACATGAAACCGCAGGCTAGATGCATATGAAAGTCTCCCTCTGATCATTCTTGATACTACAGGCTTGTAGAAAAATGGTCATTTCCATACTAAAAATGTAATTTCCATATTTCACAGCTATTTTTGAAAGCAGAAGCACACATGGCCCTTGCCATCCACACTGCACAATAAACCACATGATTAGCCTGCTGAGCCCACGACCATGGGAATTACTTGTTATTCTGAATAGGTTGCAATTGCCCAAAATCTATTACACCAAGACACTGACAGATCACATGCAAATGCCAAAGACACAAAACTGCTAATGCCCAGTCCAGCAGCTCTAATGTATAATCAGGGGACAATTAGAGATTATACCAGTACATGTTTTATTTGATTTAATTAATCTGTGAGGAATTGCACTCCGGCACATTTGAAAACATGTCATTCCTTAATCATGCAATGGGAGTAAATACTCTCTTTCCGCAGATCAACACCATAAATTAAACGGTTTAAGCAAAGATGCAAATCCCACAGACGTATTCATATAAATGTTGTATAACCCGTAAAATTAACCTTTGTATTTTGCATAACTTAATTTATCGCCATTTACAAGCTAACCTCTGTTCTTCCCGACAACAATGGAGTGCGGTTTGAAAGAGAAATAGTCTCAAGTGAACATAGTACCTCCTTTATATCACTGTACTAAAGATAATCCATCTGGTTCTGTGACACCGTATGCTAGTTCTCCCAAGCTTATACAGTAGAACAGTGTAGTTTCGCAGTACCTTAGGTAACTCAACAGGACAACATGGGCTGTCTTCCACTAGCCAGAGTGGCCCATGTATCATTGAGGGAAATATACCCGGTAAACAGTCTTAGAATTGGCATTGTTTAATTTGTTTCATCTGCAAAAGCTGAAAACATTTCCCTCTTTTTGCTTCCTTCCTGCAGTACTGCAGCCGTATAGCAAAATAATGTGATTATTATTTGTGTGGTAACTTTCGGGCGGCAGTCTAGTATAACGGTTAAGGAACTGGACTTGTAACCGAAAGGTTACACATCAGACCGATACCGCAGTGTAGTATAACGGTTAAGGAACTGGACTTGTAACCGAAAGGTTACACATCAGACCGATACCGCAGTGTAGTATAACGGTTAAGGAACTGGACTTGTAACCGAAAGGTTACACATCAGACCGATACCGCAGTGTAGTATAACGGTTAAGGAACTGGACTTGTAACCGAAAGGTTACACATCAGACCGATACCGCAGTGTAGTATAATGGTTAAGGAACTGGACTTGTAACTGAAAGGTTACACATCAGACCGATACCGCAGTGTAGTACGGTTAAGGAACTGGACTTGTAACCGAAAGGTTACACATTAGACCGATACCGCAGTGTAGTATAACGGTTAAGGAACTGGACTTGTAACCGAAAGGTTGCAGGTTCGAGATTCCCAGGTAGGACACTGCCATTGTACCCTTGAGCAAGGTACTTAACCTGCCTTGCCTCTGTATATATCCAGCTGTATGAGTGGATAAATGTAAGTTGATCAATGCTTGTAATGTAACTTAAGTTACACATTCTGGGCCAGATTTACTGAGGCTTTAGACATTAGGGAGGGAAAGAAAGTAAGAGTTGAGTATCGTCAGCATAACTATGGTATGAGAAGCCATGTGAGTTGATTACTGAACCAAGAGACTTTGTATAAATGGAGAACAGCAGAGGACCAAGTACAGATCCCTGCGGGACTCCTGTAGACAGGGGATGGGGTGCAGAAACAGAACCCTTCCAAGAGACTTGGTAGGATCTATCAGTGAGGTACGATACAAACCAGGAGAGGGCAGTCCCAGAAATGCCCATCTCAGAGAGTGTAGAGATCAGGAGTTTGTGGTTGACCGTGTCAAATGCTGCTGACAGGTCAAGTAGAATCAGGACAGAGGAGAGGGATGAGGCTCTAGCATTGGAGAGTGCCTCGGTCACGGCCAGGAGAGCAGTTTCAGTGGAATGTCCGGTTCTGAAGCCGGACTGATGGGGGTCAAGCAGGTTATTCTGGTGGAGAAAAACAGACAGTTGGTTATGTACAGCTCGTTCAAGGGTTTTGGACAGGAAGGGCAAGAGGGATACAGGACGGTAGTTCCTGACATCAGAGGGGTCCAGGCTAGGTTTTTTTAAGAGTGGGGTTACACGGGCAGTCTTAAAAACAGCAGGGACATGGCCACAGGTTAGGGAGGTGTTGATAATAGAAGACAGGTATGGAACAAGCTCAGCGGATATTGACTGGAGGACTGCCGACGGGATGGGGTCCAGCGCACAGGTGGTTGCGCGCTGGTGCGTCATGAGTTGGAGCACGTCTGCCTTCTCCAGAGTCTTGAAGGACGACAGCGTGGCGATGGGTTCGGTAAGGGGGATGTGGGGTGTCACCTGAGGTGTGAAGGAGTTGCGGATCATGGCCACCTTCCCCTCGAAGTGGGTTAGGAAGTCATCTGCAGAGAGGGAGGAGGGTGAAGGGGGCGGAGGGGGGTTAAGCAGGGAGGAGAAGGTGGAAAAGAGTTTCCGTGGATTAGACACACATGCATTAATTCTAGACTGAAAAAAAGAAGCCTTAGCCGATGTAGTTGCAGCTGTGAAGGCTGCCAGCAGAGTGTGATAGGAGGCCAGGTCATCTGGGGATCTGGATTTCCTCCACTTTCTCTCAGCGGCTCGCAGCAGGGTTCTGCTGGATCTGAGAGAATCTGTCAGCCACGGGGAGGGGGGTGATGGTCGAGCTGTTTTGGAGACTAGAGGACAAAGTGAGTTGAGAGACTGAGAGAGGCAGGAGTTAAACATAGAGGTGGCAACATCAACATGCATATTCGCAAAGGAAGCGGGAGGAGGAAGTTTAGCACACACAAAACCAATAACATGACCAATGATTGGTCTTGGTATTTGTATTGCCCAATGATTATGTTATTAGTTTTGCCTGTGCTAAAGTTCTTAGTAAATCAGGCTCTGTGTAATGTGGATCAGTTGGTAGGCCTCAAATGGGACCTGCTGACACCATGCAGCTGAGGATAAGCTCCACCCCACAACATGAGCATCACAAGAGGTGTTTACTAAATTATAGCACTGTGTTTATTAAATTACAATGTACATCATATAGATGGCTTGTTTTTGTGTTTTGATGGTTGAAGGACTTTGCTTTCTTTTTCTCCATACCTGTGTTTTCCACAGACGTTGGTTGAATATCAGTCTTATTAAAGCACAACTGAAGTTTGGTAGAACTTTGGGTTGTGTAGTTACCTGGCCATGATTTGAGTCCAAATGGTGGCAAAATATGTTTGTTAGTTGCTCTGTGCTCCCCTGGGGTGATAATCCAGAATAGGGTATTTGTCGCTCTAAATTCACTTCTATGGAGAAGCTAAAACGGTCTCAAAATGACACTTCTAGCACATATATGATTTTTATTTTTATTAAATGGTCTTACCTGCCGACATTTTGGTAGTTTTTTCTGGTAGTTTTTTCTGGTAGCGTGCTAACAACATTGAAGAAAATAGTACTATATAGAGAATTTTAATTAGCCTACACGGAAAAAAATATGTATGAGAACTGCTTTTTTTTATTTTATTGACAGAATCCGCTTCTTTCCCGGTCGTATATGTGCTAGAAGTGTCATTTTGAGACCGTTTTAGCTGCCCCATAAAAGTGAATGGAGAGCGGCAAATACCCTATTCTGGATTATTACCCCAAGGGAGCACAGAGCAACTAATGAACACATTTCTCCACCATTTGGACTCATATCATGGTCAGGTAACTACACAACCCAAAGTTCTACCAAACTTCAGTTGTGCTTTACGGTCTACAGCTATGACATTGAGTGCAACATCCTCCATCCATTCTGGAAATCACAGACTAGCATGTGCAGCCAATCAGTGCTTTATTCCCTCTCAGCATCCCTTCAGGTAAATCACAGTTATGGTGGCACAGACAGACTGCACACACCCAACAGACCAGACAGAGGAGTCAGTCCTGTGCAATCAGGTGGCAGAATAGTCCATTTTGCTGAGCCCTACAGCCATATGACTCATAGCCAATTATCAGAACTGGATGCCAGACTGTGCGTGGTGTCAGTGCACCAAGGGTTATCGCTTTAACTGGACACAGCATTCAGAAGATCCACAAAAACTGCTTTCTGACCGTAACCACCACCCCTTTCTACAAGTTTAAGGTTATTAGTGGATTTAGCCTCCAGCCGCCTGGGGAATCTCTCTCAGAGCAGTATGCTTTTCGAGCGGGCGCTGAGATTGTGCCTTGGACACTTGGCCTACTTGTTGAGTCAGCTTCTATGTGCTAATGGCACTTTATGGAGCTTGTTAAACCTAAGCAGTAGCCTCTGGCTGTGGCCGTGTGCTTGTTTGTGTGCTTATTTTTTGGTTGTACCTATGAGAAAAGCAGGTGTGCATGCGTGCGTGCGTGCGTGCGTGCGTGCGTGGTGCTTCAGTGTTAACCCCTGAGTCGGTGCATAGCAGCAGTGTCTTCTGCCTCATAATCATTATGCCGCAGGGTGTGTGTGTGTGTGTGTGTGTGTGTGTGTGTGTGTGTGTCCCAACACCCACCCACAACAACCCAGAACAAGCAACACCTGCTGCCATTTTAGTGAGTTGTTAGGGGAAATAATTGAGTTACTGTGAACCGGCACATAGCTCTCTGTCTCTATTGCACGGCCCCCCTTTCAACCCTGCCTTATTACGTTAGCTAGTAAAGGGAGCGCTGATATCTTATTATTAGCAAAGTGTCACAGAGCGCTACGCATCATTATATATCCCATTGGCTGTCCAGAGAATGTAAGGTCATCCAAGTAATAATGTCCTCTGAGCGGAAAACACTCAGAAAACACTGGACTACCGTGCTGCTGTGCGCATACTGTATGTGTATCACTTGTGGGTAGAGCATCCTTAATAAGAAGCACAGCTGCATGCATGATTCCACATGCATGTTTCGTGTGCCTTACATGAAAAGATCAATCCAGTTATTTAGATTGTAACTGCATTGAAGCCAATCACTTTCAAATCTAGCTCTTGGTGACATTTTTTTCCCCAGTAATTAATTTAGACAGTGTGTCTCAGAGTAGGATCTGAACATTGTTTTTTTCTGCAGGATCTAATCTTTGCAAATTAACTCATGAGATTATCTGATGAAATCACATTTCAGTGGCTGTTTAAGTACAAATATTTGAATTTAGTACTTACATAAATACACATGTTTGCTTAGTTTAAATAAAATGGGTTAATTGCACATGCAAATACAGAACAAACAGCACGTTTAAAGTAATTATTTGCAAGCATGAAATGTGTTAAGGGTTTATATATGTAGATATTTTGCCTGAAAACACAACCAGATATGTAAATATTTTGCATCTCTCTTGCTGAATATAGTTCATCAAAATGAATTCCTGTGTTAAAACCCTGTGCCCAAATAAAATCGGACAGTTATTTTTGTTTTAAATTACGGCGTATGACAGGAATCCCCATCAGGAAAATTACATCTCACATTGTTGAATCCCAGCAGATGTACCCATCAAAGATGATCTCAGCCTCATCTGAAGAGATGTAGATTGAATTGTAAACACTACTTTTGAAGGTCTTAAGAATATTGAGAGCAGTTAAAAATCCCAAGTGAATGTTCAAATGCATACACTGCACAACACTTCACAACAGCTTAATGAATCCCCAGATCAGTCAAAAGTTGCACTAGTAAATTAGGATTCACTTTTACACCTTTCTTGATTTTTTATTTCTTTTTAAATGTTCTGAGGCTAAAAAGTGCTCATACCTTCCCATGAGTTAAGCTAGTGTTTCATGTTTAAAGGAAAAGTGAGGCTTTATTAGAAATGAAGTGCACTGTACTCAAATGTCCTGTCAGTTTTTATTAGAGATTATTTAATGACACCTTATTTGGCAGATGATTTACCATCGAGCTGTGTGATCACCTAGATTCATCATGATACTAAGAGTAGAAAATTAAGTTAAACTGCAGAACTGTGTGACATGCACGGCCACTGTTGGCTTTTTTTTTCAATCTTGAATTGAATTGAATTTTTAAATTAAATAAAGTTTCTAAAATAAATAAATCTAACTTTATAAAGTGATACAAATGAGCTCATTATGAAGCAGTGTACATGGCAAGTACTTTTTTCTCTATTTGGTTTGGTTCCTCTTTTAGGTACAAATCAGTCTCCACAGTTACAAGAATTATGATCAAAGATACAGTTGCAATATGACCTTAATTATAGGCCTTGTGCAAATCAGACACGCTTTCCAGAGGCAAATCCCTTTCACAAATGACATGTCTGATAATGCCCGCTTTCAATAAATATTATTAACCTTGCTGCATGCTGACATTTCTTGATTCCCAGCCATTCCAGACACCGTTACAACATCATCTTATTTTTCAATATTTCTACAGCATGCTTAGAATTTGCTATAATTTGGCAAAAATGTTGTCCCTATAATAACATTGTTTTAATGAAGGATTTTCCATTTTTGTACAACTATAAGGAATCGTATACATTTCAGCGTTTTATTTTAGGCCAGCACAAAGACGTCACCCTTTCTGCACTACATAATATTGAGAACTATTCTGATCAGACTCATGTAGACCTATAATAGACCAGACTGAGAGGAGTCATTTTCCAATATCCAGGGCCAAGTTTATTTTTTAAGTATTATGCATGGCCTAATATATTATAAAAGGTTATTCATGCATGTACAAAATGAGAGCTTAGTGAAATTCAACATTATCTAAAATGTATGTAAATCAAACTGCCTAAATAATAATAAGAAGAAGAAGAAGAAGAAGAAGAAGAAGAAGAAGAAGAATAATAATAATAAGAAGAAGAAGAAGAAGAAGAATAAGAAGAAGAAGAATAATAAGAAGAAGAATAATAAGAATAATAATAATAATAATAATAATATGCAAATAACTTGGTAATAATATACTATATAAATAATATATAACAAAATAATACTTTACTTTATAAAAATGAGCACTTTCTCTTTTCTCTATTGTATCACTATCAAATTAATAATGTGTTAATAATCATCACACAATGCTAACCCAATTTAAGGATTTCTCCTTTGCTATTTGGGACAAATGCTAATGTCCCCGTCTTCATCCAAGCTGACAATTCTTCCCACAATGATGCGCATATTTAAGACATTGAAAGAAGATCATTAGAATGCAAGGCAAGATTTCATTTCGGTAATGAAACACATCTCTGGAGCAGAAGTAGGAATAGGTGTCATTCATTATTTGGTGTTGGTGACATTTACATTTCTGCAACATACTTGAATTGCAAAGTGAAGATATGGCTTATCAAACGAGGAGAGGTTGCCGCCGCTCCTCATTTGAAATCCTAGCAGAACCATGGGTATTTGAACAGCACTTTGATTCATGCATGCACACTCTCCTTGATCCCCGGGCTTAATCCTTCAATTGGCTTGGACAAGGACACGTTGACAATTTAAGACCTGTACCCTCAAAGTCTCTCACCCATTCATCTTGACCTGTTAAAAAATCATTTTGTGGATTCTAAGAAAATGGATACATGCTAACACTATGCTCATATTCGATGTTTTGAAGGATCATTTATGTGACCCCAAAAAGTCTTTATAAGCTTCAAAAGTAGTTTCAAAAGTAACAAGAGGTGTCACCTTGTTTATGCTATATGAAGTTATGCTATGTCATTTCAAGTGTGTGTAGCCTAAGTGTGCAGTCTAAGCCTAAATATACAAACCCACATGACTCTTAATGTGTTCTTGCATCCATTTCCATGGACTAACTGATCTTCTGTTTTAATTAAAATGTAACCTTTTTAAACTTTAACTAAAGAAGACTGATATTTTCACCCACATAGTCTGAGTCTTTATTGCAGGATAAAATGTAATTTAAAAGTAAAACAGTGTTTCAAAATGGAGTTTATTTGATAGTTAAACTTCAGCTGGATACCCCGTTGAGTTTGGGTAGCTCAAATTTGCATATTATCCAACAAACACCATTGGGGGTCCCACTGGGTGTTTTAATAACACCCTAAAAATTATGCACATACACGCACTTTCTAACTCATCCTCCATATACATATTTGTTCTCTGATCCTTCCACACCGGACCACAAAGTTTAGGCAGTGCATACACCTCAGAGAAATTACACTGTAATATGTTGTAAAAACATTAATATTAAACCCCAGAGGTAGATATGAAACATCATCAGTTCTATTTGAAAGCATTTAATGCTGGGTAATATGCTAATTTATGGATATCCAATAAAGCACTATAATGAATATTCATCAATGTGCAAATGATGATATGTTTTACAGTATATTCAGGTAACACCTAACTGGTGTTTCAAACCCTAAATTTTTTTTTTTTTAAATGAAGTGGAAAGGTGGTAGCAGCCCAAATGTAAACAGTCAATACGTTTAAAAAAACAGTTTTAAAAATGCTCTCTTTTGAATGAAGGTGCTCACTGAAAGCACAGGCTGAGTCCCATAGCCGCAGATTCATGCTCGTCTTTAGCTAATAATAACCAGGGCTGTGTCCGAATCAGAGCCCTATTTACTGTGTCCTGTCTCCTGTGTACTGTGTACTGGCAGATGTGTGCTGTTTAATGTGCACTGTTTAGTATGTGACATGCAGTACGCAACAAAAATTCTTCCACACTATTTTCCAACCATACTGTGGAAGTGTTGTAAGACGTCCCCACCCCTGTCACGTGTTGTTTTTTTTTGTTATTTAAGGAAAACGTCAGTGAATCTGCGCTTAATTTTTTTTAAACTGTCATATTTATGCGACCAAAATGTTTGCGTACTTTTTGAAAAGTATGCTTTCGAATATACTCAGCAAAACCCTGGAAGTAAGTGTATCATTATACGGGGGTTTAAGTATACTACATTTAGAGAATATTTCACCTACTTAACGATTTTCTCGTCTTGTCTACTCAACAAGCCTACTCAATAGTATGGAAGGGTGCTGATTGGAATAGTATGCACAGCCTAGGAAGCCACAACAGCAGGGCACAAATGATCTACTCCTGCTAATTATCCAGTGGATTTAAATTAACAAGGTTTGTTTGGTTCCTATTACGGATGCACTACCCACAATATTACTTCCAGAAAACATAATTTCATTGAAGATTTTTTTTAAAATCTGACATCATTGGTTTTGTAAAATAGTTTCATCATATCTGCTAGAAAGTATGCTTACATTTTCCTGGAATGTCTTGATTTTCCCTGGAATGTTGACCGTGTCTATCTTATTTTTGTTGCTAAGAGCATAGATGGCTTTATTTTGTACTTTTCCAAAAGGGATATCTGATTTAGCTTATTATTTTGAGTCCCCAAAGCTAGAATTACTTTTCAAGGTTTATCTCAAGGAACACTGCAGCATACTTTGGTTTGAATACTGAGGTTCATAATTGGGTACTTTGTGTGGAAATAAGGATCAATATATAAAAAACAAGAAAAGTGAAGAACAAACACAGTATATTTTATTCAATAGTGTCAGCATTTTAATTTGTCGATATGACAGTTGTTTATGACAAAACGTGCTGCAATATGCACATTTTTTACATTTTACATTTTAGTCTTTAATCTTCAGAATTTGACTTCCCCTTAAAGGGTCTAAAAAAAGACCAGCATGACAATTCTCATACACGATGTAACCAAAGCAACACATGGGTGCCATAGAGACAGTGTGTGCTTCGGCAGTGTGCCAAGTAAAATAGCATAAGTCAAAAGCATTCTATGACAATGGAGCCATCACAGGGGCCTCAATACATTTTTGAATGTTGTCTTTGGCAGACCTCTGGTAAATTTTGAGGATATCGGTATTTCAAGGACTAAATTATCGTCACATTCATGGTCTTGTTGAAGGCAGGATTTGGTATTTCAAGGACTAAATTATCCTCACATTCATGGTCTTGTTGAAGGCAGGATTTGGTATTTCAAGGACTAAATTATCCTCACATTCATGGTCTTGTTGAAGGCAGGATTTGGTATTTCAAGATCTATGGACCACAATGCATTCTGTTCCATCACAACATTCTTTCAACTAGAAACTGCATTAAATCTTGCAGACTGTTTTCAGTCATAAACCTCTGCCCGCTGTTAATCATATCCACGTGAAATGGATGCAACATATTGCGATCATAGGTTAATTGTTATTTGCAATGGAAAAATGCATGCACATGGATCCTTGTGCCTAATCTGTTCTCTCAAAGAATAACAACATTGTTCTCTGTGGCACTGACATTTCATCAAGAGCCCAACAATTTATGTGCAGGACAGACAAGTTCAAGACCCATCGCATCGTGTTTTCTTGTACAGACATTTTGGGCCTTCTTAAATATGTTCTGTTCCTCATAGTTTATGGCATACTTAAATACAGGGTCCAATTTTATGAAATGGCCCTTATACCGTATACACTGTAATGACAATAGGTTTAGTATAACGGCAGTGTTCAAACAAATAGTTGCATTGCATTAACAATGGTAAAAACCTGTCTGTGGCTGTATTTCCAGTGGTTTTTTTTTTTATTGTAGCTCCAACATTTTATGCCCACAGTAAGTAACTGCTATTGCTAGCAAGCTGATTTATACATCTCCTTTCAGCCTTTTTTGTTAATGTTCTTTTCTGTCCTCTTAAACTTTATTCACTCTTGTGTGTTTTTACTGGTGTTTTATTCGCCTTTCCGAGTCACCTCGTCTTTTATTTTCACCTAACCATATGTTTCCCTTTTCTCATTCCATTACACAGCAGGTCTGGAAGCCCAGATTGAAAATCGCTTTGTCTCAGTTGGGCCAAAGACTCAGTTTGCCCCGATGCAAACACAATTTTTCTTTTTCTGTGTAAATAGAACAAGATGAAACAGTTAATTCTCTTTGTCGCCACAATCATAGTACAAACAGTCAAACATTCACAGTTATAAAAAAAAAAATACTGACACTTTATCCTTTTGAATACTTTTTAAACAATGTTTTTGTATAATGTAGTTGCACTGCCTAATTCTGTAGTAACAGTGCACATACATACATGCTGTAGGCATTAGGAAAGTTAATTGTAAAGTGGGATAATACAGTATGGTACACATTATAAAAAAATGTTTTTAGATAAGTCTATTCATGTATCCACTTGACTAAGATCCCATGTTTGGAATCCGTTTTACGACATTGTCAAATCTTAGCACAAAAGTCCTCATTCTTCAGCATTCATAGTCACAGGGAGTATTCACATTATGTTACTGATGAGAACCTTACACTTGTGTGGGGCAGGAGATACTTTGTGTTTTTTAATTAGTCAGAAATGATTGTAAAGTATATCTGTTTTGAGTATGTATTGTTTAATCAAACAATTGTTTGTAAGAATTGCCAAATTTATGAGTGGAATTTATTTATTTTCCACAGAGCATCTGAAGAACATAGTAGAAATTATTTAAATAATAAATGGGAATGTGATTGTATGTGACATTTACAGTGTGAGTAGGCTTACTACTAGTAATCATAGTTATGATCATTTCAGTCCTGACAAACATTTGTAACTCCCGGCAGAAACAAAGAGACATCCAGTGAAACAGTTTGTAATAAAGTTCTAGCTCGTTCATGTAAGGGGGAGTTGGGTTCGGAGGACCAGACGCCACTGAGAGGTTTCAGAAAGTTATCCACAAAACGTGGATAACCACTAGAGGGAAGGAGAACATAAAACAAATGAGAAGAAACCTCCCATCTAAAAACCAAAATAATAAGGACCAGATAAATGTGGGCAGAGCTCGCAGACCCGAGCGGAGAAATAAAACCGATAGGGAAAACAATCCCAGCGTAAGCCAAAAATAATAACGACCCAAATAGATATGGGCGAAGCTCGCAGATTGGAGCAAAGAGAAAACAAATAGGCAGAAAGCCTCTAGCTCTACAAACTATGAGAGAGCTAATATAAAGAGCGAATGAGAAAAGCAAACAAGGGTAACCCACAGAACGGGCGAGAAAAAGGAAGGGAAAAAGAATAAAGCAAAAAGTAATGAAAGGAATCTAACCTTACTCTAAGAATGTTCCTGTGTTATTGTCGAACCGACAAGAATACAGTGTCATCCGGCAAGCTTTGCCTGGCTTTGTGAACGTGGCAAAGAAGACACAAAGCAAGAAGAAGAAGGAAGCACTGAGCTTATATAGCCAGCAGAAAACCTGCAACAGGTGCGCCAGATAAGTGCCGGTGAGCGTAAAAACACTGAACGGCCGGCAAAAAAGACATTGCTGCCAGTCAATTCTCCGTTTTCTTAAAGTATAACCATTCCAAACATGCAAAATATCTCATTTAAATATGGCTGTTTGCGGCTTGCGTAATTTACATAATGGCTCTTAGTTGATCCCCCGCAAAGTATGAAATGATAACGCGTGCAAATACTTTGGCTGCGCCCGCAAAATAACACCTTTTATTTGGGATATTAGTAAATCGACCCCATAGCGTGCATCCATCTGTACCTATGAACTTGTATGTCACTGGTCCCAAATGAAAGCGATGAGCTCCTCCAAGCTTGAACACTATTTCCATTAGAAAGTCCCCTTGGTCAGATTACTAATTTCATGTAGTGGTTCATGAGCTGTTTCATTTCATTTCATTTCAGTTGTCTTTTGTTAGATAGGACATCCATGCTTTGTCTGAGAACAGAGATTATGCCCTCGTATATCAGGCCCAGCTCAAAGTAAAGTTTGCTCCATTGCTTGGCACTAGCATCTATGAATTAACCTCAAGTGATGGGATTTGACTTGAGAATGCTTCATATGCAAGTACTCCCTTCCATGTACCTAAGAAGCTCCATACTTTTGTTGGAGAAAATGAATAAACAAATGATTCCCTAAATGCCCTGCGATGGATTGGTGACCTGTCCAGGGTGTATTCCTGCCTCGTGCCCAATGCATGCTGGGATAGCCATCATGGTACTTCAGTCATCGAATCATCGACATGGTTTGTGTAGTGCCTTCAACATGACTGTAGTGCTAGAATTATGCTTGCACTTGCACGTCGTTGATTTTGTCCCACCCAGTAACTGATGTTTACTTACAGTTGCACTGCAGATGCAACCAATTAGATAAGAGCCTAAAGCAAATTACTGAAGTAAAATTGTCTTTTACAATGTGTCGGTTTCTTCTACTCTTCGAATGTTTTCCTTGCCAAGAGCATCATAGTACTTACATTGTGACATTATCATCTAAATTTCAGCTAATTAACTACTTTCCCTCGCCAAATAATTACCCAGCAGCCTTGAAGGTAAACGTCTTTCACTGTTGCCCACAAAGGAATTTACTGCTTAAAAACAGCAGCTTAATTATTAATATTATTTATTTATTGTGTTGTCATTTTTATTGGACCCGTTCCTTTTATATGCGTGTGTGTAAATAAAGAGAGGACATATTCTTACAAACGTTGCACAATGTAACAGAATTCCATGCGTCGTACTCAATGTTGCTTATGACAGCAAAGTCAATTAATCACCCTGAATTTTCACTGACTGTGAATCAGTTAATATCTGTTCATTCATCAAGGGGGACGTTCAATCTAACTACAATAGTGCTCTGTACTTCTCTTTGAGTTAGAAATTGCATGTGAATGTGTGTACATTTTTCCTAGTATTATTCATTATTTAAGATCAGAACATTTTATCTTTTTTTATAAGCAAAAGCAGTATCACTTAAAATAAAGATAGAATATTTATTTGTTTTTTTTATTTTTGGTTCTTCAAATACATTTTTAGTTTAAGTTTAGATTGTTTTATATTCAATTACTGCCATACAGTCACTAATAAACAGCAAAATGTTCTGTGTAGAATTAACACTGATTTAAACATTTGTTCCCCATTGGCCTCATGCAAACTACATCAGAGTTGATTTAACACTGATCATTTTGCTGAGTAAAAGCTTGCAATCTTCACCACGATAAACAAATAAATAAATATGTTGTAAGATTCATTATTTCCATGCAAATTGAAAATACATGTGGTGTGATGGGAGTTGGTTGAAGAATGGCGTACTTAAGGATGATCTGACAGTGCAAATGTTTCAATCTTGTAGTGCTATGCAATGAAAAGAGAGAACAGCCTGAAGGCCTCTGTACAAACAGTGCGGGAGCTATCTGCTGCTTTCAAGACTTCAAAACGACACAAAAAACAGATTTACTCATTAACACCATTGAGACAGTGTCATTTATTTGCGCTTGACTATGCTTCTCTGATCAAAATTGATTATGTATCTAATTTCTATTGCGCTTATTCTGCACTTATTTTGTTAATGTAACTACTTAGATACAATAAACAAGATCGTACATACCTTTTGTTCACTAGTGGTGCCTCTTATTTCTTAATGTTTGTCTTAGACACTTTACGCTGAGGTTATAATAACATGTGAAAATGTTTCACCCCTGCTGTTGTGTTCAAATATACTGCTTCCAACTTTTTATTTTACTTTGTGATGATGCATTTTATCAGTGTATCATGTTCAAAATCTATGCATGCATTGTTTGATGCAGTTAATGACTGTTTTAATGATTTTTTTGAAGGCAGGCATGTAATTTATAGTTCAGCTATAATACTAGATTAAGAGCAATTGATTCTTTAAAATTTGAAGAGCCCTTTTTCATACTTTGTCATATGTGCTGCGTCAGTGTTTTACCTGAGTCTACATTTAGGTTCCGGGAACACAGGAGAACTGGGGCCTACATTGCACCTGCTGCATGACATTGGACAGTGAAAACCAGAGGTAGAAAGTCCAGGCGTCAGAAAGTAGAAGTCTTGTCATGTGTTTATTCCACTCATGAACTCAGCCAGCTGATTTCACTAATTAGTTCTACCTCCTGGCTGAAGAACTGTGCTAATTAGCAAATCCAACTGATTGGAACCAAATACGCGGGAGGACTTTACTTCCTGATTTTTGATTTTACAGCTCTGGTAAAAACAACCAAGCAGCGGCATGTGTATGTTATTATTATAAACCGTTTTTTAAAAGACCCGTGATGACTTACAGCCATTTTACCAACCATGTATTCATAAAGTATTTATCATTTTTGGGTTGAGAGGACCCCCCAAGTAAAATCCTGCTTTGGGCCCCTCGTAGGCTAGGGGTGGCACTGTCCCCAGCTTGTCTCATCCAACCTCAGCAGAAAGCAGCAGTCCTGTGTGATGAATATTTATCTTCTAATGACATTAAAACAAGAGGTTTTTTTTTTTACTGCCTCCTGTTTCTCTTATCTCCTCCCCTTCTTCTCAATTTTCTCCTCCACCCCTCGTCTCCTTAATGAATGCATTAATAATTTGCTGACAGGTAAACAATTCTTTGTTATTGACCTTTGACCTTTGACCTTTGACCTTTTTTCAAAACTTTCAGTCATTTAGTTTATAGAGCCAAGACAGCACTACAGAACAAGCCTCCCAATGGATGAAGTAAGCTTATTGCATATATTATAATAGCTGTGACAAAACAATGGCCCTTCTGGATACAGTCTTTGTGGATGTGCATCGCTCAAGCACTCTATTGCAATTATGCCCAGCTATCTTCTAAAAGAAACTGCAGCTATTACCGAGCTTGTATTTGAGGATTCACCTTCACATTAAAGGCAATGTTCGGTTCTCTCATTATTTCCAAGTAATGAAAATGAAGGTAATGAAAGAGAAAACATTTTCCCATCGGCCCTTTCTCTTGAAAGGTAACATTAAATCCACCCATGACCATGAATTGAAGTTTAACAAAAGGTATACTTTTAACTGATTGATGATTTCACCATTTATTGAAAAAATACGTAGACTACATTCAATTACACAAGTCTCAATGGTAGACTTAGAAAAAAAATCATTCTAAATGGTCACCAATGTTCCACAGAAAAATGCAATGAATAAGACTAAACGAGGGAGCAAAATCCAAAGTCACATTGTCTTGGTAAAAATAGACAGAAATAGATGAGGAAATAATAAAAACAAAAATCTACAAGACTCTTAGCGGCCCCCCTCCTATTCCCCCCACATGTTTGTTTACAGTGTATTAACAGTCGACAAAAAAATAAGAGTTTGTGCATAAATAAACAAATAAATACAGGCTTCATGTTTTCTTTTTTAAGTGCACTGATGTTCTCATTATCAGTCAGTCAGTGGGTGGACGTGTTGACTGTTTGTTTTCAGGGTTCTTCTTCTTTGGTTTCGCCTTCTCAGGAGAGCGTTTCGGTTGGTTTGCAGTGGACTGTTAGCGTCTGGCAGCTCTCAGTGGTCACGAGTGCACAACTCGCATTCCTTGTTACCCTTCTACTCGTTAACCTTACAATCAGCCAACTATACACTGCCCGCCCGCGGGTGTTCTTCTATCTACATCCTATTTCTGCTTTAAATGGGACGGGGTCAGTTTGATTGCACCATTTTCCTGTGATCATAATGGGTTTGTTTACAAAAATGTTGAGTATCCAGACCACTTAGGACTGTTTGGATTGCACAGGCGATATGAAATCGCTTCGGCTCACTTTTCCTCCAGGCCTCAGTTACATAAAGAACTGATTATTTAAATGTGTTTACATGTTAAAGCCTCCCAAGCATTGCATCTTGTGCCAAATATGTGAAAACATGTTTGTGAAATATGTTTCCAGTACACCATTTGTAAGTGCTTATTTTCATTAACACAGCAATAGCCTCCAGATCAAATAATATCCAAAACCTTTAATAGCTGGTATTAAAAATAAAATAAAAAATGTTTAAGTATAAACATGGGAAAACTATTATGTTCATAGTTAACCTGTACAATGTCAGTCGGTAACGTTTGCAACCTTAATAGTTGTACAAGAAGACAGCATTCAAATTTCATTTGAAAATGCATCTAAATAAATCTTAAAGAGACGGCGGGTAAAAATGGGTCACGTCAATTAAACCCGGCTGTTAAAATGTCAGAGCAACAGGTTCATAAGCACAAGATTGGATGGATTTTGTTTTTCATTGGCAAGGCAGTCTCAACCTTTATTTCAAAGGCAGACATTTATATGGATTGAGGAAAGGAATTTAGTCACACTTTTTTTATACATGATTGTATTTTCTTTTCTCTTTTTTTGCTCCAATAACTGTTATTATTTCAGGTCAATCAGACACTAAGTCAATATCAGCATTCAAATGTGTTGCTGACACACCACACTGAGAATAACATGAAAATATGAAAAGTACCATTAATCTTTTTTGAGCATTTCTCTATCAAAACCAATTATGATAATGATGATATCCCAACACACAACAAGGAGGACAGATTCAGGAAGCAGCTGCAGGAGGACACAGTTTAGAAACCAGGATGGAAACTTGGGGGTGGGATAGAAACTCGAAATCTGCAACCTGTTCTTTTATTACCTGTTCCTATATACGTTTCAACGTGAATTTCTGCACGAGTCGTGTTTCAACAGTCACAGACATGTAGTGTGTTTTGAGTGCAATAATTCCAGTTTGTGGCCTGTATACAGTGCTACACAATGTTAAGCCCTAGCATGCTATTTCACTCTCTTTTTTACCCACAATTATAGTATATGAACCTCAACAATATTATCAACAAAAAGTACTATGTACCGAAGTTTATGTACAAATTAGTTACACTATACTTTCTTCTGAATCTACAATGTGCATGCACGTGCATTAGGGGCACTTATTATAAAATTATTTTATTTTATTTGGGAAGGAGTGATGAGGGAGTGGTTGAAAGGACCCATTTTTAATTAATCTGGGAGCATTTTGTTTATTTTTTATACAACAGCTGATGTTTTCTTTACTTGTTTGGAGTGTTACATTTTGGACATTTACTGTCAGCCTTTAGTACATTTATAGCATGTATTATTTCTGTCCATGCGATTGCTTTTGTCATCACTCCAAGATTTTCTCTCTATGGTCTGTTGGCTTCATTTATATGGTTGCACAAAGTGCTGTAAGTCAATTAACATTAATTAAGATCACTGTCCATGACTGTGAAAACCAATAATTTATTAAGCAAAACAATACTAATGACAATAACCTTCTCAAGATTGTTTGATACTCACCAGTTGCACAAATACATGTATTTCACTCATTGCATTGAATTAGAAGTTTGCGCTCACATCACCACTTTTCCGAAAATTGGAAACATATACATAAGCCTTTATGGAAATCAGCATTGTAACCACCTTACCATGACTTTTGGTTAAAGATTTTGAAGAAACATGATTTTGGTTATCTCTGTGATGTAAGAATGTGCATAAACAATATTTACTCGTTAGAAGTTATGCAGACCAAAATAATTTTGTATGGTGTGACATGATGGCTCTGCACCATCTGTTGCATCACCTATTTTTGTCTTCGCACGAGCCTCCGTCGACTTTGAGTCACCAAAATGTGATTGTGGGCTGCTTTTAAAACATGACAGAACAGCTTTGGAGCCATATAGGCATGGTTCCATGGAAAGAATATTTCAATTTCATATTATTTAATGCATGAAATGGTACCAGAAAAGTCACACTTTGTAAGCCAGTTTGATTAATATGTGCGGGAGAATGGATTTTTTAGATGGCGGTTATTTTAAGCCCCTGTGAAAAAACACTATTGATGAAGAATATGCCTCATGTCACTCTTTAAAAAAAATAAAAAAAACTGTCTACCAAACTGATAGTTGTGATATGATAAATGTGATAATTATATGCCAGCCAGGTTAATTAAAATGCTGTCTCATCTGAATAATGATGAATAGTGTGACAGAAAACTATCCCTTCCTTACTGAACCATTCGTCAAATTTAAAAAAGGTGGTGATGGAACCAGGTTGATGTCCCGTCTGTTTACCTTGCTTTTTTCTCAAATGTCCACGTTTCTTTTTTGTTATTTTGGTATCACTCTTGACTTTCCATTCCCTTACTTATATATTTTCCTGTCATGCACTAAGCCTGCAATTCAAAAATGTTGTCATCACCAAAATAATTTTTTAATTTATTGTTTTAAAGTCTAACTGGAAATGACAATATACAGTTTCCCATTGCAAGTTAACAATTCTGTGTGGTAGCTCATATGATTTTTTGATAATTTTGTTTTTAAATGCATATGATTTTATTTTGATTATCCTTTATTTAATTAGGTAGAACAACTGAGAACTTAATTCTTTTTTGCAGTCGGGAAAGAATGCAAGGCATCGTGTAACCAATCAGATCTAGGGGATTGTGTAGCCAATTAGATTTTTGGGTTATTAGGTTGCCAGGTATGGAGATACTGTTTTTTCTGGTAATTTGGCCAGGACACCAGAGTTAGCACCCCTACTGTTTTGAAAAGTATCACAAAATTTGTAATGACCAAGTCAAAACCTCAGTTTAACTTCTCATTCAAAAGATGGCACCTTCTACAGAACAGTGCTCCCATCAATGTGCTGGGGAATTGGATTTTCTGTTTGGTCCAGAGGGAAGAGAGCCTCCTACAGACCCATTAACACCTCTTCCAACAGCAACCTATGCTGTGTCAGAATCAAAGCCCTATCTACTGCATCCTGCATCCTGTGTGCTAGCATGTGTACTACTTTTTACTGCATACTGCTTAGTATGTGGCATGCAGTATGCAAAAAATATGCTCTATACTATTATCAGTGAAAACCCGCAAATAAATATATCATCCAAGGATTTTAAGTACACTACATTTAGAGAATATTTTGCCCTAGTTTTCTCATGAGGCCACTCATGTACATATAAACCAAAACCACATTCAGTATGCTAGTTGAGTATGCTTTTATTTTTAAGTACACAAGTACACACACTTAAAAATACCAGGATGAAATGCTTTTTGCTAGTATGTTCAGGAGCATACTATTCAGGAAGTAAATGAACACCTCGGTCTCTTAAATATGACATGCAGCTTGACATTGTGTTCCGTCACCAAACAAACACAGATGGCTGCAGGGAATTTAAATACAGTGCTGCCGGGGAATTTAAATACAGTACTGCTTGGGGAATTTAAATACAGTACTGCTTGGGGAATTTAAATACAGTGTTGCCGGGGTTTAAATGTACGTGGTCTGTTTACGTTTTATGGTACATTGTTAAAACTGACACTCACACTGTTAGAATAGCTTAAAAACTGCGTATTGTAGTAGTGTAAACAGGAGTGGCAGGATTTATCACACCCCATAGTACGGTTAGCATACTATGGTGGTATTTGTCACATACTGCACATCGCATACTACAAAGTACACAATAAACTGAGAATATAGTATAGGAGGCTTATTCATAGCTTCAGCAGTTAGCCATGAGAAGGGTACAGGGCAATATGGCAGCTGGCCAACAGAGGCACTGAGAAAAAGAGCCTAAATTTATCCACCTCATGCTGAGCCTTAACTGATACAGAAACCTTTATCAAATACATTTGTAAAAAAAAAAAGTACTAATTGAAGAGGTCTCTCTTGGAAAGCATTCACTGCCTACGGCTCTTTTTATTGGCTTCCTTAACTGACTCATAACCCACAAGATATCTTGCTTTGTCAAATCTTATTGGATATACAGATTAATATATATTTTTTATAGCCACAGTTTGAATAAATAACTAAATGTGACACAAACAAACTGTTCTAAGAACCATGCTGAGAAATCAACATAACTGTTCCACCAGCTCCCGACCATAATAAGCTTTGGGACTGAAAATATTTGAAATATTCTTAATTATTCATACGTTTCCTTCCTAAATGATTTTCCCATGAATTCAAACAACTTTTTTCCAGTTCAAAGATAAACTTTTTTTTCAGTAGGTTCTGTGACAACCAACATCTTTTTAAAATTGTAACTCCTTTTAATATCAGTCAAAGTTAATCCAAAAATGTCATTCTTCCACAGAGATCCAATTAGTGCAGAACAACAGGAAACTTCACACTAATGAAATGGTCCCACTCGGGGGAAAATATCTTTAAAACTCCACATCAGTGGACTATTCAATTGGCAGAACATCCTGTTGAATTTTGAAGCTTATATCAATTAATATTGAACATGAGGTTCATTCATTCCTACAAGTTTCAACAATCCTAAGGATATGTTCGTGGCAGTTTCAATGGGGTGGGAACAGCTCCACTAGATAGCCTATCACAACAATGTAATTGGCAGTGTTAGTTTGATTACATTGTCCTCCTTTGCCTGTAATACCTGTAATACCTGTAAATGTAAAAAAAAAAAATTGTGCTTTTGAATTTATCTATAGCTAACATGTGTAGGCAAAGCTCTTGGTTCTAACCATTTCACATAAAACTGAACATTTTGAATACATATATAATTTAGATATAATTTAGATACAATCATATAACCTTAAATATGAAACAACCCATGTATGAATGGTACTATACAGTTAGTATTAAAGCCCTTACTGTGAAGGACAGCACACTGGCCCAGGTCCTTATATCACAAAGTTCTACCTGGAAGCCCATGATTTGTTGTCAATCTGGAATTCTCTTTGGGTCATTTATCCAATTACTGTTATGGGAATATCCTTCCCTCATGGGTTTTATTACAGAACGCCAATATGAGTCCCTGGCTGGCATTCAATCTGCATATGTCCTTAACTTTGATGAACAATTAAAGGCAAGATTTACAAACCTAGAATTCAGCAATCATTAAAACAAACTTGCCAAACTTTTGAAGAAAAAGTGTAGTTAGAAGTTTAGGCCAACTTTTGACGGAATAGAGGCTCCAGTCTAAATAAATAAAAAAATTTAAACAATTATTATTAAACAATTAAAGTTAAATGTTAATAAATAGCTTTTTATTTTATTTAAAAAAACAAATAGTTTGCACATGATAAAGAAATAGTTCTAAAAGTTTTTAAAAGTTGAAAGAAATTGGTACCAAACTAGATATTTTATATGACATCTCTTTTTCCGGGACTGGGTCACATATTATAAGAATTAATTTTCTTAATGTCTTCCATTAAACTGTTTTGTAATAATGCACTTTAAGAGGTGTCTGTTGTTTTTATCATTCTTGCCTTTTATGTGAACATAAAATTCTCCTTTTACAATCCCATTACAGAAAGTGTCACTTTTTTTCAGCTGTGTGCCAAGTTGGTTCCATCCAACCAGGTGCTAATGAAGATGGGCCCCTTATAATGTTGCAATCGAATGTAAATTAATGCCAACTTCATACATCTTAATACTCAGTGTTTCAGCATCGCTCGAATCGCATTTGTTTGTAAGATAATGCTATAATGAAGATGTCCCCCAAACAGTTTTATAACATGCTACGTCCCAGATAAAGTCAAAGTCACGGAAAGGCATTCTATAGTCACATGTGAACCTACTGGTAACACCCACTTCTGGCTATCATTTAGTTGTGAAAACACATCAAAGAAGATACAGTACACGGGAAACCGATGTTAAAACCACAAACAGATTTGTTTAACACTCCAGCCATTTCTGATGAACATAAATTACCTTTCACTGCTCAAATAATTTTTTAGACTTGAATACAAAAACCGAATAAAGTCCTAATGCCATTCCTGCAATGTCCTTTTTTACATAAAGATAACATTTGCAGGCCACCCAGGTAATGGCCTGAGAGCAGAACCACCCTTCCTATTCTCTTGTCCTTTCACCATTGGAAACCTTTGGTAGCCAGTGTGTGTGTGTGTGTGTGTGTGTGTGTGTGTGTGTGTGTGTGTGTGTGTGTGTGTGTGTGTGTGTGTGTGTGTGTGTGTGTGTGTGTGCAGGTACCATGGGAACATTTTCTGTAAGTGCCACATAGCAGACCAGACTGCTAATTTACTTCACTTGATAACAGTTAATCTTTTTGTTACTCCACCCCTTTATTTGAAAAACCTATCCTACTTTGAGTTTGGAAGGCAGACGTTCTAGATAGCACTAGATAACACTACATTTACAAGCAACTCTTTATAGATGAGGCTAAACAAAGTATGACATGTCAGATTAAACAAATTCAATTTAAAAATTGACAACCGCCACTAAGCACAAGCATTGATACAAATCATACTACGATATGTTTAAAATCACATCTGCCATGTAACCCCCTCAATTGTAAATATTTCTCAATAAAAAGCTCCAAACAATACCCTAAGTAATTGTATTTTCTTGATTAATAAAAGCATCATTGGCTATGTGCCATCACTCACATCATCAATTTTCTCTGTCTAATTATGTAAAGTAATAAAACAGAATATACATAGCCAAAATTAAACCATAAATAAGTAAGCTATTTAAATTTTAGTGTGTTTTATCTGCACGCTGTAATTATTGGCAGTATGTTTGGATAATGGATCAATAAAAGCTTTGAATCACCATTCTCCATCAAGGCTACATTTACAATGCCTAAGAACTGTGCCTGTTGGTCAGACAGTGAAGCAGTGTCATTATTGGAAATGGAAAAAGACAAGTAATAAGACTGGATCTCCCTGCCCACCAGCTCGGTCACACACAAGAAAAGTGAGTTATCAAGCATGACCAGTGTACAATATAGATGTACTTATCTCCCCAAAGCCACACAATGTAAGTTTAAAGGAAGATTAGGATGTCTGCCTTCCATCGTCTTTGTCTACCTTGTCACGTTTTCACCTTTGGATTATTCTGTTTTAATAGTTTATCTTCAAAAAGTCTCCATGTGATGAATATGGTATGAGATGAAAAGTGGTGTGCCAGTCTAATACTCTGATGCGAAAGTTATATTGTTTATGCGTCAAGAGTCCGTCGCCCTATGGACTGCACCACACGTTTATCATAAACAGAGTTGTTATTCCTCTTTTTTTCTCTTGTTTCCAAGTACATGGTTAAAAAAGATTCCTAAAATAAGCACTGCCACATCACAGCAAGGTGACTGTGTAGATTTCTCAAACACGTTTACAGTTGTTACATTCAAAAAAAGTAATTGAACCACATTATGACTTGGGGGGGGGGGGGGGGGGTCAAAAGTATGAGGCCAGAGGGCATTTAAATAAAACGTGGAGGGCTCTAACACATTGAATACTGCCTACAAAGAGATATCAAGGCCCAGAGACATAACCCAGAGTACGCCACATATGGCCTGTGGGTCATTTTGTTTACAGTATAATTAATCTTGTGCTTGTCTGATACAGCTTGTTAAATTTAATGTGTGGAGTAAAATAAAGAGGCCTGTCCGGTTCTGCACTGTCAACATGAAGAGGGTCTGTGAGCATTTCTCAGAGGTATACTAGATAAAATAAGTCATAAAGAATGATCTTAAACAAAAGTCAAATATCAAACAACGTTGGGAAAATAATCCCAACTCTTGTGGATAAAATAAGTACCTGAAAGAATATAGGGATTGCCTTGACAAAATGCATCCAAGAAAGGGTGGTGATATTTGCATGGGCTATGAAATGTTAAATAAAAGCTATACTCCTGTGCAGCGGTTTCTTCAATGTATAGTTGAAGGGGGACCATTCTGGCTGCATTCTGGTTTGAGAGATTGCAGTGCATCACTGTAGTGCAACGGTATGTGTAATCTGCATTTTAAACAGTGAATACGATTTTAACCAATCGGGCAAACCAAAGGCGAGAAATGGTTGGATGCAAAGATTTTTAAGAGTAAAAAAACTTTAGAGTATTAAGCCATGCGCTAATTCTATGGTGACCTCCCCTTTTCAAGGGAATACAGCCTGTTATTATATCATTTACAAATGAAATTCAGCTGCTTTCAAACTCAGCTTAAGGTGATTTATACTGTTGGAGGAAACCCCAGCCAAGAAGTGAATTTGCATAATTGAATTAAAATATTTTTTCCCTCCCTAATTTCTTACCAAGCTCCCAGTTGAGCTATATTTATGATTACACGGTGACAACATTAAAAGCTTATAAGAAAATGCACCTTAAATGCTTGCTTTTCAAGTTATGTTATTTTAGTCCCAGAGATTCAGTCATTTTCATCCTTGACCTTGGTGGTATGACCTGTTGCATACACATTCAAATAACCATTCCAGTATGTTCAAGTACTAACAAAACATGTGTACAGCATGCATTGAGGCAGTAAAAATCTATTAACTTTATATTCTACCTTATCTAATAACTTCTTATGGTAAGTTTTATTCACAGAAATGTTGCATTTCCTTTACTGTTGACCCCAGGACAAATTGCACAAATATTAGCTATTTATGAAGACTGATACTTGGGTTATTATGTCGTGCTCAAACAATAGCAGCATCCAAATAGGATGCAGTTATATAAGCTTGGTCACAAATGCAGTGCCAAAACCTCCATTGTTCACTGCTCAAAAACATTTAGCACTTGTTAGTTTTCATGCAGGTTGAATTAATCAAAATATTGTGAAACAGTCTGAATTAAGTCTGAATTAAGAGCAAATGGATGGTATCCCACAAAATAAAGATTGAAGATGATAATGATGATGGATAATGGATTATTATTATTATTATGATTATTATTATTATTATTACATGTTTTATTAACATTTTATTAATATCTTATTTATTTTGTTAATTGGGAATATTGTTAGTGCTAATCAACGATACCTCTTTAAAGGGGCTGTTAGAAACTTGGAAGTCAAGCAATACATCATCTGTTTATAACAAATTACTGAGTAATTCAACATGCATTAGAATGCAGGGAATGTGAAAGCTTAATAACTGGTCTTTCTTTCTAATTTACAAATAGAAAGCCCTTAGATCATGCAATCAGAAAAAAGAGCAAAGGGATCACTTAATCAATAACTTAATAGGGCCAGACAAGCCATTAATAAGAGGCTTTTTGTCTCTGGGTCATTCTTGCTGGACTGTCTCTGTTGCTATCTTGTCTCTCACCCATAATACACAAAGCCCCCAACTTATCACTGTGAAGTAAGTGATAACATTTATGTTCTTTCTAATGGTGTATTATGTATTATGGTGTATTAGCATAAATGATCATTTATCTTTATGAATCTGTACCAAAGACCAATTACTGTATTTGAAACTGGTATTGTCCCAATTGTAATTCAAGATGATGTAAGGCTGGAAAAAGTGTTATCAGTCCTAAAACTTTGCAGCTGTTGGTGATTTCCTGGAGGGTGCAATAAAACAATTTACTTGGGGGTCTGAGAGCCTGTTCTTCTGACTTCTCACGGCCTCGTAAACTACAGCGGGGGTCGAACCTACAACTGGACATCAGAACTCACAGGACTTTTACAGCCTAGATTCTGGACTGAATGGTGAACATATTAAACAAAGCTGTATATGTATATTGAATCATGTGTATGTGCATGTAGATTGGTAATTGTGGAAGTATAACGTAATTGTGGATAATATGATAAATGTGGTGAACCTGGATAATACTAATTGAAGTGTGTGGTATGTGAAAGTATTGGAGGGGGAGAAATAAAGAATATGGAAGGAGGATTGTATAGGTTATCAGGGATGCGCTTGTCCATATAAATATCTGGAACCAAGAGTGGCCATCACCGGGACCTCACCGGATATCTAGATATGATAGAGAAGATCATGAGATCACGCGCCGTCGTTCAAAGAGTCTTATTACTGTCACTAGATTGGGGAGGGAGACTCTGTTTCTCTCCCTGGAGGGGGTCCCTGCGTGGTGAAACTGCTCTTCCTGCCAGACCTTATTTGGACAACAAAGGGACTTGTGGAGTGGGCATATCGGCGCTGAACTACATTTAAGAAGATCCCCAAGGGAGACTCAAGGAGAATCTGCTTAACAGGTCTCCTGGTGCTGTAGTGGCATCATAGCCATTTTCATATAGGAGAATCTGCTTAACAGGTCTCCTGGTGCTGTAGTGGCATCATAGCCATTTTCATATAGGAGAATCTGCTTAACAGTTCTCCTGGTACCATAGTCACACCGTACGGAATCACTTGGTGATATACTTTGTTTGTGAACTTGTTCGTGTTTATTTGTCTTGACAGCATGTTATCCTGTGTTTAGTTATAGGCATTGAATGTGTTCGTGTTTGCTCTCACAGTCTTAACCAGTGATTATTTGTCATTAATAAATTATCATGTTTTCATATCAACTACATCTTTCTTTTCATCCTTTTTCCAGCTTCAATTGTCTGCATGATCTGAGCTGCAGCGTTCCAAGCATCTTATACCCTTTTGTGCCTAATGGTACAGACGTGGTGTACACAAGTTGGGTGGACAGCAAGTGACAGTCCAATTGTAAAGGTCGGGTTGGTGTATCGGTTCTGGTGATTTGATGTGAAAAGAATCCATGGATAGGAACCCATGGGCATTTACGCCGGTTCTTGTCAAATTTGCCTTAAGGAGCCCTTTAAATGTACTCAGACTGGGTATCTATGATAAATGAATATCATGTATTGTGTTGACTAGACCCCCAACCTCTGCGTTCGCCACCGAACTGAGCTTCAGCAATAATGTTGATTCCGGCAAACATATATTGAAGTAATGCTGGTACCTAAGGGCGAGTTGAGTGTAAACACTCCGAGCTCCACGCATGTTTAACCAAAATTCTAAATTATAATTATAAATGGAGTCAGATAAACGAGTAAATAAAATAATAATATTTCTAAATAACTTTTACCTTTTCCCACAGCAAGAGTGGAATACATCACGTTTAAACTTTCGCTCCGAGCTATTCCCTCATTGGTCTAGTAATTGCGGATTCTACATTTGGTGACCCCGACGTGATTCCAGTTGCAATTTGTGGGATTTACAATTTGGATCCCTCTGGCAGGGGGGTATCTGCTTTCCTTTTACCTCCTAATTTTCCCTGCACTTTTGTCTACGAAAAATTCCTGGCAGTTTGGCGTACAAGATATTCCTTACAGGGAGTTTCTGGTCAGCTAAATTGCTGGTTCTTCATCCTTGGTGTGGTGAGTAACACAATTATCTTATGTATTAGCATATACTAGGGAGAGTTGTTGTTGTTTCACCACATCTAGAGGCTGTTTAGGGGATGTACATATAAGTGCAAAGTCTGTCTATAACCCGTGGGATAGTGAGGTTGCAGTCCTCACTGTCATCTGTATGCAATGTTGACGCTGTAATTGTAAAAGTCATATATGCAATTAGGTCACTATGATGACAATATAATTATAAAACCCTAGAATGGGTAAATGGAAGATGAGCTGTACATGGCTCAACGTAAAGGTTTGAGTATGTGTAAAAGAAAGTAAAGGTTGGAGTATGTGTAAAGAAAGTAAAGGTTTGAGATATGGCAGAGAAGGGGTGTTGATATAAGGTACTGTTCTGTTGTTCCACAATACTGTGGGGAACGCAGAGAATCTTGTTCAGACACAGACAGGAAGAAATGACACACTGGTGAAAAGCCAGTGAGATTTAGAGGATAATTGTATGTAGGGAAGTGTGAGGAAGTGTTGAAGGTAATAGTAGGTAGAGAATGCAGAAATCAAGTGAAAGTATGTTAAAATGATTACATAATATATCAACTGTTGCCAGTAAGATCAATGATTAAAAATAAATCACGTGACAATGGCATATGTGGCACTGCTCTAAAATCCAGCAGGCCACGCTTTCATAGGAAAGCACATCTTTAAAAACTGCATGCCATTTTTGCAGAACTATATAAATGGATCATTGGCTATTTTAATGTAAAAACAGAAGTCTTTCTTCTGTAGGTACTTTTTTCCCCCATATTGTGTCTTCCTTTGTTGTTAATTTGTGTCTTAAGCTATACATCTGTGAAACCATAAGGCTAAAGTGTAATACACTTGCTTTAAATCTATAAATGATGCCTGGGCATGTCATGTAGGGAATGTTGGGATTCACTAATATACCTACTTGGGTGCCCATTCAGTTAACTGAGGCATATTTATTAAATTTCATGGATGTATTTTTGTGTACATTTCCCTAGCACAAAAACATGTGTTAGAATGTCTGTCTGACGCCAAGAAGCCAGTTAATGCTGTAAAATTAATCAAATGCCATGCATATTTGACCTTTTCATTTAAAAGCTGATGGTAGGGTCATTTTCTAGCACATACTGGCTTACTGGTCTCTTTTTGTGTTATTTCTCCTCACTTCCCCCTCCCTCTATCTTGTTGAAGATCTTTGTTTTTTTAAAGAGAGGTGAACCTACATTCTATAGAGAGTGTATGATTATTTGTTTTGAATCATCAAGACCAGGCTATAACCACATCACATTATATTACATTACATTACAGGCATTTAGCAGACGCTTTGATCCAAAGCGATTGACCATTCTTTGATCTGAGTAAGATGGGTGGAATTACCTGTAGGGGCCGTAAAGACATTCAAACCTCGTTTAGGAAATCTGAACCATAAACAGGCCCCCTGGTGTAGCACTAGAGTAAAGTTTACAACACATTTATTAGTGTAAAAGGATCCACCCATCCAATTCAGAATATCACCTTAGATTCACTTAGCACCATGACGACAATACACACCTCACACAGTTGCATAAGAGACAACCTCTGTTAAACAGACAAGTCTGGTAAAAACGGTAAATGTTTCTATACCCATAGCAAAGTGGGATAGGGACCAGACCGTCGGTTCCCAACTGGGTGGCTGATTACCACTACGGGGCTCGGTATGACACTGAGCTAGGGATTTCTATCGACTGGATCACTGGCCAGTCGGGTCGCATAGAGCAGTGAGCACATAAGTTGCGTCCCGGTAATGGAGCACATGAGTTGCGTCCCTGTAGTGGAACACATGGCCGCTGCGCTCCAGCCTGGAGCTGCGCCCGACAGAGAGGGAGGCTCGAAGGAGCTAAGTGAAATCTGCACTCAACACCACTATATCAACACACATCCAAAACCACATAACTGCAGCACATATAGAACAATGTACATACAGACATATGTGTTTTGTGTGTGAAACCAAAAGTTTTATATATTTCAATGCTCTCAACAACATACAACTTTGTTGTTACATTGTATTTTACAACTGTAAAATAATTTATAATGAATGACTGTTTCAGTTAAACTGTTTTCTGTTTCGGTCTATTTCCATCCTGTTTTCAAGCATGCAATGGGGGAGTAATAGAGGGCAATACAATATAGTATAACTACAGTATGCTATATATGCAATAGGCATACGGTATTAAAAATTCAAACCCAATTTCCCTGTCAGTCAGTTCTGTGTAAACATTCCATAATTCCGCATCCCTTCATACTTTGATTAACCTTACAAAACAGATGGGTAGCAAAGAGTATCACTGAATTGTTCAGAAAGCCTCCACATTTGTCATATTTACATGTAAGCTTCCACATTTATCATATTTGCATATATTGATGTTTGTATAATACAGCTACTGTGATGTAATCCAGCAGTCCAGATGTCGGATGCACTGTGGGATGATTGTTCAACAGGTAAATGAACTATCACCTCCACCGGCCCAGGTAGAGGTGAACATGGCCAAAGAACAGCGGAAATCCTGTCCAGCTCCTCTACCCGCTCGGCCCAGGGTGCCTCCACATGGTGGGACTGGGTGTTCTGAGGATTGCCATTGCTAGCACCCTCATATGTGCCCTCACCCTGGTGAAGTGCTGATATTTCCAACACCTCATCTACCTCCCAGCGCACCCCAACCCATGCTGCATTAGTTCTCAGCCGTCTCCAGTTGCCAAGTTGCTGGGACTGGGACCATAAACACCAGCATGGAACCAGCGCCACTTTTTATGACCCCTTGGGACTGTGTTTGTTTGTCCCACGGGGCCAAACGGGGGATCTGTAAGGCTGGAAAAAGTGTTATCAGTCCTAAAACTTTGCAGCTGTTGGTGATTTCCTGGAGGGTGCAATAAAACAATTTACTTGGGGGTCTGAGAGCCTGTTCTTCTGACTTCTCACGGCCTCGTAAACTACAGCGGGGGTCGAACCTACAACTGGACATCAGAACTCACAGGACTTTTACAGCCTAGATTCTGGACTGAATGGTGAACATATTAAACAAAGCTGTATATGTATATTGAATCATGTGTATGTGCATGTAGATTGGTAATTGTGGAAGTATAACGTAATTGTGGATAATATGATAAATGTGGTGAACCTGGATAATACTAATTGAAGTGTGTGGTATGTGAAAGTATTGGAGGGGGAGAAATAAAGAATATGGAAGGAGGATTGTATAGGTTATCAGGGATGCGCTTGTCCATATAAATATCTGGAACCAAGAGTGGCCATCACCGGGACCTCACCGGATATCTAGATATGATAGAGAAGATCATGAGATCACGCGCCGTCGTTCAAAGAGTCTTATTACTGTCACTAGATTGGGGAGGGAGACTCTGTTTCTCTCCCTGGAGGGGGTCCCTGCGTGGTGAAACTGCTCTTCCTGCCAGACCTTATTTGGACAACAAAGGGACTTGTGGAGTGGGCATATCGGCGCTGAACTACATTTAAGAAGATCCCCAAGGGAGACTCAAGGAGAATCTGCTTAACAGGTCTCCTGGTGCTGTAGTGGCATCATAGCCATTTTCATATAGGAGAATCTGCTTAACAGGTCTCCTGGTGCTGTAGTGGCATCATAGCCATTTTCATATAGGAGAATCTGCTTAACAGTTCTCCTGGTACCATAGTCACACCGTACGGAATCACTTGGTGATATACTTTGTTTGTGAACTTGTTCGTGTTTATTTGTCTTGACAGCATGTTATCCTGTGTTTAGTTATAGGCATTGAATGTGTTCGTGTTTGCTCTCACAGTCTTAACCAGTGATTATTTGTCATTAATAAATTATCATGTTTTCATATCAACTACATCTTTCTTTTCATCCTTTTTCCAGCTTCAATTGTCTGCATGATCTGAGCTGCAGCGTTCCAAGCTAATGACCTCCCTGCCTGTTATCCAATTCTTTTTATATTTAACGTGCGTGGCTCTCATCCATCTTATACCCTTTTGTGCCTAAATGACTACTGAAGACTCAGGGGGACAATTCTGACCCAGGACCGACTGATCAGCGGCCTGGTACAGACGTGGTGTACACAAGTTGGGTGGACAGCAAGTGACAGTCCAATTGTAAAGGTCGGGTTGGTGTATCGGTTCTGGTGATTTGATGTGAAAAGAATCCATGGGCGTCCTACGCCGATTCTTGTCAAATTTGCCTTAAGGAACTCTTTAAATACACCCAGAGTAGTGCATGGTTCTGGTGATTTGATATAGGAACCCATGGGCATTTACGCCGGTTCTTGTCAAATTTGCCTTAAGGAGCCCTTTAAATGTACTCAGACTGGGGCTCGCAACTATCTATGATAAATGAATATCATGTATTGTGTTGACTAGACCCCCAACCTCTGCGTTCGCCACCGAACTGAGCTTCAGCAATAATGTTGATTCCGGCAAACATATATTGAAGTAATGCTGGTACCTAAGGGCGAGTTGAGTGTAAACACTCCGAGCTCCACGCATGTTTAACCAAAATTCTAAATTATAATTATAAATGGAGTCAGATAAACGAGTAAATAAAATAATAATATTTCTAAATAACTTTTACCTTTTCCCACAGCAAGAGTGGAATACATCACGTTTAAACTTTCGCTCCGAGCTATTCCCTCATTGGTCTAGTAATTGCGGATTCTACAATGATAAATAATGCATACGCATATACACAATTCAATTATTTAGTGTATTAAAATATTTTGCCATCATTATAGCAACCATAATTTCCAACGTACACAAAGATATTGGCATAAAAGGAGGGAGCTGTTGGTACACGCTGTACAGCTGCAGCGGCTGTGTGCGCTAATTGGCACGTACGTGTAGTACATACTGTAGGGTGTTTTTCATAAGCTGCAAAGCCGCTATTGTGTCATACCGTTAAGGTTTCTGTGTACAATGTTAAGGGTTGTGATTTCGCTGTGGTGTGTGTATCAAATAGGCTGAAATCCAGAGGCTGCTGGGGGCCTGTTTGGACACTGTTCCAGAGGAGAGCCATGAGCATGCATACTGTGCACTTAAGAGGAGAGCCATGTGCATCCATACTGTGCACTTAAGAGGAGAGCCATGTGCATCTGTACTGTGCACTTAAGAGGAGAGCCATGAGCATCCATACTGTGCACTTAAGAGGAGAGCCATGTGCATCCATACTGTGCACTTAAGAGGAGAGCCATGTGCATCCATACTGTGCACTTAAGAGGAGAGCCATGTGCATCCATTCTGTGCACTTAAGAGGAGAGCCATGTGCATCCGTACTGTGCACTTAAGAGGGGAGCCATGTGCATCCGTACTATGCACTTAAGAGGGGAGTGCATGTGCATCCACACTGTGCACTTAAGAGGGGAGCGCATGTGCATCCATACTGTGCATTTAAGAGTGGAGCACATGTGCATCCATACTGTGCATTTAAGAGTGGAGCGCATGTGCATCCATACTGTGCACTTAAGAGGGGAGCGCATGTGCATCCATACTGTGCATTTAAGAGTGGAGCACATGTGCATCCATAATGTGCATTTAAGAGTGGAGCGCATGTGCATCCATACTGTGTACTTAAGAGTGGAGCGCATGTACATCCGTACTGTACACTTAAGAGGTGCCCTTAGAAGAGCCATGTGCATGCATACTATGCAATTCAGAGAAGAGCAGATGTGCATCCATACTCTGCACTTCAAAGGAGAATGCATGTGCATACTCTGCACTTCAAAGGAGAGTGCATGTGCATGCATACTCTACACATAAGAAGAAAGAGCATGTGCATGCATACTGTGCACTTCACAGGAGAGTGCATGTGCATGCATACTCTACACATAAGAAGAAAGAGCATGTGCATGCATACTGTGCACTTCACAGGAGAGTGCATGTGCATGCATACTCTACACATAAGAAGAACGAGCATGTGCATGCATACTCTGCACTTCACAGGAGAGTGCATGTGCATGCATACTCTACACATAAGAAGAGAGAGCATGTGCATGCATGCTCTGCATTTCACAGGAGAGCACATCCATGCTCTTCCAATGTGGAAGTGATGAAAACCTCCTAGAAATAGAACTGGACATTGTGGAAGAATTTTTTTAAAATAATTTTAGAAACATATTTTATTTTCTATATGTGAAGGATATTTATTTTTTTCTAAAGTCTGATTAAACTTCATTTGTTTTTAATTAAGTTAAAAGTTATTAAGTTATTATTTATAATATGCACACAAAATGAGTCACTTGGGAGTTCTGTATTTTTTACTTGTTGGAAGCAGTTTTTATGTGACTGAGAATTTGGCTGGCGACACTATCCACATTTGCCTCACTCCCCAAGATATGAATGAATTTACTTCATCACAGTGAGTCAACTGCATCTGCTCTTTTGAATCCATTTCACCTGGTAGCAAAATATATGCTATTTCACTGATGCACCAGGCATGCTATCAGAGTAGATCTGGATTTAAGCTTTCCTGTTAGCAGGCACAAACAGTAGCTAATTGCAAATTTCATCTCAAGCACAGTGGGACGTTTGACGCAACTGTGCTTTTTTGTTATCTGCCAGGAATTCACAACAGGTAACCAAACTACATAACAAGTTATTAAACACGGTGGTCATAACCTGATGCAATCTAACAGCAATGCTGTTTCCATGTAAACGGGCAGCAATAAACTGTCAATATTACCCTTTGGGGAGTGTAACCATTTTAAGTATGTATAATAGCATAGTGTACTTCAGAGAATCAATATTTTTTCATTCAACTCCAGGGTCTGTAGACTTTGTACACAGCAAAAAATGGTGGTGTACAATTAACACCCTACGGTGTTTATATGAGTCCGTGGATTTACACTGCTGGTGTACATTTAACACTATTGGGTGTTTATATGAAGAGTGTTTAACACCCAAGAGTGTTAAATGTACACCAGCAGTGTTACATTGACACCAACATTTGTGTTGTGTACACAGCAAAAGGTTCAGTGTAGAATCAACTCTAGAAACTTTGCTGTGTATAACAGAACGATCACAATACACTGACAAATAATGCAATTTAAAGTAACTATTTTCCATTATTGTTGAGCATGTCAGTTTAGTTTTGTTTTTATTTACTTATGCAAAACAAATTCAAATCTATTCCAATCTGACACACCTCAATACATGTAGAGTGTTCAGTCTTGAACAATGTCTGCATATAATCACAGGATTAATACATATCGCAACAGAGATAAACAACATAAAATTAAATGTTAATTACACAATCATGGTGGGGAACCGATGCATAACAAGGTGAAGCGTCTCGCAGGAATGTGTATGTATTCTGAGGCAATACATTAGGCCCGCAACCAATATACGTATGTAGCTATTTTAGACTGGTTCATTAACATTATTTATTAACCTGTTTGCTTTGTACTCACCGTTAATTTGGAGGGGTAGTGTTGACTTTTTCTGAGAAGTGATTTTGGTCCCCATGAGTTTTTGTGACCTCCAAACCATCTGGATACAGAAGGATGTATGCTCCCTCAGGTACATCTCAACAGACTGAAATCTGTTATTCTTTCTGCCACTATAAGCATGTTATCCGGAGCTGTGTGACTGCAGATAAAATGTATCCAGACTATAGTGTATAAATAAATTAAATTGTGCTATTCCAATAATGTATATCTCATTCTGAGATCCAGATTTGTCATAATCAACATTATTTTGATCTGTCTTTAGGGAAAGGATTGTTTTTGTTACTTTTTTACGAAATACATTAAGGAAATTATACTCTATGGGTCACATTGTGATTATTACAAGCATATTTATTGTAATACATTTGCTAATAAATTTAATGGGTATTTTAAAGGAAGCTTGTAGATGGTGCAATAAAATGAATACACACTAACAGAGCGACACAGGTTCATCTTAGAAGTGCCTGTGAAAACACCAATGGAAAATAGAATGTGTAAATTACATATAACACCTATAGTCTTGTCAGTTTATTGTGTGTGGTCCCAGGAGATGTAGGCTGACACAGAGCACGTCTTGTATTGCACAATATTACTACTGTCATCATATGAAAGCGAAACAATTTGTTGGTTAAGACCTGACTGGCCATATTCTGTGGGTCACAGAAAGGCCATCAATCATGTACATTATTTTTTCATTCTGTACTTATCTTTTTCCATGGTGACACCCAAGTTAATACATTTAAATGCTTATAAACGGTCTGCTATAATGCTCGTAAATTAAATGCAATTTAAATTCGTTTTGTATTGTAAAATTGTACACATTTAAGGTAGCACTAAATAGAAAACAAGGATTGTACATCCACTACAATAGGCCTCATTCACCAATCACTCTATGAACAAAGTTGTTCTTAAGACTTTCTTTAAAACATTTTTACAAAGATTTCGGGATTAACTGATGTTGCCTTCTGAGCTTCTGTACCTAAGAAAAACATCGAAAGTAAGAAAACATTGGTGAATGCCAGAATGTTCATGAAAACATTTTAAAGAAAGTCTTCAGAACAAATTTGTTCGTAGAATGATTGGTGAATGAGGCCCAATCAGGTTTTACTTGTGTTTCTAAATTAAAAACCACCCCCTGCCGACCTCAAAAGAGAAAAATGTTTCAACACTTAAGAGGATTGTGTCAAATCTCTATCAAATCCAGTGCAATAATAAATGACTGTTTAGGTCAGCTGAGCCAGAATAAATGGAAGGACAGGGACTGGGTTGGCAAACACAGACACATGACTTTTTAAATGTGCGTATTACATCTGGTAGCTTTAACTCTATTTAAAAATTACAAAGCACTTTACTTCAAGGGTTTACTGTTTATATAGTCTGTGCCACGGAATAGCCTTAAACGAATCCATATAATCTCAGTTGCCACATTAATAAAAGATCCGTATGAAATACTTATTATTTTTTTAACCATATGCATGTGCATGTATGTATATGGGTATATATAATCTGATATATATTTATTTAAAAAATGTAGTTTTATTACATATTGCTATTATTATTATTATTAATTATTATTTATTTATTTATTTATTTAGTCCCCATTGCTGCGCGTATGTGTCATGGCGGGTAAATGTGAGGGCCATATCTACACGTGTATTTTGGGTACATGTGTGTATATGTCAGGGGTAGATGTGAATGTCATGGGTATATATGTTGGGCCCATGTGTAATTGTGGGTCTCCCTGTCTAACTTTATCTAAAATAGAAATACTTACTTCTGTAACACACAGATGTACAAGAGAGGAACTAACAGTAAATATATCTATCTTCATTAAAGATATTATTGAGGTTCTAATTCCGAGCTCAGTAAAGATTTAACAAATAGATAATCCGGTAGGTGTCCAATCACGTGGCACCTTCACCTCATGTGACAATAAAAAATGACAATGTCAAAAAATAAAATTTTTGTATGACAGTAATGCAAACCTAAGTTGAAAGACATGTTTCTATAGTAGTTTATGATATTGAGCCAATGGTATGTCTGCAAGTCCTAATGATCCACAAACAATATAGTGCATAGTAGTGATGTTATGACTGCATGATACTCCCTCAGTATTCTAGTCGCCACCCTTAAACTGGAATGTTCCTTTCTGACCCGTCTTTCTCCTCTTTGCCCCCTAGTTCAACCATAGGAAACATCCAGACTCACGCTAAAGCCTGCGGTCACGTACACTGATTACATCTCTGCTGCTGTTTATTGCATTTTTTTATTTTCTTTTACTTCGGCTGAATTTGGAGTGCAGCTGAGAGCAGAGCCAAGCCAGGGTAGACATTGTTCCATAATGATGTATGTTAATTGCAAGACTTCCTCAAGCACAGGCCACTGTATTGTCCAACGGAGGTGGATAGCAGGTCTTTCATTTGCAACAGCAGGTCTTTCATAGCGAGACACAAAGGGAACACTGTTATGATGTAGCCGCTCTCTCGTGGGCAGACAGAGAGAACTTTGTCATGACGGAGATGGTTTCCATACCCACACTGGTAAGTGTGGGATGTGTTTCATGCAAAAAAAAGTTCAGAGAAAAGAAATGAAAAAAAATAATTCCTGTAAAATTTTCTCATTTTAAAATAACTGCAGTGTTGATTATACCTCTATGCTCAACATATTTTTCCAATACATTTTTTTAAATTTCTTAATTAATTTGCTATATTTACCACTTCAGTGTTAGGAATAGTCTGCTGCCTATGCACTTTTCTTATAAAAGTGCTGTTGTTTTAATCAAAAAGCAATATGCTAGTAATACAGCTTCAGGTTCTCCAATTTGTAGAGCACCCTGTAAATATTTAGTGAGTTCACCAGTTAGTGTTACACAGGCATTTTTATACACAACTAACAGGCTTGTAACACCAGTTAGTGTTACGCAGGCATTTTTATACACAACTAACAGGCCCGTAACACCAGTTAGTGTTACACAGGCATTTTTATACACAACTAACAGGCCCATAATACCAGTTAGTGTTACACAGGCATTTTTATACACAACTAACAGGCCCATAATACCAGTTAGTGTTACACAGGCATTTTTATACACAACTAACAGGCCCCTAACACCAGTTAGTGTTACACAGGCATTTTAATACACAACTAACAGGCTTGTAACACCAGTTAGTGTTACGCAGGCATTTTTATACACAACTAACAGGCCCGTAACACCAGTTAGTGTTACACAGGCATTTTTATACACAACTAACAGGCCCATAATACCAGTTAGTGTTACACAGGCATTTTTATACACAACTAACAGGCCCGTAACACCAGTTAGTGTTACACAGGCATTTTTATACACAACTAACAGGCCCATAATACCAGTTAGTGTTACACAGGCATTTTTATACACAACTAACAGGCCCATAATACCAGTTAGTGTTACACAGGCATTTTTATACACAACTAACAGGCCCGTAACACCAGTTAGTGTTACACAGGCATTTTTATACACAACTAACAGGCCCATAATACCAGTTAGTGTTACACAGGCATTTTTATACACAACTAACAGGCCCGTAACACCAGTTAGTGTTACACAGGCATTTTTATACACAACTAACAGGCCCGTAACACCAGTTAGTGTTACACAGGCATTTTTATACACAACTAACAGGCTTGTAACACCAGTTAGTGTTACGCAGGCATTTTTATACACAACTAACAGGCCCGTAATACCAGTTAGTGTTACACAGGCATTTTTATACACAACTAACAAGCCCGTAACACCAGTTAGTGTTAAACAGGCATTTTTATACACAACTAACAGGTCCGTAACACCAGTTAGTGTTACACAGGCATTTTTATACACAACTAACAAGCCCGTAACACCAGTTAGTGTTACACAGGCATTTTTATACACAACTAACAGGCCCGTAACACCAGTTAGTGTTACACAGGCATTTTTATACACAACTAACAGGCCCGTAATACCAGTTAGTGTTACACAGGCATTTTTATACACAACTAACAGGCCCGTAACACCAGTTAGTGTTACACAGGCATTTTTATACACAACTAACAGGCCCATAATACCAGTTAGTGTTACACAGGCATTTTTATACACAACTAACAGGCCCGTAACACCAGTTAGTGTTACACAGGCATTTTTATACACAACTAACAGGCCCGTAATACCAGTTAGTGTTACACAGGCATTTTTATACACAACTAACAGGCCCGTAACACCAGTTAGTGTTACACAGGCATTTTTATACACAACTAACAGGCCCGTAACACCAGTTAGTGTTACACATGCATTTTTATACACAACTAACAGGCCCGTAACACCAGTTAGTGTTACACAGGCATTTTTATACACAACTAACAGGCCCGTAACACCAGTTAGTGTTACGCAGGCATTTTTATACACAACTAACAGGCCCGTAACACCAGTTAGTGTTACACAGGCATTTTTATACACAACTAACATAATAACTTTTGTTCAGTAACAAAAAAAACACTTAATTTCTCTATTATCAGGTTCATCACTGTTTGAAATGTCCATTTCGGTCTACCTTTGAATGTTTTAAATAACGACAATAACCTATTGTATAAAATACAATATGGACACAATTAGGGATGAGCACATGAGATCACGTTACTGGCCTTCACCTTTGCATCTTTACTTAAGTGGAATTTTCTTGTGAAATGAGTTTGAAAAACAGTCGTAGTTTGGTGTTGGTGTTGTGCCCTTGACTGCAAAAATAGGGAGGAGAAGGCAGGTGGTATTTTGTTTAATTGATTTCCTGTGGAGTAAATGAAAGATCTGTGGATCTCAGCCTTTCTCTGTGGACTGGTAATAAACAGCAACCTGCTGTCTGGCCAGCTACAAATATTTTCTTATGTTTAAAACTACCATCAATTTACAACTGGTGAACTTAACAAGTTATTATGGAGTCCGGTTAAGTAATGTTTGCCATTTTACAATCTAACAACTGTGGCTTGCTCCTTCTGGTTGTCAGTATAGAATAGAATATAATAACTTTTTATTTTATTTTATTTTTTATTTTCATTGTATAGAGACATACAGTGAGAAATGTTTTGAAGATTCACTGTATAGGCGCTGATGACATTGAGCTTTTTTGCAGTTTCATGGAAGGACAGCGAAAACCTTGATCTGTTTAAGAACATTAGCATGACAATCACAGACCATTCATCCTAAAATTGCAGCTGTCAGTTGAAAAGTTGTGGTTCCACCATAATTTATTGGACACTCACAGGGCCTGACCTTTAGCATGTGCAAAACCTTTTAGCACATGCAAAAAACCAATAACATGGCACATGATTGGTCATGGTATTTGTTTTGCACCAATAATTGGTTGTGTAATTAGTTTTGTGTGTGCTAAACATTTTTGCACCCGCTAAACGTCTTAGTAAACCAGGCCCATAATGTACAAACAGAGAAGCCCTGAAAAGAAGATGTTGTTCTTTTTTAATTCATTTTGTATATTATACTCATGTTTTAATTCATTTCTTGAATCATCGTGTGTGTTTTTTGCTGATTTTTTTTTTGTTGACTATAATAGTTACAGACCAAAATAGATTTTTTAGGTTGTAAAACAAGGGTGAAGTTAGTCAAATACTGTAGCTGGATACAATACAAGAGTGGACATCACTGATTGTCGGGGCAGCACGGGCTACTGGATTTTGTGTTCCTCTTACAATCAGCAACTAATTTATACCCAAGAAACTCAGCGAGGTGCTTTAACTGTGTAATCTGCCTTAATTGATCTGAACTGCATTAATTGATCATTAGTGCTTTGAGGAACATCCAAAACCAGCATACCCTGGAGCTCTTAGGGTGGGCCACCCTATATAGCCTGATTCTGCAAATCCAATATCGTGCAAGCACACTTTTTTTAAATGAAGAAAATAATTAATTAATAACAGAATTATCTTATCTAAACGTATTCATCCTATAATCGGACAATTCATTTGTGTCTTTGTCCACCCTTGTTTGGTAGCCAACCAAAAACTGTACATGCTCAGATGACCTCCATGCACTGTAAAACACCGGAACAACACTTTAGCGGGTAGTTTCCCACGGTTCTCCCTTTGCAACCCTAACTTGATCCTCTCCAACATAGCTCTCAAGCTGATAATTTATTGGAAGCTTCTCTTTCCTTTTAATGACTACCATTAGTTGACTGGTGCAACCTTACTCAACATTGAATTTTAATCACTTCAGATCTCTTTGTAGTTTCAAAGGGAGATTCACATGATTTTAAACTTGCTAACTCTCCCATTCATTATTGGGAATATTATGGCAGTATCTTTCATTTTGTGTATTTCATTTCCTTATTATATTTATATTTTATACTTTATAATTTCAAACTGGAGGTCAGAACATCTATCCAATGTATGTGTACATGGTTGTGGTATTTAGCAATATGCATTTTACTTGTTATCAAGAGTTACACAACTATTTTTGCATTTGCACACCTGAATGAAGCAATGATCCATTCCAAGGTAAGAATATAATAGTTATAAGCAACTTCCTTATGGCTGCATTGGGAACTTTTAATGAGCTGGGTTTCTGTTTTAAATTCCTTTTGAAGAATTTAAAATTCTTTCGGAATTCTTGCAGAAAAAGTTATAATTGGTGGTACCTATGAGAAAAGCAGGTGTGTGTGTGTATGTGTGTATGTGTGTATGTGTGTGTGTATGTGTGTGTGTGTGTGTGTGTGTGTGTGTGTGTGCGTGTGTCTGTGTGTGTGTGTGTGTGTGTGTGTGTGTGTGTGTGTGTGTGTGTGTGTGTGTGTGTGTGTGTGTGTGTGTGTGAGAAAGAGCGAGAAAGAGAGTGAGTGTGTCCTTTTACAGTATCTGTTTATTTTTTCTTGTCAAATATTTGCATTGCAGTTGAGCTACAGATGTTGCCAACATAGTTAACATTGTTTTTTCAGTATTTTAAATTTTGCTTTTCCATTTTTGGTGAAAAAGTTTTGCATTTACAATTTTCAGCACTGTCAGCTGTTGTTATTGCTTCGCTCTTTTTGTCTGTACCGTAGTAAAAGAAATATGTGAAGCAGCCGGGCCAGTCTGGGTCACTACAACTTACAGCTTCTCACAAACATGGCCCATGAGGTCTGTGAGTGTAAGTCATTAGCACACTCTGCTCAGATGGAGACAGACAGGCTCGGTTTAATGATGCCATCCTGTTCCTTTGCAGACCACGGTGCCGCTCACTTCTGCGTCATGGCAACACATCCACAGATGTGTCCTTTTAACCTTTCTGTGTGACCGGAAGATGACCGCAAAGTTCATCTCCTCTGTCTAGTCTGTGCCTGTGGAGAACATGCCAGCTGTTGCACTGCTACAGGTTGGCGTTAACGCTAGGTCAGCATCTCTCTCAATCCAGGCTAAATGGAAAAAAATGAAAGGGGAAAAAATGGACAACACTCACTGGAAAACCTAAAAAAAATTATTCAAATGCAATATTATGCAATACGTTTTTGTTGTGTCTGTTCATCTTTCACATTTTTTTTGCCACAGTCCAGCACATTGATGAAGGCCATTACAGAAACATCATCAAACATCCAACTTTATTTATAATTCTAAAGGATTATAGTGAGTGTTTTCTTTTTTTCCCCCATGTATTTGTATTTTTTTGGCATTCATTCAGTATTTCTCATCGTTTCTCGAGCTGCTCCTGTTCATTGCTGCTATTTTTCGTCTTGCTAGGCTGTCATCATTAGCACACGGGGGCGTGGGCCTTCTCTTCAGCCCTGGCAGTGTTACACCCTATCCAGGCACATCGACTCCCCTGAGGAGCATCTACAGCAGATGTTTGGGTGCCATTTCTGACCTCTTTTTTTGCTTTTACTGGATAAATGGTGCCGCCCTTTCTTTAGAATCTTTTTAGGGGGCGGGGTCCTCCTGGGGTGTTTTTTTCTAGCACTACTCAAGTGCCATTGGGCCCCTGTGGATTGACAGTGTTTCCTGTGGCAACGCTTGGGCCCTGCAGTCCTTTCACCTCCTCCAGCCCCTAGTCAATAAACTGTGGGAGTCTCAGGCCATGCGTCCCCACAAATTGGCATCCAGACTGGTCCCATGATAACAGCGGTATAACTGTGCTCTCCCCTGACAGTTTTTAACATTTCGCCAAATTTCACTGGTCCTCTGAGTGATGAATTTACAACTTGTCACATTATGGAGGTGTATGTTTGAGACTGAGATGTGCTGTTGAGGCAAGGTGACATTGATGCCTTTCTATTTTTAATGACTACATAACTTACACAGACCTTGATGGTGTACGTTTAGTGGAAGAGATGAGACCCATATCTTTTCAGGACTTTAAAACAGATTAAAACAGATTATTTAAGTGCAAGACATTATTTTTTTTGTTTTGTTGGGAGTTCTCCTTTCCAGCACTAGTCATGGAAGTAATTGTATCATACATTAGTATCATACTCTCAGGAATAATTATGTCCTAAGATTAATGTCTATCATACTGGAAGATGTCAGATGAACAGCTGCAGCCATTACAACTGAAATTACATATCTGTAATGTTTTTGCTATATTTTTGTTGTTGATGAAATCCTAGGAGAGCGAGAATATACGTACATGGAGCAAAGCCACTCAGAAGTGAGTATTAAAGCTAATTTTTATGATTCTGTTAACAAAACCTACTATTGCATCTGATTTGTGTTAAGTTTATAATAGTTGGTTGCAATTTAATGGAAGTCTGTTCTGAGCGAGGGTACAGAAGAGTTATGTTTTATTAATGGTCTGCTTAGGTGGATTTTTATCTTAGTTATGAGAAATAAATCTACTTGTTTAGTAAGTCCTTTGAAAGTGTAGACTTATTAAAATTTTCATTAACTGGCTTCTTACAAAGCATACAATTTGGGGTGAAATTGAATAAACCCTTGTGATTACAATCTCATAATTCAGTTATCCTGATGTTATATTTTCCTGTTCATATAGCCATTTCAGTATCCAGTATCCACATCTCTTTTTCCCCCTTTCTTCTTCTCTTTCTTCCTCCTTTTATTAGTTGTGTATTTTTTAGGCATGTAATTTGCATTTGTCCCACAAATGACAGTGTAAATTATCTTTATCGATATTAGAAACCTATTAAATAAATGTACTGTATTTTCGCCTTGTGCCTGGAATCAGAATCACACTCCATTCTTGCTGTTCTGATGATTGAAGGGGGGTTAAACGCTCATCTGGGAGGACTGACGTCTGCTGGCTGAGCACCAGTAATTGTACTTAATAATCTCTGACGTTCATAAGAGAAATGATTGATGCTACAGTGATGCTACTTTGACAATCTAAGAGAAAATGATTTCCAATACACTTGCGCATGGCACTCTTTATTTGGAAGCTTCTGTATCTTACCAAAACATGAGCATACTTACAATTAACAACAACTAGCATAATGAGAAGAAGAGAAATACAAAGAAGAAGAAGAAGAAGAAGAAGAAGAAGAAGAAGAAGAAGAAGAAGAAGAAGAAGAAGAATAAGAAAATGAGGAAGATTGTTGGTGTGTGCAGTTTTGTTTTATGTGAGAAAAGGCACCAGTTTGTGTCCCCTGACTACTCGAGCTCATTCTGAATGCTGCCACTCAGCTTTTGTTAGGCGTCCATATGCTCTGCCCCGCCCTCGTCTCCCTGTGCAGGTCTTTGGTCACCATTTGCATTACCCTGAAGAACCTTGAGTGTAGCCTACTGGGCACTCAAGGGCACGGGCTGCTCTTCGCCTTCAATCCATCACCAGACCTTACAGGCCTGCTCAGCCACCTCCAGGTCATCTGGCAACTTCTCCCCTATGTGTCTGATTATTCTGTGACCCCACCCCCCCCCCAAAGTGGTACAGTGAACTACGTCTAGCAGTCCGATCCGCACAGTCATCACTGCAAAAAAACACACTTCTTCCAGTCTTCCGTTTATACTTGCTATGAATACAGCATCCAAAACAATATATTTCCAACCCTCTGTGGAATATCGTTTGGATGCTCCTACAGCACATTATTCCTCTGTATTTGCATTTGTATTATAGCGATGAACGTCCGTGGCTCGTCTGCAATGCGTCCTGTGTATTCCTGGTGTTCCTGTGAGATGATTATAGCGATGAACGTCCGTGGCTCATCTGCAATGCGCCCTGCGTATTCCTGGTGTTCCTGTGAGATTTTTTTTTTTTAAATACCTGGCTGTGAATGCCCCACAAGTCCCCCTGCAGAACGTGTTTACCATTTTATTCCTTATTAGAATAAAAAATCCATAATGGAAAATGCAGCATTCTAGATGTTTGGAGATGCACCTGCATGATGAGACTGGGTTCAAGGGTGGGAGATAGGTAAACTATTGTTCTTTCTCTTCGAAAACACACGATTGAAAACAATTAATAATACTACGACTACGACTACTACTACTACTACTACTACTACGACTACTACTACTACTACTACTACTACGACTAATAATAATAATAATAATAATAATAATATTTTATCCAACATTCTTTTAATTTCATAAAACATGGCCATACTGTCAGGAAAAAGGAGAACTGTTCCTGTGCCATTAATAATCTGAAAGTGGAACGGTTTCTTGCTCGTTCTTTATTAGCGGAAAGGTTCATAAATCATAGACCTGGAAATTACGAGCTGCATATCATATGAGGTTGTGTATGTGTCAGCGCTGTCGCAGCAATGCCGGAGACACTTTGGTATAAAATGTTGACGCCCATTTCGAACTGTCAGTGTTCACCTGTGCTGAATCAACAATTAGCCATGGCTATGCTAAGTAATGAGCACCTGTAAGGACATGCAGGAGATTTAACATCCAGGTGGTGCCGCTTTGCATGGGTCCAAAGAACTTCTTATGCAAAGACACTGATAAAATGTGATTTATTTTCTGCCATTGTAATCATATAATGCTGGCGGAACATTTTTATTATCCCCGTATACTGTCATATTGTGTATGTGTAAAATGTGCCTCTATGTGTGCTCAGCAATGAATCCACAGTGTCACCTGGAGGAATTCAATTGTAAGACAGATCGTATACATCTCTTAATTCTTCATTCATTACTAAATGACAAATACATTTCCCAGAATTCCTACAGTCTGTAGAAAATTACTAATTAGCATGTGGACTGTGCATGGTACCAACAAATAACCACAAACTTATTTATTACAAAAGTGAGGATATTGTATAGGTGGCATTGGCTGGAAATGTTTTGACCATTCATAACAATTTCACACATAAGTAGCATAGCTCTAGTACACACAAACACATAAGAACTATAATATCAGGAATGATTATTCCAGACTAAGACTTAGCATTTGCTCAACAAGTTGTGATCAGACTCAGTGGTGGACAAATGCCTTATGCTAAATGACTCCATTTTAGTTTGAAGTGGCAGCTCCTAATCCATCATGTTCATTTGTCAGTATTGATTGTTTCTTTGCTCTTCTGTCAGTCATCTGTTACAGGTTGGAACTCTCAATAAATATTATACCTTTTTGCAAATTTTATGAAGTCCTATTTAAATATTACTGTACTCATATTGTGAGGCAACATATCAATAGCATTGCATATCCAACACCTGTTATGACTCATTTATACATTGGGACACTTCTTTTTTTTCAGTTGAATTAGAACTTGAATTCTTAATCAAATGTTTAAAATGCCCGATGTCTTTAAAGGCTTGTGTTTGTGGGCTTGCGTTCTAATTTATAAATAAATAAAAAAGCTGAAATTGGAAGCACAAACAACTACATGATAACTCTCAAATTGGAGCTTTGTTTTGCACCACAGGTAGCAATGTGACCCACATGAGCTATTACAACTATATATCTCTCACGGAGGCTATCCAAAAGTGCATTTTCTCTATTTTCAACAGATATCCAGTCAGGAGACTTCTGTAAAATAAAAAAAAATAAAAAACACAATGCTTGGACATGAGCTCAATGGTGTTGAGCATGCCCTTTGGTTCACCTTGCTAGTAAGTGTACACATCTGAATAACATAGCTGTCCAGCGGTAGGTTAGGGCATAGGGCATAGGGCATAGGGCATAGGGCAGACAGTGGCAAATCCCCTATAAGACAGGACCTGCAAGCAGAAGCAGGGGAGGGGCCATAGAAAATCAAAGCAATCAATCACGGCTGGGAATGAGGTGCTGAATGGCCATTTAACCGTACCCCCTGACATTCCTCGGATAATTATAAGATGGGGCTGCAAACTAAGGATTGTAACAACACAGCGTTAAGTTTCTGAAATAACGTTCACTTCATTATCGTGCTCAGTCACCCAAGGTTGTGTGCAAACTTGAAAGAAAACATTTAGCTCAACTTAATCCTCTTTGAAACTGAATACTGATGACAACAAAGAACGTTTGACAGAATTAAGTGCCCATTGATTGCGGCAATATGACTGACACCTTCTGGCTTCTAGTGAAACAAGTGTTTACATGGCCTTTCAATCACTGAAAATTAATTTTGAAATAACACAATGGAACATTTTCTCCATATTAAAACGTATTTTATTCAGAAACTAATTCTTAAAGCCATTAGAAAATGCATCTCGTAACTACTTATGCCAACTTCTATTCAATTTATTTTTCACTGTTTCAGCATGGATTCCCATAATGCTGTGTTCATTGGCCTGTGTTTTTTTCTTCTTACTTGAGTAATTTCGCGAACCACTACTTTTACTCCAGTAAGGTATCTCTGAAGAGGCAGTCATTTTAATTTGAGTACTCTTTCCACCCAAGGTTGCAAACCAGTAGAGCTGTTGTTTTGCATAAGGCATCTCAGGACACACCAGACTAAGCAGCCCTTAACTGTACCCACTCCAGGTCTGCACAGAGAAACCAAAGCACACACTCTAGAAGGCATCTTCACAATTTGGGAAAAATGAAACTGATCCAATTCTCCCCTTACCATCCTTCACACCCCTCAGCTGTACTCTGGCAGAGAAAGTGCTGCCGCTGCTTTTGCATTTAGCCAGAATCAATTTACTGGTGAAATTCAAGATAAAAAGTTCCTCAAGTTCGGTCCTTTTTCAGTGTGATTGGCTCAGCATTTAAAGGCTCTTCGCTGATTGCTTAGCAAGATTCAACGTGTAGAATTTGGGGAGAGGGCTAGACATTAGGTTTTGTCCAGCATTCCACCATGAGCAACTGTCATGGTACTGCTTTTCTGAGCTAGGTGGCTTGTTGTCTAGTTCGGCTACGTTTGTCCTGAACTTTGCAAATGTTATCTGGAAAACTGTCAATCAACATAGAAGTTCTTAACTTTGTCCACTTTGATTACTTGGACAATTAAAATGTCACCACATAGTGTTTGTCGAAGATGAAAGTAACCATAAAATGTATTTGGAAGTAAAAGTATACAGATGATATGGGTGGCTATCAGTAGAGAGACTGACACCGTGCCTGGCTGATTGTAGATTTGACTAAAATCACACAAAAATAAGTCTACTTGTTTCTATATGTAGCTTTGAGAAAAATTTGACAATTTTGGTTTGTTATAATAGTGGATATGAAATCCGAAGGGGTAAAAAACTGAGATTAGTTATTGGTTTTTAATGTTATTTTATACCCCAATATCTCTATTTTGCCAACTCTCCAGCTCCAGCTTTAGTTAAACGAATCAAGAACTGAACAAGCCAGCGCTCAACAACAGCAGCTAGCATACTTCACTGGCTGCTTCAGCCTACAGTGGCCTGATGTTTCTCCTGTCACTCACTGCCAAAGGAGATTGAGTGTATGATTATGAGAGACTGAGGTACATTACATACAACATTGCATTTTGATGGTAGTTTCTTCCAGTCACAGCCAAAGCTATGATCTAGTTGACTAGATCATAGACTATATGCCTAGCTTATATTCACTGCATAGTTCACCAATTAAACAATGATCCAGCTTCAAAATGTTGCTTCTTATTTTTTGTACCACGAACAAGAAGCAAGCAATATATTCAATATCGTGCGCTTGGTCCTTAGAGTCACCGATAGATACCCATTGAGTTGTCTTTAATACATAAAGTTAGAAGTAAAAAATTGGCTACAGGAGTCCTATATTGTAGATATATTTATTTTACCACCCCAACATGTTGACCAAGATCATATAGACATGTGCTTATCAATGCCTATTTATACAAACCGAAAAGTAACTTTCTGTTTTTCTGAAAGCGTAAGAACCAATGTGTCAATATACAGTGCCTTCCACTATTATTGGCACCCCTGGTAAAGATGAGTAAAAAGGGTTATAAAAAATTCCCCATTTGGTGAAGTAGCTTAATTTCACACTGAAAAAATTAGAAAAATCCAACCTTTAATTGAAGTAAATGTATTATGAGAAAAAAAATCCCTCATCAAGAAATAATTATTTTTAACAAAACCATGTGGGCCACAATTATTGGCACCTCTGCATTTATATATATAATAAAGTAAACTTTTTCATAATACATTTATTTCAATTAAATGTCTGTTTTTTCTAAATTTTTCAGTGTGATGTTAAGCTAATTCACCAAACAATACATTTTTTATAATCCTTTTTACTCATCTTTACCAGGGGTGCCAATAATAGTGGAGGGCACTGTATGTCAGAAGTCTGATTATAAGCCTAAAACCATATATTGATCCCTTTAAGTTTTCCACTGTGTTACTGTTTACTTTGTTTATTTATTTATTTATTTATTTATTTATTTATTTATTTATTTATTTATTTATTTATTAATTTATTTTTGGTGAATCTTCAGCAGATAAGTGTTAAGTAAAACCACACAAGAGGAGGTCACTTCTGATACATACCTTATAATTTGGATGGCTACGCTGGTACACAGGTCATTGCTTCCATATGCTTACACTAATGAGGTCAGCAAAGCCTCCAATTTTTGGAGTGGTCCAGCTGTTGTATAATTAGTGCATATGTTTGTGTATGCTAATGATCCAGTGTTTAATAAACTCATTTTAAAAGCTACTGAGGCCTCACATTCCTGTTTTATGTTGCCTCAATATTCAAGACTGATAAATCATGCAAGGTAAATGCCATCGATCAGCGAGAGTCCAGACATTAAAAATGTATGAGTATAGTATGCAGGTTTTTCAGGCAAATTGGCCATCTGCTGACAAGGGTCTGCCTTATGCTCATAAGAGCTAAAAATACGGAAAACATCAAATTACGTGTCGTCAAAATCATAGCTCAGATGGAGTCAGATGGAGGGAGATTTTTCAAAGGGAGAACTTGTTTGTCCAAACATTTCCACTTAGTTTGCCTGTTTTCATAAATTGCATGAAATGGAATGTACTCATTAAATCTACAAATGTTTTGTTCCTAAATATGTCATGAATCAGACTGAGTTCTGATGAAGCGCTATTGCTCTCTCCTCATCGGCGTCTTTCTGACAAAGTATCATGTCATTGGTTTAGCTTTCCCACCAAAACCAACTTCTGGACCTCAGTCTCATTCTTCCATTGAGAAAACATTATAAAAACCTATCGCATAAGACAAGTAGAGAATATTGTCTCTGTGGCCTTGCGGGAGAAGTGTTCATTTGTCATTGAGAAAAGATCTTACAACAAGGGCTAGCCCTAGCATCTCTTGGGTCTAAGTTCACAGATCTGAGATGATACATAGAAATCAAGGCTGAGAAATAGAGCAGGAATAGACACAGCAGGGTAGAGAAGAGACAGAAGAGCAGCAGGTTAGAGAGTGCGCTTGGACATTTATCTGTTTAACCAATCGTAAGAAAGAAGCTCACTCCAAACCCAAAGCTATTGGACAGTGCTTATGTCACACATTGAGTGAAATGTCACACCCTCTACAGAAGTGAGTGTAAGGGTGAATATTTATTTTTCCTTCACAAACATCATTTGGCAGTTCAGCAATGCCCAAATGAACTTGCCACACTTTGCAAAGTAAAAAAGAAAAAACATTATTTGCATTTACTTGTAAGTCAAAGTTCAGGACTCAGGCAATGAATGCAGGCCATTATTGACATATCTTGGTGTCATCTTGACTAAAAAAAAAAATCCTCTAGTGTTATTTAAAAAGTGGAATTTCAAAAATAGTACTGAATGCCACATTCAAATATGAACTTTTGGTTACAAACTTATGTAAAAAATATCCTGAATACCCTGAAAAAATCGAATATGCTAATCAGTAAATAGAGGGGAAAAAAACATACTGATGCACGAGAAAGTGGCATGCAACTAGTACATATTATATATGTTCTATTGATTGGTAATGCATATACACACAGTTTTGAATATATTATATTAAACATACAGTATCCATACAACAGACACTTGGTATGTGTGTATTGGTTAACATTACATGATAATATTAGCATTAAAAGTCATGTGATATGCTTACAGTCATAAAACATAATGACATCATATGCTTAATGAACTGTAGCATTAGCATTTAATCTGGATATGATGCACGGAAATGGGCTCCACAAGATCAACTTGAGAAAAAGTTATGTGATTTTATACAGTTTCCCCTTTATACAAAATGATGTGATAATAGGGCTTATCATAACACAGAACTAAGTGACCAATTTTATTTATTGTCATAAAAACCTGTGCATTTTATCTGGTCAGCGTTTACTGTAAATTAAAGTTTAGTGATGAGATGAAACCTCTGTGCGCCATGATAAAAACTATCAAGAGAATGTTTTGTTTTCATTTCATAATATTAGAGAAAAAATAAGGGTCAGCCCCAGATTAACTCTAAAATGTAAAAAAAAATAGCTAATTTGTGGACAGCTGAATATTTGATTATACTGGACAATCAATCCTGATTAATGATGTAAATCAATCATCCCTCGTTTCACAGGTCATCAGATGAACTGTAATCAATCTTTCAATTAAAGTTGTATCACAGTTCAATTGTCCAGTGCTCGTTATAGCCAGAATACCTTTTCTGAGGCCTGGAGTCCCCATGGATGAGAATGATTAAGAGTGACTTTTTCACAAATGAACTGTTAATGCTTAAGTTTACTGAATCAACTTTTTGCAGTGGTAAACTTATCTAATCTAAGAAACAATGTTTCATTCTCCCACTAAAATCATAATATATCCTAATAACGGCCACTGGCCATTTCATAATCATAATTATTACACTTTTTTAAACAAGTTCCCTCATGTGTGCAGTAATTTGTGGGTAATTAAAAAGCAAAAATCAATGGCATATCAGCAGGTAAGCACTTCAACCTTTTCCATCTTGTAGGCCTGCTGCAGCAAATAGAATTTTACTTCCGTATAAAAATTGGTTGTTTTCCAGAAAAATACAGCTGGAGATATAAAATTTTTTGGAGTTATGTCCCCTAAAGACAATGAAGTAACAACTGTTGTTGCTTTAGATTTCATTATCAAAGCATAATCTTTTTTCAAGCCAGTAGAACACTCTTGACGGATATTGAGTTTCAGTATTATTTTGCAAATTCAGCATTGTTAGTGTCAATGTTAATTTGACAGCACAAAAAATTACCCCTTACGGCAGGGGTAGGCAACCCTGGTCCTGGAGAGCCGCAGGGTCTGCTGGTTTTTGTTTTCACCCTAAATATAGCAACTACTTAGACTAAAGAAACCAGGTGAGGTGAGTTAACTGTGTAATCAACTGCTTTAATTGATCAATTAAGTGGCGAGTAACAACAAAAACCAGCATACCCTGCGGCTCTCCAGGACCAGGGTTGCCTACCCCTGCCTTACGGCAATTCAAATTCCAGTGATTTAAGTTTTAATTCTAAGAATGAAAAAACAGACATGAAAAATAGCCAACAGTAACAATTAAATAATTTAGTTTGTGTGTGATTATTCAGAGTGATGATTATAATTCAATAAAATTGAAAATGAAATCCTAGAATAGTAATTAATAATTAAAGCCAGTTTACTCTACCCGGAACAGGGTCATCGGGACCCATCCCTGGAGTCTGGCCTTGGGCTGGTGGGCCTGCTGGCTGGGCAGCCCACATAACTCAGCCTGAAAGACTTACATGGGACCACTGTGTGGGCCCACGACCCACAAGGTTCAAGGTAGGGGTCGACTGCAGTGGCCGTTGTGTCACGTCTCATGCCTCTGTCCTGATCTTCTGGTTTTCTGTTTCTATGTGTATTCCGTTCCGTGTTTTCCCTCTCTCCCTCCATTTTGTGTCTCCACTTCCCCGCACCTGAATTGTGTTTTCTCATGTGTTCTCGTCTCACCTGTTCCTCGTTGTCTCGTCAGTAATCTGGCATATAGTCTCCCCAGTTTTTTTGTTCTGTGCCAGATCGTCTTGTGTCCTGCCTTGTGCTTGTCATATTACCTTCTAGCATTTTTTGTTGTTTCCTGTCTGTTCCCGAGCTGCTTATCGACCCTGTGTTCAGTCCTGTGTTCAGTCCTGTGTTCAGTCCTGTGTTCAGTCCTGTGTTCAGTCCTGTGTTCAGTCCTGTCCCATCCAGCCCAGCTTCTGTTCTCCTGCCTGCTTGCCTTCTCCGTCCTTTTCTTCTGCTTTGACGGATTCCCCAGTTCTGACCCCTGCCTGTCCCTGGACTTTGCTTTTGCCTCTCTGCTGCCCTGTGTGGGTAGTCTTGCCTCCAATAAATATTTTTTCTAGTGGAGTTCTGTCTCAGAATCTTGCATTTGGGTCCAGTCCAGTAACATGTTGGGCAAGGGGCTTGAGTGGAGTGGTCCTGGGTGTCGTTTGCTCTGGTGGCAGAAACTGACTCTTGGTACGTGGAGAATCACCTCACTGATGGGGAAGAAGCCGGAGCGGGTGCGTGAGGTTGAGAGGTACCAACTAGATCAGGGGTAGGCAACCCTGGTCCTGGAGAGCCGCAGGGTCTGCTGGTTTTTGGTTTCACCTTAAATACGACAACTACTTAGGCCAAAGAAACCAGGTGAGGTGAGTTAACTGTGTAATCAACTGCTTTAATTGATCAATTAAGTGGCGAGTAACAACAAAAACCAGCATGCCCTGCGGCTCTCCAGGACCAGGGTTGCCTACCCCTGAACTAGATATAGGTGGGCTCACCTCCACACACAGTGTGGAGTCCTACTCAGGGGCTTCAATGTTCACGTTGGCAATGACTGTGAAACGGGGAGGGGCGTGGTTGGGAGAAACGGCCTCTCCGTTCTGAACCCAAGCAGTGGCATGTTATTGGACTTTTGTGCTGGTCACGGTTTGCGTTTACGTTCTTTCACGTTTCATATCTTTTCACTGCGTTGCTAAAACCACGACTAATAATTTGGTGGTCACTGGAATGAGTCAGAAAATAAGAATATAACATGCATGTGTGATAGATAGATTTCAGGATGTACGCTATTATTATCAGGTTACACGATGTATGTTTATATTATGATCGTTTTTTGTAATGACAGCCACCATTAAGTGAAATTGTAACATTGGCAATGACTTCGTACGCCTCCATGCCAAAATTGACATTTTGACAGAAATACCATCAGCATGTTCTGCAAGATAGGACAGCATATCTACGGAATGTCTCTTGCTTGTATGCTAATTTTCAGACTGTTCTTTCCTGCTCTGCGTTGGCCCTTACCTTCCATTTGCAATGAAATGACTTCCACAGCTTGAGTGCTTAAAGCTGATACAGGGAATATTCTTGGTGTCAGGGCCTGGTACACATCGACTAAATATACTGATTTACACAATCTCATTTAAAAAGATCCATATTTTATCATTAAAACACCAGAGCTCTCCCGCCCTGCCGATACTAATCAAAATGTCATTGCCTTAGCCAATGTATTGAAAAAAAAACATATCATAAATCACATCTACCCTTTACATGTACAATCACATCATTCCGCTGAGGTACTTATGCCGTTTTATGGCTTTCATTTTGCACCAGTTTCTTCTGATCGAAACATTGTTCCACCATATCTGGATTAAATCCGGAGAGTCCAAGAGCAGAGGCTGACACAGCGCTTTCTGGCGGGAAGGGACAGGTCACTTAAAAAGTAGATGATATTTCAATTAAAGGATAGGATAGTAATGACAGCAGCAATATGAAGGGCAACCCATCACGATAGGCTCCCCCCACATTTCATCAGCTCCAAGCCTTCAGTGACTATATGCTTTTCCATTTGTCTTTTTACAGCTTCCTCCAAATTGATTTTGTCTTTATTTCCAGTGTGAATTATGAGTAACACATTGCGTGCATCAGCTTACACTTGGGAAAAACAGAACTGTTTTATTGTTACAGGACGTGATCATTCTTGTGCTTCCTGCTAATAAAAATTAGATTTTGGACAGAATGTAATGTGAGAAGAAAAAAAAACAAATTTTATTTATATATACATATATATGTATATATACACTGCTCAAAAAAATTAAGGGAACACTAAATCATCACAGTATGACACCAAGTCACTTAAACCAAACTGGTCATGCTGGATGATGTTGCAGGCAGCATAACATTCACCACAGCATCTCCAGACTCTTTCACGTCTGTCACATGTGCTCAGTGTGAACCTGCTCTCATCTGTGAAGAGAACGGGGTGCCAATGGCGAACCTGCCAATTCTGGTGTTCTCTGGCAAATGCCAATCGAGCTGCATGGTGCTGGGCTGTGAGCACAGGTACCACTACAGGATGTCGGACCCTCATTCCACCCTCATGGAGTCTGTTTCTGACAGTTTGGTCAGAAACATGCACACGAGTAACCCGTTTTTTTTGTAGGGCTCTGGCAGTGCTCCTCCTGTTCCTCCTCGCACAAAGGAGCAGATACCAGTCCTGCCGCTGGGTTGTTGCCCTTCTACGGCCCTGTCCAGCTCTCTTCGTGTAATGGCCCGTTTCCCGGTATCTCCTTCTTGCGACGGCACATATGGATGTGCCATCCTGGAGGAGCTGGACTACCTGTGCAACCTGAATGGGCTGCAGGTACCGTCTCATGCTACCAGTAGTGACAAGGACACAAGCAAAATGTACAACTAGAAAAAAATCAGTCAGGAAGGATAAGGAGAGAGAAATGGTCTGTGGCCACCACCTGCAAAACCATTTACTTTTTGGGGTTGTCTTGCTGTTGCCTCTCCTGTCCATCTGTTGTCACTTTCATTTTCACCAAAGCAGGTGAAATTGATTCACAATCGTTTACACTTCCTAACAGGACATATCGATATTCCAGAAGTTTAATTGACTTAATGTTATACTGTGTTGATTAAGTGTTCCCTTAATTTATTTGAGTAGTACCATTCAAAAGTTTAGAATCACTGAGACATTTTTATGTTTTTGAAATAAATTGATACTTTTATTTACCAAGATAGCATTACATTTACAAAAAAATAAAATACAGTCAAGACATTGATAATGTTTAGAAAGTTATGGGTTGTTTCTCCTGACTCATTTTTCGATTGAAATCTATGGAAAATAAGTCAGAAATAACCCTTAAAGTGATCCATCCATATCTACTGCATATCTGGCAACAAAGTGATGATTTGAGGCTTGTTTGATACCTCAGACCCTTGATGACTTACAGCCATTCAGCCAACCATGTATTCCATACTATTCCCATGTAATTTACAGCTTAATATAGTCCCACCCCCCAATTCCCATAGAGATCCATTCAAATGCAGATAGGTTGTAGTATCGCTTGTAAGAGTACCTGGAAATCAAGAGTCTTGTGATGTTGTTGGGTCATAGACATCAGGAAGTCATGGCATGCAAAGGATATGCAACCAAATATTAAATATAATGACTTTATTTAAATTTATGTTAACTATTTTTGGTGCCCTAAAATGGGGGGACTATGTGTAAAAAGGTCTACAATTGCTAAAGTAGAAATAGAATGAAATAGAATTAGTAGTTTATTACATTAGCAATGTCTGGACTGTATTTCTTGATCAATTTAATGTTACCTTGGTGAATAAAAGTAGCAATTTCTTTCAAAAACATAAAAATGTCTAGGGGGCTGCCGCGTTAGCTCAACGGTAAAAGCGCTGACTTTCAGTCAGCGCAGTTGTGCTCCGAGGATCGGGGTTCGCGCCCCGGTCCTGCCATATCCGAGCGTGGCCGGCGCCCTGTGGAAGCAGCAATTGGCGGCTGCTTCCGGGTGGGGGGAGGGGCTCGGAGAGAATCGCTGCGCACGGGGACCTAGGGCGTGTCACGGTCAGGAGCTCGCGGAGCTACGTCCTGTAGAGGACATGGCCACGACTTCCACTACTAATACCGATTGACGGGGTTGTGTAGCAGTGGTTCTCTAGCGGTTGCTACATGGGGGGGAATTGAATTAGAATAGGGGTTCAATTGGCTACCAAATTGGGAGAAAAAGGGAAAAAATCAGAAACAAAATTTAAAAAAAAAAAAATAATAAAAAAAATGTCTCAACGATTCTAAACTTTTGAACGGCAGTGTATACAGTATTTATAATAAAAGTGCCAATCGAGAGTAGCGAAAAGCAAATATTCACAATGAGTACTATAATATTGTAGACATTACTTAATGAATACACATATCCTTTTGTTTATTATTCAAATGAATTTTCTTGCATATTGTGCTGTCTTTGGCTGTATTCTTAGGTTTGATGGCAGGATCTGCAGATAAGGTACAACAGCAGCACATATGCAAACACACTGCATTTTTCTCACACTGGAAAAAATACGGTCATAACAATGAATGCATTCACTAGAGGGATAATGGTTTTCAGTAAAGTTTTAAGTTTGTCAAAAATAAATGTATGAAGCATGAGATTGTTCACATGCATGTGCATAAGAGGAATATGGCTTCCATGATTATATTGAAAAATAAGATATGACCAGTAACCTTTATATTACAGTTTATACTGTATATACTGTACAGTTTTTCTTCTTTTTCTGGTCATGGATTGCCACAAATATGGCAGCCCATGGCAATGATGGATATAAAATAAAGCCAAATGATTTGTGCTGAGGCTGATTAATTGGGGCACAATGGTACCATATGTGTGTGTGTGTGTGTGTGTGCACGCGTGTGTGTTTGTGTGTGTGTAAAGGTGGATCCAGACATCTTCAAGAGATTTAATAGTTTTTTTCTATCAGCATTTTTCTATAAATGGTTCAGTAAGCTGGTCCAAGATTAGCAGCTAATAGCAGAAAATAACCAGAGCTTTTTAGTGCAGACGTGTAATTGGTTTTAAATCATCTCTTGAAACCCTGCAAAACAAACAGAAAACGCAGGGGCTGGTAAGCTGAAACACTGTGTGCTGTAATTGTTTTTGTTTTTTAGCACGTTACAAACAATTGTCCACTTTTGTACTTTCACTCGTTGCAATGCTATGGTAGATCTCACTGTTTTAGTTTTTCATATTTTGTTAATACACCTAATTTGTTCAAGCTAGGACATTATTTAATGTTAGTGGAATACCAATCATGTACAACATAATGTCAGTTATTGGAATCATTTTTCAATAAATGAACAACAGTTATGCATAACATGATTAAGTATAATTATGCCATAGAAATGTTAGTTAATGAACCTCCTTGTAAATTGCTACCATAAATATGGAGAAATACGTAGCACTGCATTGCCGGTTAAAATATATCACTACACATTTTTACAATGCATTACACACAGTTTCCAGTATTAGAGACAAGAAAATAGTGAAGAGGCAGCCAAGAAGGAGCATGAAGAAGTAAGATGAATGTCTGCTGAAGTTATTGCTCTACTGCAACACAAACCGCTGTGTTTTTGTCATCCTTTACTAATGGTAAGTCTGTTTGGTACTTCAATTTACTTAGTTTCACTTGACCTTCATAGAACTCACACTTTAGAGGCCCAATCTCACGGTTACACGCCCAGCTCACACATTTCAATGAAAGAGATTGTGCTGGATCTTCAGCGTTCAGTGGCCGAGATGGTGAAATTGCTAAATTTTTTAATGGAAATCCATTGTGCAAACTCTGAACAATTCATCCATCTTGTGCTTTTGTATTTACAAATGTTGACACCCTTGCAACTTGCACCTCTGAACAAACCCTTGCCGTTTCAACTAATTTTACTAATAATTTGAATGGAAATGTCATGTGAATATTGTATCACTGCCCCACATAAGCTGGAGCGACATAAACTATACACAAGTTTAAAAGCTAGAAGTGACATAACAAAGGACAATGACATTACTGTGTAATTTCTGTTTCAGCTTGATTTGTCCATTGCTAGCACAGAGGATTTGATGAGGCACTAAGCACTTGAACAGCTTCGGTCATAGTAAAGCACCACTGTGTGCCTGTCCTTATAACCCTTATGGAAATGTAATATACTGCAGTATATTTTAAATATATTGTGACGGTAATTTTGATATATTTACAATATACTGCAGTATATATTTTTTTCCATAAGGGAAGCCACTGTATTCCAGCTGGTCACTTATACTCAAAGTAAAACACCACTGTGTGCTTGTCCTTATAAGATACTGTATTCCAGCTGGTCACTTATACTCAAAGTAAAGCACCACTGTGTGCTTGTCGTTATAAGATACTGTATTCCAGCTGGTCACTTATACTCAAAGTAAAGCACCACTGTGTGCTTGTCCTTATAAGATACTGTATTCCAGCTGGTCACTTATACTCAAAGTAAAGCACCACTGTGTGCTTGTCCTTATAAGATACTGTATTCCAGCTGGTCACTTATACTCAAAGTAAAGCACCACTGTGTGCTTGTCCTTATAAGATACTGTATTCCAGCTGGTCACTTATACTCAAAGTAAAGCACCACTGTGTGCTTGTCCTTATAAGATACTGTATTCCAGCTGGTCACTTATACTCAAAGTAAAGCACCACTGTGTGCTTGTCCTTATAAGATACTGTATTCCAGCTGGTCACTTATACTCAAAGTAAAGCACCACTGTGTGCTTGTCCTTATAAGATACTGTATTCCAGCTGGTCACTTACACTCAAAGTAAAGCACCACTGTGTGCTTGTCCTTATAAGATACTGTATTCCAGCTGGTCACTTACACTCAAAGTAAAGCACCACTGTGTGCTTGTCCTTATAAGATACTGTATTCCAGCTGGTCACTTATACTCAAAGTAAAGCACCACTGTGTGCTTGTCCTTATAAGATACTGTATTCCAGCTGGTCACTTATACTCAAAGTAAAGCACCACTGTGTGCTTGTCCTTATAAGATACTGTATTCCAGCTGGTCACTTATACTCAAAGTAAAGCACCACTGTGTGCTTGTCCTTATAAGATACTGTATTCCAGCTGGTCACTTACACTCAAAGTAAAGCACCACTGTGTGCTTGTCCTTATAAGATACTATATTCCAGCTGGTCACTTATACTCAAAGTAAAGCACCACTGTGTGCTTGTCCTTATAAGATACTATATTCCAGCTGGCCACTTATACTCAAAGTAAAGCACCACTGTGTGCTTGTCCTTATAAGATACTGTATTCCAGCTGGTCACTTACACTCAAAGTAAAGCACCACTGTGTGCTTGTCCTTATAAGATACTATATTCCAGCTGGTCACTTATACTCAAAGTAAAGCACCACTGTGTGCTTGTCCTTATAAGATACTATATTCCAGCTGGTCACTTATACTCAAAGTAAAGCACCACTGTGTGCTTGTCCTTATAAGATACTATATTCCAGCTGGTCACTTATACTCAAAGTAAAGCACCACTGTGTGCTTGTCCTTATAAGATACTGTATTCCAGCTGGTCACTTACACTCAAAGTAAAGCACCACTGTGTGCTTGTCCTTATAAGATACTGTATTCCAGCTGGTCACTTACACTCAAAGTAAAGCACCACTGTGTGCTTGTCCTTATAAGATACTATATTCCAGCTGGTCACTTATACTCAAAGTAAAGTACCACTGTGTGCTTGTCCTTATAAGATACTGTATTCCAGCTGGTCACTTATACTCAAAGTAAAGTACCACTGTGTGCTTGTCCTTATAAGATACTGTATTCCAGCTGGTCACTTATACTCAAAGTAAAGTACCACTGTGTGCTTGTCCTTATAAGATACTGTATTCCAGCTGGTCACTTACACTCAAAGTAAAGCACCACTGTGTGCTTGTCCTTATAAGATACTGTATTCCAGCTGGTCACTTATACTCAAAGTAAAGCACCACTGTGTGCTTGTCCTTATAAGATACTGTATTCCAGCTGGTCACTTACACTCAAAGTAAAGCACCACTGTGTGCTTGTCCTTATAAGATACTGTATTCCAGCTGGTCACTTATACTCAAAGTAAAGTACCACTGTGTGCTTGTCCTTATAAGATACTGTATTCCAGCTGGTCACTTATACTCAAAGTAAAGCACCACTGTGTGCTTGTCCTTATAAGATACTGTATTCCAGCTGGTCACTTATACTCAAAGTAAAGCACCACTGTGTGCTTGTCCTTATAAGATACTATATTCCAGCTGGTCACTTATACTCAAAGTAAAGCACCACTGTGTGCTTGTCCTTATAAGATACTGTATTCCAGCTGGTCACTTACACTCAAAGTAAAGCACCACTGTGTGCTTGTCCTTATAAGATACTGTATTCCAGCTGGTCACTTATACTCAAAGTAAAGTACCACTGTGTGCTTGTCCTTATAAGATACTGTATTCCAGCTGGTCACTTATACTCAAAGTAAAGCACCACTGTGTGCTTGTCCTTATAAGATACTGTATTCCAGCTGGTCACTTACACTCAAAGTAAAGCACCACTGTGTGCTTGTCCTTATAAGATACTGTATTCCAGCTGGTCACTTATACTCAAAGTAAAGCACCACTGTGTGCTTGTCCTTATAAGATACTGTATTCCAGCTGGTCACTTATACTCAAAGTAAAGCACCACTGTGTGCTTGTCCTTATAAGATACTGTATTCCAGCTGGTCACTTACACTCAAAGTAAAGCACCACTGTGTGCTTGTCCTTATAAGATACTGTATTCCAGCTGGTCACTTATACTCAAAGTAAAGTACCACTGTGTGCTTGTCCTTATAAGATACTGTATTCCAGCTGGTCACTTATACTCAAAGTAAAGCACCACTGTGTGCTTGTCCTTATAAGATACTGTATTCCAGCTGGTCACTTATACTCAAAGTAAAGCACCACTGTGTGCTTGTCCTTATAAGATACTGTATTCCAGCTGGTCACTTACACTCAAAGTAAAGCACCACTGTGTGCTTGTCCTTATAAGATACTGTATTCCAGCTGGTCACTTATACTCAAAGTAAAGCACCACTGTGTGCTTGTCCTTATAAGATACTGTATTCCAGCTGGTCACTTATACTCAAAGTAAAGCACCACTGTGTGCTTGTCCTTATAAGATACTGTATTCCAGCTGGTCACTTATACTCAAAGTAAAGCACCACTGTGTGCTTGTCCTTATAAGATACTGTATTCCAGCTGGTCACTTACACTCAAAGTAAAGCACCACTGTGTGCTTGTCCTTATAAGATACTGTATTCCAGCTGGTCACTTATACTCAAAGTAAAGCACCACTGTGTGCTTGTCCTTATAAGATACTGTATTCCAGCTGGTCACTTACACTCAAAGTAAAGCACCACTGTGTGCTTGTCCTTATAAGATACTGTATTCCAGCTGGTCACTTACACTCAAAGTAAAGCACCACTGTGTGCCTGTCCTTATAAGATACTGTATTCCAGCTGGTCACTTATACTCAAAGTAAAGCACCACTGTGTGCTTGTCCTTATAAGATACTGTATTCCAGCTGGTCACTTACACTCAAAGTAAAGCACCACTGTGTGCTTGTCCTTATAAGATACTGTATTCCAGCTGGTCACTTACACTCAAAGTAAAGCACCACTGTGTGCTTGTCCTTATAAGATACTGTATTCCAGCTGGTCACTTACACTCAAAGTAAAGCACCACTGTGTGCTTGTCCTTATAAGATACTGTATTCCAGCTGGTCACTTACACTCAAAGTAAAGCACCACTGTGTGCTTGTCCTTATAAGATACTGTATTCCAGCTGGTCACTTACACTCAAAGTAAAGCACCACTGTGTGCTTGTCCTTATAAGATACTGTATTCCAGCTGGTCACTTACACTCAAAGTAAAGCACCACTGTGTGCTTGTCCTTATAAGATACTGTATTCCAGCTGGTCACTTACACTCAAAGTAAAGCACCACTGTGTGCTTGTCCTTATAAGATACTATATTCCAGCTGGTCACTTACACTCAAAGTAAAGCACCACTGTGTGCTTGTCCTTATAAGATACTGTATTCCAGCTGGTCACTTATACTCAAAGTAAAGCACCACTGTGTGCTTGTCCTTATAAGATACTATATTCCAGCTGGTCACTTATACTCAAAGTAAAGCACCACTGTGTGCTTGTCCTTATAAGATACTATATTCCAGCTGGTCACTTATACTCAAAGTAAAGCACCACTGTGTGCTTGTCCTTATAAGATACTGTATTCCAGCTGGTCACTTATACTCAAAGTAAAGCACCACTGTGTGCTTGTCCTTATAAGATACTGTATTCCAGCTGGTCACTTACACTCAAAGTAAAGCACCACTGTGTGCTTGTCCTTATAAGATACTGTATTCCAGCTGGTCACTTACACTCAAAGTAAAGCACCACTGTGTGCTTGTCCTTATAAGATACTGTATTCCAGCTGGTCACTTACACTCAAAGTAAAGCACCACTGTGTGCTTGTCCTTATAAGATACTGTATTCCAGCTGGTCACTTACACTCAAAGTAAAGCACCACTGTGTGCTTGTCCTTATAAGATACTATATTCCAGCTGGTCACTTACACTCAAAGTAAAGCACCACTGTGTGCTTGTCCTTATAAGATACTGTATTCCAGCTGGTCACTTACACTCAAAGTAAAGCACCACTGTGTGCTTGTCCTTATAAGATACTGTATTCCAGCTGGTCACTTACACTCAAAGTAAAGCACCACTGTGTGCTTGTCCTTATAAGATACTATATTCCAGCTGGTCACTTATACTCAAAGTAAAGCACCACTGTGTGCTTGTCCTTATAAGATACTATATTCCAGCTGGTCACTTATACTCAAAGTAAAGCACCACTGTGTGCTTGTCCTTATAAGATACTGTATTCCAGCTGGTCACTTATACTCAAAGTAAAGCACCACTGTGTGCTTGTCCTTATAAGATACTGTATTCCAGCTGGTCACTTATACTCAAAGTAAAGCACCACTGTGTGCTTGTCCTTATAAGATACTGTATTCCAGCTGGTCACTTACACTCAAAGTAAAGCACCACTGTGTGCTTGTCCTTATAAGATACTGTATTCCAGCTGGTCACTTATACTCAAAGTAAAGCACCACTGTGTGCTTGTCCTTATAAGATACTGTATTCCAGCTGGTCACTTACACTCAAAGTAAAGCACCACTGTGTGCTTGTCCTTATAAGATACTGTATTCCAGCTGGTCACTTATACTCAAAGTAAAGCACCACTGTGTGCTTGTCCTTATAAGATACTGTATTCCAGCTGGTCACTTATACTCAAAGTAAAGCACCACTGTGTGCTTGTCCTTATAAGATACTGTATTCCAGCTGGTCACTTACACTCAAAGTAAAGCACCACTGTGTGCTTGTCCTTATAAGATACTGTATTCCAGCTGGTCACTTACACTCAAAGTAAAGCACCACTGTGTGCTTGTCCTTATAAGATACTGTATTCCAGCTGGTCACTTACACTCAAAGTAAAGCACCACTGTGTGCTTGTCCTTATAAGATACTGTATTCCAGCTGGTCACTTACACTCAAAGTAAAGCACCACTGTGTGCTTGTCCTTATAAGATACTGTATTCCAGCTGGTCACTTATACTCAAAGTAAAGCACCACTGTGTGCTTGTCCTTATAAGATACTGTATTCCAGCTGGTCACTTATACTCAAAGTAAAGCACCACTGTGTGCTTGTCCTTATAAGATACTGTATTCCAGCTGGTCACTTATACTCAAAGTAAAGCACCACTGTGTGCTTGTCCTTATAAGATACTGTATTCCAGCTGGTCACTTATACTCAAAGTAAAGCACCACTGTGTGCTTGTCCTTATAAGATACTGTATTCCAGCTGGTCACTTATACTCAAAGTAAAGCACCACTGTGTGCTTGTCCTTATAAGATACTGTATTCCAGCTGGTCACTTACACTCAAAGTAAAGCACCACTGTGTGCTTGTCCTTATAAGATACTGTATTCCAGCTGGTCACTTACACTCAAAGTAAAGCACCACTGTGTGCTTGTCCTTATAAGATACTGTATTCCAGCTGGTCACTTACACTCAAAGTAAAGCACCACTGTGTGCTTGTCCTTATAAGATACTGTATTCCAGCTGGTCACTTATACTCAAAGTAAAGCACCACTGTGTGCTTGTCCTTATAAGATACTGTATTCCAGCTGGTCACTTACACTCAAAGTAAAGCACCACTGTGTGCTTGTCCTTATAAGATACTGTATTCCAGCTGGTCACTTATACTCAAAGTAAAGCACCACTGTGTGCTTGTCCTTATAAGATACTGTATTCCAGCTGGTCACTTATACTCAAAGTAAAGCACCACTGTGTGCTTGTCCTTATAAGATACTGTATTCCAGCTGGTCACTTACACTCAAAGTAAAGCACCACTGTGTGCTTGTCCTTATAAGATACTATATTCCAGCTGGTCACTTATACTCAAAGTAAAGCACCACTGTGTGCTTGTCCTTATAAGATACTGTATTCCAGCTGGTCACTTACACTCAAAGTAAAGCACCACTGTGTGCTTGTCCTTATAAGATACTGTATTCCAGCTGGTCACTTACACTCAAAGTAAAGCACCACTGTGTGCTTGTCCTTATAAGATACTGTATTCCAGCTGGTCACTTATACTCAAAGTAAAGCACCACTGTGTGCTTGTCCTTATAAGATACTGTATTCCAGCTGGTCACTTATACTCAAAGTAAAGCACCACTGTGTGCTTGTCCTTATAAGATACTGTATTCCAGCTGGTCACTTATACTCAAAGTAAAGCACCACTGTGTGCTTGTCCTTATAAGATACTATATTCCAGCTGGTCACTTATACTCAAAGTAAAGCACCACTGTGTGCTTGTCCTTATAAGATACTGTATTCCAGCTGGTCACTTATACTCAAAGTAAAGCACCACTGTGTGCTTGTCCTTATAAGATACTGTATTCCAGCTGGTCACTTATACTCAAAGTAAAGCACCACTGTGTGCTTGTCCTTATAAGATACTGTATTCCAGCTGGTCACTTACACTCAAAGTAAAGCACCACTGTGTGCTTGTCCTTATAAGATACTGTATTCCAGCTGGTCACTTACACTCAAAGTAAAGCACCACTGTGTGCTTGTCCTTATAAGATACTGTATTCCAGCTGGTCACTTACACTCAAAGTAAAGCACCACTGTGTGCTTGTCCTTATAAGATACTGTATTCCAGCTGGTCACTTATACTCAAAGTAAAGCACCACTGTGTGCTTGTCCTTATAAGATACTGTATTCCAGCTGGTCACTTATACTCAAAGTAAAGCACCACTGTGTGCTTGTCCTTATAAGATACTGTATTCCAGCTGGTCACTTACACTCAAAGTAAAGCACCACTGTGTGCTTGTCCTTATAAGATACTGTATTCCAGCTGGTCACTTATACTCAAAGTAAAGCACCACTGTGTGCTTGTCCTTATAAGATACTGTATTCCAGCTGGTCACTTATACTCAAAGTAAAGCACCACTGTGTGCTTGTCCTTATAAGATACTGTATTCCAGCTGGTCACTTATACTCAAAGTAAAGCACCACTGTGTGCTTGTCCTTATAAGATACTGTATTCCAGCTGGTCACTTACACTCAAAGTAAAGCACCACTGTGTGCTTGTCCTTATAAGATACTATATTCCAGCTGGTCACTTATACTCAAAGTAAAGCACCACTGTGTGCTTGTCCTTATAAGATACTGTATTCCAGCTGGTCACTTACACTCAAAGTAAAGCACCACTGTGTGCTTGTCCTTATAAGATACTGTATTCCAGCTGGTCACTTACACTCAAAGTAAAGCACCACTGTGTGCTTGTCCTTATAAGATACTGTATTCCAGCTGGTCACTTATACTCAAAGTAAAGCACCACTGTGTGCTTGTCCTTATAAGATACTATATTCCAGCTGGTCACTTATACTCAAAGTAAAGCACCACTGTGTGCTTGTCCTTATAAGATACTGTATTCCAGCTGGTCACTTATACTCAAAGTAAAGCACCACTGTGTGCTTGTCCTTATAAGATACTGTATTCCAGCTGGTCACTTATACTCAAAGTAAAGCACCACTGTGTGCTTGTCCTTATAAGATACTGTATTCCAGCTGGTCACTTATACTCAAAGTAAAGCACCACTGTGTGCTTGTCCTTATAAGATACTGTATTCCAGCTGGTCACTTATACTCAAAGTAAAGCACCACTGTGTGCTTGTCCTTATAAGATACTGTATTCCAGCTGGTCACTTACACTCAAAGTAAAGCACCACTGTGTGCTTGTCCTTATAAGATACTGTATTCCAGCTGGTCACTTATACTCAAAGTAAAGCACCACTGTGTGCTTGTCCTTATAAGATACTGTATTCCAGCTGGTCACTTATACTCAAAGTAAAGCACCACTGTGTGCTTGTCCTTATAAGATACTGTATTCCAGCTGGTCACTTATACTCAAAGTAAAGCACCACTGTGTGCTTGTCCTTATAAGATACTGTATTCCAGCTGGTCACTTATACTCAAAGTAAAGCACCACTGTGTGCTTGTCCTTATAAGATACTGTATTCCAGCTGGTCACTTATACTCAAAGTAAAGCACCACTGTGTGCTTGTCCTTATAAGATACTGTATTCCAGCTGGTCACTTATACTCAAAGTAAAGCACCACTGTGTGCTTGTCCTTATAAGATACTGTATTCCAGCTGGTCACTTATACTCAAAGTAAAGCACCACTGTGTGCTTGTCCTTATAAGATACTGTATTCCAGCTGGTCACTTATACTCAAAGTAAAGCACCACTGTGTGCTTGTCCTTATAACCCTTATGGAAATGTAATATACTGCAGTATATTTTAAATATATTGTGACGGTAATTTTGATATATTTACAATATACTGCAGTATATATTTTTTTCCATAAGGGAAGCCACTGTATTCCAGCTGGTCACTTATACTCAAAGTAAAGCACCACTGTGTGCTTGTCCTTATAAGATACTGTATTCCAGCTGGTCACTTACACTCAAAGTAAAGCACCACTGTGTGCTTGTCCTTATAAGATACTATATTCCAGCTGGTCACTTATACTCAAAGTAAAGCACCACTGTGTGCTTGTCCTTATAACCCTTATGGAAATGTAATATACTGCAGTATATTTTAAATATATTGTGACGGTAATTTTGATATATTTACAATATACTGCAGTATATATTTTTTTCCATAAGGGAAGCCACTGTATTCCAGCTGGTCACTTATACTCAAAGTAAAGCACCACTGTGTGCTTGTCCTTATAAGATACTGTATTCCAGCTGGTCACTTATACTCAAAGTAAAGCACCACTGTGTGCTTGTCCTTATAAGATACTATATTCCAGCTGGTCACTTATACTCAAAGTAAAGCACCACTGTGTGCTTGTCCTTATAAGATACTGTATTCCAGCTGGTCACTTATACTCAAAGTAAAGCACCACTGTGTGCTTGTCCTTATAAGATACTGTATTCCAGCTGGTCACTTATACTCAAAGTAAAGCACCACTGTGTGCTTGTCCTTATAAGATACTATATTCCAGCTGGTCACTTATACTCAAAGTAAAGCACCACTGTGTGCTTGTCCTTATAAGATACTGTATTCCAGCTGGTCACTTATACTCAAAGTAAAGCACCACTGTGTGCTTGTCCTTATAAGATACTGTATTCCAGCTGGTCACTTATACTCAAAGTAAAGCACCACTGTGTGCTTGTCCTTATAAGATACTATATTCCAGCTGGTCACTTATACTCAAAGTAAAGCACCACTGTGTGCTTGTCCTTATAAGATACTGTATTCCAGCTGGTCACTTACACTCAAAGTAAAGCACCACTGTGTGCTTGTCCTTATAAGATACTGTATTCCAGCTGGTCACTTATACTCAAAGTAAAGCACCACTGTGTGCTTGTCCTTATAAGATACTGTATTCCAGCTGGTCACTTATACTCAAAGTAAAGCACCACTGTGTGCTTGTCCTTATAAGATACTATATTCCAGCTGGTCACTTACACTCAAAGTAAAGCACCACTGTGTGCTTGTCCTTATAAGATACTGTATTCCAGCTGGTCACTTATACTCAAAGTAAAGCACCACTGTGTGCTTGTCCTTATAAGATACTATATTCCAGCTGGTCACTTATACTCAAAGTAAAGCACCACTGTGTGCTTGTCCTTATAAGATACTATATTCCAGCTGGTCACTTATACTCAAAGTAAAGCACCACTGTGTGCTTGTCCTTATAAGATACTGTATTCCAGCTGGTCACTTATACTCAAAGTAAAGCACCACTGTGTGCTTGTCCTTATAAGATACTGTATTCCAGCTGGTCACTTATACTCAAAGTAAAGCACCACTGTGTGCTTGTCCTTATAAGATACTGTATTCCAGCTGGTCACTTATACTCAAAGTAAAGCACCACTGTGTGCTTGTCCTTATAAGATACTGTATTCCAGCTGGTCACTTATACTCAAAGTAAAGCACCACTGTGTGCTTGTCCTTATAAGATACTGTATTCCAGCTGGTCACTTATACTCAAAGTAAAGCACCACTGTGTGCTTGTCCTTATAAGATACTGTATTCCAGCTGGTCACTTATACTCAAAGTAAAGCACCACTGTGTGCTTGTCCTTATAAGATACTATATTCCAGCTGGTCACTTACACTCAAAGTAAAGCACCACTGTGTGCTTGTCCTTATAAGATACTGTATTCCAGCTGGTCACTTATACTCAAAGTAAAGCACCACTGTGTGCTTGTCCTTATAAGATACTATATTCCAGCTGGTCACTTATACTCAAAGTAAAGCACCACTGTGTGCTTGTCCTTATAAGATACTATATTCCAGCTGGTCACTTATACTCAAAGTAAAGCACCACTGTGTGCTTGTCCTTATAAGATACTGTATTCCAGCTGGTCACTTATACTCAAAGTAAAGCACCACTGTGTGCTTGTCCTTATAAGATACTATATTCCAGCTGGTCACTTATACTCAAAGTAAAGCACCACTGTGTGCTTGTCCTTATAAGATACTATATTCCAGCTGGTCACTTATACTCAAAGTAAAGCACCACTGTGTGCTTGTCCTTATAAGATACTGTATTCCAGCTGGTCACTTATACTCAAAGTAAAGCACCACTGTGTGCTTGTCCTTATAAGATACTGTATTCCAGCTGGTCACTTATACTCAAAGTAAAGCACCACTGTGTGCTTGTCCTTATAACCCTTATGGAAATGTAATATACTGCAGTATATTTTAAATATATTGTGACGGTAATTTTGATATATTTACAATATACTGCAGTATATATTTTTTTCCATAAGGGAAGCCACTGTATTCCAGCTGGTCACTTATACTCAAAGTAAAGCACCACTGTGTGCTTGTCCTTATAAGATACTGTATTCCAGCTGGTCACTTACACTCAAAGTAAAGCGCCACTGTGTGCTTGTCCTTATAAGATACTATATTCCAGCTGGTCACTTATACTCAAAGTAAAGCACCACTGTGTGCTTGTCCTTATAACCCTTATGGAAATGTAATATACTGCAGTATATTTTAAATATATTGTGACGGTAATTTTGATATATTTACAATATACTGCAGTATATATTTTTTTCCATAAGGGAAGCCACTGTATTCCAGCTGGTCACTTATACTCAAAGTAAAGCACCACTGTGTGCTTGTCCTTATAAGATACTGTATTCCAGCTGGTCACTTATACTCAAAGTAAAGCACCACTGTGTGCTTGTCCTTATAAGATACTATATTCCAGCTGGTCACTTATACTCAAAGTAAAGCACCACTGTGTGCTTGTCCTTATAAGATACTGTATTCCAGCTGGTCACTTATACTCAAAGTAAAGCACCACTGTGTGCTTGTCCTTATAAGATACTGTATTCCAGCTGGTCACTTATACTCAAAGTAAAGCACCACTGTGTGCTTGTCCTTATAAGATACTATATTCCAGCTGGTCACTTATACTCAAAGTAAAGCACCACTGTGTGCTTGTCCTTATAACCCTTATGGAAATGTAATATACTGCAGTATATTTTAAATATATTGTGACGGTAAATTTGATATATTTACAATATACTGCAGTATATATTTTTTTCCATAAGGGAAGCCACTGTATTCCAGCTGGTCACTTATACTCAAAGTAAAGCACCACTGTGTGCTTGTCCTTATAAGATACTGTATTCCAGCTGGTCACTTATACTCAAAGTAAAGTACCACTGTGTGCTTGTCCTTATAACCCTTATGGAAATGTAATATACTGCAGTATATTTTAAATATATTGTGACGGTAATTTTGATATATTTACAATATACTGCAGTATATATTTTTTTCCATAAGGGAAGCCACTGTATTCCAGCTGGTCACTTATACTCAAAGTAAAGCACCACTGTGTGCTTGTCCTTATAAGATACTATATTCCAGCTGGTCACTTATACTCAAAGTAAAGCACCACTGTGTGCTTGTCCTTATAAGATACTGTATTCCAGCTGGTCACTTATACTCAAAGTAAAGCACCACTGTGTGCTTGTCCTTATAAGATACTATATTCCAGCTGGTCACTTATACTCAAAGTAAAGCACCACTGTGTGCTTGTCCTTATAAGATACTATATTCCAGCTGGTCACTTATACTCAAAGTAAAGCACCACTGTGTGCTTGTCCTTATAAGATACTGTATTCCAGCTGGTCACTTATACTCAAAGTAAAGCACCACTGTGTGCTTGTCCTTATAAGATACTATATTCCAGCTGGTCACTTATACTCAAAGTAAAGCACCACTGTGTGCTTGTCCTTATAAGATACTATATTCCAGCTGGTCACTTATACTCAAAGTAAAGCACCACTGTGTGCTTGTCCTTATAAGATACTGTATTCCAGCTGGTCACTTATACTCAAAGTAAAGCACCACTGTGTGCTTGTCCTTATAAGATACTGTATTCCAGCTGGTCACTTATACTCAAAGTAAAGCACCACTGTGTGCTTGTCCTTATAACCCTTATGGAAATGTAATATACTGCAGTATATTTTAAATATATTGTGACGGTAATTTTGATATATTTACAATATACTGCAGTATATATTTTTTTCCATAAGGGAAGCCACTGTATTCCAGCTGGTCACTTATACTCAAAGTAAAGCACCACTGTGTGCTTGTCCTTATAAGATACTGTATTCCAGCTGGTCACTTACACTCAAAGTAAAGCGCCACTGTGTGCTTGTCCTTATAAGATACTATATTCCAGCTGGTCACTTATACTCAAAGTAAAGCACCACTGTGTGCTTGTCCTTATAACCCTTATGGAAATGTAATATACTGCAGTATATTTTAAATATATTGTGACGGTAATTTTGATATATTTACAATATACTGCAGTATATATTTTTTTCCATAAGGGAAGCCACTGTATTCCAGCTGGTCACTTATACTCAAAGTAAAGCACCACTGTGTGCTTGTCCTTATAAGATACTGTATTCCAGCTGGTCACTTATACTCAAAGTAAAGCACCACTGTGTGCTTGTCCTTATAAGATACTATATTCCAGCTGGTCACTTATACTCAAAGTAAAGCACCACTGTGTGCTTGTCCTTATAAGATACTGTA
>CM040405.1:88431605-88676605 GCA_022702515.1 Ilyophis sp. 1 JC-2022
TGTGTGTGTGTGTGTCTGTGTGAGCATGTGTGTGTGTGTGTGTGTGTGTGTCTGTGTGAGCATGTGTGTGTGTGTGTGTGTGTCTGTATCTGCGTGAGCATATGTGTGTGTGTGTCTGTGTCTGTGTGAGCATATGTGTGTGTGTGTGTGTGTGTGTGTGTGCTTGCATTGTGTGAGTATTTAGCCATCTCTATCACAAGTTCCTGCTTGTGGCACAGCAGTTCACCCTGTGCTTCTGCAAAGTGAGATTTTTTTCTTGTACCTAATTCTAAATGAAGACAAACCCCTTCTCATGGGAGCCATTACATTTCCCATGATTAGTGGTTTTCCATTTCCTGTGCCCTCAACCATTGCTGATGCTCAGAGCTTCATAATATCATTGGGCTTCTCCATGCTACCCAATCTGCTTTGCTCCGGCATGTTTTATTACTGCTCATGAACGCCAAACTAGGCTATTATTCACCAGCTTTACCCCCGAGAATGTTGTACCATGTTGTCATGCAGAGCTGGAAGTGTATGGCCACAGGGCAGAAGATATTCCCTCCGCTACTTAAATGTAATCACTACATTGAACACCTTCTGGGCCTTTTAAACTTGAGTACGCACAGCAGCTGGACAAATACTACAGGACAGGTTGTTTCATAGGGCTTTTTTAAAGTCTTGCCACCATTTAGATTTTCTGCCAATCAACCGCTCTGTGTCAACATGGGTCATTGTATGAACCAAAAGAATGAATAACCCCATCCCAACAAAAAAAAAAGATATCCCTCTTCAATGGTAATATTAAACTTATTCAACTTCAAAACCAACAGTAAAGTATATTACATGATGTTCCTTAGTTGTTCTCACAGAACAGATGTTTGCTGATTGCTGCTATATTCTTAATGTTTTGAACCCTTCAATCAAACATGTGTTGAGATGCACAGGTACATCGTAAAGTAAGGTTCAGGGGCACAGGATGCATAGAACTACTTGGGATCTTGAGTGCACTATGGAAGCGCACTATTGTTCATTCAGCAACTGACAATACTGCAAATTCATTTTTACTGATAGTAGTCATTAAAGAAATGGTCTAATCACAATTGATACAATTAAATGTTGCTTACATATAGTTGATGTTTCTTGCCATTTCCCTCAAATTCTGAAAAACTTTATCAATGTTAAACTAGGGTGAGCAGACGTCCTCTTTCTCCCGGACATTTCTTCTTTTTGGGACTGAAAATATCCATCCAGGCGGGATTTCTAAATTCCAAAAATGCCTGTTTAGGATTTCCTAGTCCCAAAAACTATATAAAACAAACAAATAGCCTAGTATTATGTTCATAATGCCCGTCTAACCCTGTCCTCTTTTTTTAAAATCTAAAATATAGTCACTCTAGTTAAACGTAATTTTGAGATGACTGTCTATTAGGTCTACACCCGTCAATCGAATGTGACGGGTGCTTTGTAGGTGACTCCAGACATTGTTAAAAGCTGAAGAGATACACAGCTGAGGCAGTGGACACAGGCATAGTTAGCAGTATCTTAAGCACACTCTTAATACTAGTGTACAATATGGCCTTGTCACAGAGTGTCCCATATACAGCTCACTATTGCTAGAAGATAAAACTGTTTCCAGTGCTGTAAATCCACATCTGCAGATTGAACGCTGAGCATTACTGTGTGATATTTTTTTCTGATTCCACTATATGGTATTCCTCTTCAATACCCCTGTGATATTTCCCGCTTCCATTTCATGCCACATTGTTTTTGACTGCAGAGGAAACTTTGCCGGTCGCCGATACTTGCCTTTCAGTCATGGCAAGGGTCGGCAGACGTGATCATTCCTTTCTGTGGTTAGACAATATGGTTAGTATAGGGAAATTTTCTAATTGACAAATGTGTGTGTGTTAACATGAAAACAATCACGTGATTAAACATAACTTTTAATATCACCCTTATTACCAATACGCATAATTGAGTGCTTGCATAAGAATTCAGACCAAACATCTTTCTCTGTCTCTCCCTAACAGGCAGCCTAAAACAATTATGTCTATGTTATTGCTAGTAGAAGTCTGCTTGGACATTCCGATCTTATGGCAAGATCAGAAATTATCTAGAAACTCAGCCTAGGTTGTCAGCAGCATGTCTTTCTCTGTATTGTGATTTATACATGGAACCCACCCTTGTGGGGAGATAAAGCTACTACTGTATAAATATCGTACTGTATCTGTGTTTCAACAGAGAGCTGGTTAGCCCTCTCATTCATTCTCTATCTATTTGAAAATAAACAGGAGTCTTGCTGATATTCAATATACTGTTTTGCTGCGGCTCTATTTCATCAGGTGAGGCTCATGGTGGTGTAGCAAGGTTTTTCCCTAACAGTTAGAAATGGAAGGGAGAGGTTTAGAGACCAATATTCCTTAGGAGTTGCAGCCAAGGGGCCAGCTTTTGGCTCTCAACCTCAGCATCAGATATAATGTCGCCCTCTACTGTTATCTATGATTTGCACTCAAAACACCAGTTTCCCCATTGGGCTCCATTCATTGACAGCAAAATAAAAATACCTCCATTCATATATTTACATAATGCTTAATGCTTAATGCTTTGACATAGCCTTCTCTGTGTCACAGCTCTGTGTGATTAGGCATGTGACCAAGGACACAACTGAGCATGTCTGTGCAGCGCGACAATTATACGTCCCGTTTCGAATGTGCTCCCCATTGCCATCGCTGCCTCTACAAATGACACACTGTACGGCCGCAGCTGATGTGTTCATTCTGTTGGACGGTGATTTCACACTGGGACGCGCTGAGGGAATCGCGCGCGGTTCTGCACCCAAAGCAAAGGCCATCTCCCACATATTGCTGAATGTAGCATCCTCCGCTATTCTCAGTGGAGGTGTCACAAGATTACTGGCGCGCTGACTCGCTTTCGCGAGATCACAGGACAGGTTGTGCAGACTAGTGCTGAATGGAGTTAAATGCTGGTGTAAACCTTGGCACACAATGCTATTAAAGAGCTCAAATGATCCTTAAGGATGAAGCCATGACACAGCAATTCTGAACTCCTTCTTTCTTTAAATGATCGATTGTCACCAGTATCTTCTCAGTTTTAATTTAATCATAGATGAGCCTGGCAGTCATTACAAAACATGATGAGGTAAGCTTTTGCCAATCACTAGCTGTAGCTCTTTCTACATTTTATGAATGCTGAAAGTGGATAGGTGGTTATTTTTCTATTCTGAAGGAAATCTATATTATGATGATGGACAATCTGTTGTGGCAAGAATATTACGTTTAGGCCTGCATGTATTTTTTATTTCTTAGCAATCTTCCTCTGGAAACATCATGTTATATCACAGTTTTATTGTCCACACAGTGTATGCTGACATATGACTGGATGCACTCCTTGTTTTCTTTCAAGTATTACAATCCAAGTTTATTTAACAACTAAAAACAAAACCGTATGCTATATGTATAATATTCTCATGTCTCTGTAAGCAGCACTAGGACTTTGCCGTAACCCCTTAGTGCAGATGGCATATTTGGTAAATCATGGGGGTACTCTGTTTAAGGCTTTATAACTCCAGGTGTGAGCATCACATAAACTTGGTAAATGGCTTAAATGAAACAAAACCGGTGTACCATTTTTTGTACAAACTTAGATTTGTTTATTTTCATAATTTAAGGTCAAAATAAAGTGCCGGAAATGCAAGCAAAACGTTGCTAAAAAATCTAAACAATATATATTTCTTCAAAATACTGAGAGCTACATTACATTACATTACATTATAGGCATTTAGCAGACGCTCTTATCCAGAGCGACTTACACAACTTCTTATTACATTTATCCATTCATACAGCTGGATATATACTGAAGCAATTCAGGTTAAGTACCTTGCTCAAGGGTACAACGGCAGTGTCCTACCTGGGAATCGAACCTGCAACCTTTCAGTTACAAGTCCAGCTCCTTAACCATTATACTAACTGCCGCATAAGTGAAACAGGTAAAACTACACATTTCCTGGATCATAAACTCCTTGTCCACAAGCATTCAATAATCGCAGGGTGATATACAGAACTACTAAAGCTCTATGACACAAAATATAAGCAGTGTAGCCAGGTGTACCCAGGGTCTCCAAACCTATCCAAATTGGCTAAAATGTGAATAGCTGTAAATCTTAAACTAATCATACATTGCAGTGCAAATCAACCGTTTTGACTAATTTAACTCACCTTTTTATCATTTTCATGTGGGAATTATTTTGGATCAGTACAGGGGGGTGGATATCTAGGTGTCCAATAACCTACCCAAAACCTCTCCGAGAAATTATTAAAAAGCCTTTTGTCCTTTATAAAGCATATACATTATCCCTTACGATAACTTAATGGATGAAAACATTGATATTGCACAGTTTCAGTTCAGTGTTTGATGCCTAGTGGGCCATTTTTTCACCATTATCCTTCATATACTGCTTCATCCTGTGCCGTGCCTTCATGGCCAAGATGCACTCATCAATGGCACGGTCTTCAGTATGCGCCAAGGATCTGGTCCTGCAGTGGCTTCACTCTGAACAGTAGAGGGCACTGCTGGAGTGGCAGAGGTGGAGGGTCAAGCATGTTATAGGAACAAATTACATAATGCAGAAGCATTATAACACTGTGGTACACACAGCTAAATATGAAATCATTCACTCTTGTACTTCAGTAAACACTTTATTCTGTATGCTACATTGTTATTTTTTGTTGCGTGCTCTAGGATGGCATTACTCTGTAGTGTGTTTCACAACTGTTGCTTTTTTATTTTTATTTTTTTACATTCATCTTGCACACATCTGGACAGTAAATTTGAATACATATTTTCCATTCCCTACGTGAAAAGCATCACCCATGGAGATACTCATACCCCATAGAGTACATTATGCACAAAGAAATTACAATACAATAAAATAATATCGGAAAACACTACCAATGTTCTAGCTTCACGGCAAATCGAGCCATAAAAAATAACGTACGACTGAGCAACCAAACAGAACAGCGCTAAAATACTCTATTTCATTGTGAATGCTATGAATTCTAACAAAGCAGGCCACCACGAGCCACTACGCGAACGGCACGAACACATGGCATCAATGCATTACATTACATTAGTTATTTGGCAGACGCGTTTATCCAAAGCGACGTACAATAAGTGCATATTGAAGGTCATAGACACAATCTACGAAGCAAAGTCAAGACAGCGCTACTTTCTCACAACGTAGAAGCTATCGCTAGTACTCAACAGAATACAGTCAGCTATACATTCTAAGCAATGAGATAGCTAAACCAAATAAAAAATAAACCGAAAGAACGTACTATATAATTTACCTTATACATGTAGTTATTCATGGTGGAGTCTGAAAAAGTGTGTTTTCAAATATGTTCAGCATTATTAGCAGGCTAACAGTGGTCTATTACGACCGATGCAAATACAAACATAACGACAATATAGCACGCAGTGGAAAAACGAATGTATATAATCAAAATATTACAAGCAGTAATACTTACATGTCGAGGAGGATATCTTCCCCATATTGATAGGCACCTCTTCCACAGAATCTATGCTACAGGGATTAGAAGATTCTCTGTTGCTGTCCTCTTCTGATCGATTTCGGAGGGAAACTAGTCACTTCAAAGGTGGCGGTGCGCGCAGTTTTATAGCGTCAAACCAAATGCGTCATCTGCGCATGCCAGCGTAAAATTGTCGCGATATAACAAGTATTGCAGTTACGCTCGCCCTTAAATAGTTAATCCAAGCTTTCAAGTACACATGTAACTTACTTTTGGGGAAGTTTATCGTGCCTTCTATTGGATAAAACCATCGTCGATCAAACCAGAATAAAATTGAAAGCGTCACGACTGTGCAATCAGGAAGTAAGTGTTACGCAGAGCTAGTTTCGTTTGTATAATAGTGTTCCAATGTGCTGTGTATTCTTCAAACGGATTGTCCAAGACAATAAATGACCACGGAATCTTGAAAGGGACATATCTACGCTTAAATCCATGGTAGGATTGCACATGAATTCCATATTTAATCGCAGATATTGATAGTAGAATGGCATTGTATGATTAGAGAATGATTCAACTTGTTTATGTAGGTATTGATTGAGCAGCGATTTGCACCGCTGCATTTGCATAAGGTGGGTTTATCTGGTTGCTATGACGGTATTCTAATATTATATGATGAATACATATATTTATGAACTCCAACATAGACGCTATTGCCCACTATGTCACGCATGGGTAGGTATAGGCTGGGTGGGGAGTGCTTGTTAAATGGACTTGCTACGGAAAGATAGTGACACTTAGAAACTACGCATTGGCCAGAAATCGTCGCGAATCGTCTACCAATAAAGTTAAAATACCGCGTTTGGGTTTTCCACTAATAGTTTGGCTGCAGGAGCAACGCGTGTCTCAGTTGCGTAAAACTGTCTCGCAGGCGAGCCAAAATAGACTATCTGCACTAAGTAGTTAATATCCATCTACTTAGTTTTTTGTTTTTGATGAGAACTGATCCATTCCTTCCAGATGCATCCATCACTATCACTAGAAACATTAGGATGATACTGTAAATAAATGCTAACTAACATTTGAATTCAAATTCATATAACTGAAAACATTACTGAAAATTAAGCCCATTTCACGATCTGGCCAAGTAGTTTTTTTTTACAACATTTTCAAAGATTCCGTGAAAAATATGCCATTTTGCACGATTCAGGCATAAGATGGTTGCTAAATGTTTTGCATTGGGATTAACAGTAGTTAAGCAGTTTTAAAGCACTTGGGAGATATAATTGTTTAATGCTCCATGCGTACTGAGGCAATCAAAAATCCAATTAAACTGAATATTGTAATAATTGCAATAAATCGTGCTCCCTCACATTCATCAAAGTAAGGACTGCTGTGTTGCAAAACAAGACCTGTAAATAAGCTATTAGATCTCTAGTTAAGAGCACGCATGTAAATGTTAGTGAAAAGAATGCTTATCTTCAATTAAGGTAACCAAACTGTTGCATTGCTTCATCATCTGGGCTTGAAACTTGGTTATACATCTCCATTAAACAAATGTCTAGTATTATTACTAAAATAATAGTCAAAAAGAATAAATCTAAATCAATTAATCATGTCACTCTGCGAATTGTTTCATCAAGCGCAATCCCGTTGATTTGAGATTCCATGCGGTGACGACTGGAGACACAAGTGCTCACTGGATTATTTCCTTGTTATTTTTAGAATAGCGCATTACAAATGCACATATTCATTAATAATATAAATGTATTGCCCTTATCTATCATTATATCCCATGTTGTGACTCCAGTAAGGCGGCGGAGGGGTGACTCCTGGCAATATACACGCTGACAAATGAAACCGCTGCTAATCATTAGAAAGGTCAATAAACAATTAAGTGAGACTTTGCATATTGTCATTTTCCAAGTACTTATCTACTTGTAGTCTGAGAAAAAAAGCAACTCTTTCTGAAACTAATGGCTTTCCAATGTGATAAGTTTCAGTAGTATCATCAACTTCCGAGATGATGTAGTAGTGGAAACAATGACTAAGGCAAGCAAAGCAACCTGTGGTATGTGCAATGCATATTATCTCCTTAATTTACTTGTTGTTTTTGTTGTTTGGTCTGTTTATATGTAGCGTGATAAAGAATGTGAACCCTGATACTGAGTTTACATAAAGTACCTCTCGAGGGGGTCATTTGAAGATGGGGTAAGGTGGGCAGACGAGGTAGTCACTGTTTTTTGGCACTGAAAACCGTACTGTCCTCCCTAGGGAAGAGGGGGTGTAGATCAGGAATCCCCCACCCACTAAAAAAAACGAATAAAGCAGACTTTTTTTCTCTTAACATCTGCACTTTAGAGTAATTATGATAAGCAAACATTAATAACACAGCAGGATATTTGCTGCAATTACAAATGGTTGGGTTTGGTTATAGCTTTAATTGCAGTCATTAAAATGTTGGGGAGTTAACCAACTAATGGCCATGGGTCCTAAATATTTTAGAAATGGATGACAAGAAAACAATCGCTCCCAGAATTATTTTACATGTATACCTTGATTGCTTTATGTCAGATATATTTACAGCCTCGACACATGAGCTGGGTTTTCTGTATATACAATATATCAAGCAATGTCTTTAACCAATAACTATCCAATGTAACTAATTGCTAGGATGTGTGTGTTTGTGTGTGTGTGTGTGCTCATAAAGAGGTATGATTTATTCCATATGAACTGAGTAATCTTTTTTTGTAACTAATTCAGAAGCCGCTTAACATAAATCTATATGTACTTGAACAATAAAACACAACCTAGAAACACCCACATGGTTCATATTAGAATGATGTTGTGGATAAACAGATGCCTGCCATCAACAAAAGAAGGTTCAACATAAGAGTGTTCTACTGTCTGGCACTATCTAGCACTGTCTACTCATCTCTAAGGCTGCAATTAATTAGGCAGAAAAATGACACCCTCTGATTAGTGTAACAACTCGGTGTAACAACAGGCTGCAAGCCACAAATAAAAGTGAACTTACTCATTATATCCACATTGTGTGATATAATCATTTCAATAATTTTTTCATACCATAAATTAACATAGACCACATCAAAATGTTTCATTAAAAACAAAAACTACTGAAGGACACTTTAATTCTATTAAACCGCTTCTATTTAGCATTTTACATTAAAAAAATGTAAAAAATGTTTTTATTGTGTTTGAATATTCAGAGTGATGCAACACACTTCAGTGTTTTAAAACTTAAACATAAGGGTTTTAAAAACAAGCTCAACTGTTTGTCTGTCACAGCAGGGTAGAAACAGAAGTTGAGCAAACAGCAGACGGTATATCTGTAGCACACACATTAGCACACATCATAGACGTTTCCCAGCTGAGAAATTGTGAGCCCTTGACTTGTAAACGAGGTCATACCACACCAATGTGACTTCCACACAGCCACCTCTGCCCTTAAGTAATGGTTCCCAGTCTTAGGTTTGAATAATATTAAGTGAACTAAACTCTATTACCATTTTGATTAGACATCTCTTTGACATTTATCATTTAGAGGATCTTAGAAAAAGAATAAATGGTAAATAAATACATGCTAAAGTAAAACTATACACCACTTATTGAACTTACAGTCGTGAACTTATCTCCTGCCCACACAATTAATTAAAGGATTCTCTGCAGATAAATGTCAATCGGAATTTGAGATCAACATCTGAAATTGATTAATCATTTAATTAAACTAACTGATCAAGAGTGGTTGGCACGCACAAAAAAGAGATCTGAGGTCTAGCGGGTTTTTAATATGCTTAGCCTTAAGACATACTAGAAGGTCTCCCCGTATCAATTCTCTTCCTTCAGTGCATGAATACATGGTGGCCTCGGGATAAATGAGCCATTTAGTTAAATTAAAGGCTTTGTGCATTTCTGTGGGTGGTGCACTACCTCAGTTATCACCATCAATCAAGTACAAACTATGACAAATGCCCCCTTTAAATACACTTTTTATGTTTTTTTGATTCGATTTAATGGCTGTGGAAAGAAGAGTGCGAAGGCAATGTGTGAAAAGTTTGGAAACTGAAGGAAAGGTTGACGTTTGGCTCTAATACAGTCAGCTTACATAGTATGGTCTACCACTACCTCTATACCAGATATGCTATCTTTATACACCACATATTATAAATTGTGGTTATTACACACTCTAAAAATATTAATACAAATCTATTATTATTATTATTATTATTATTATTATTATTATTATTATTATTATTATTGTTATTATTATAATAATAATAATAATAATAATAATAATAATAATCATAATAAATACATTTCATATATTTCATAGTTCTATTTTCTGATATAGTGAGTTTTTCAGCTTGTATACAGTCACAGTTATGCAGTCAAGTACATAAGTACATTCAGCATATATTTAGAGATATTATTTTGAATTCCATTAAATCTTATTTTGCACCTCATATACCTGTATATGTTAGTCTTGGCAATTTGCCTTTTCTGACTTAAAAGGGGTTTATTACAATTTTACAGCTAAATACTTATATTTAACCATAAAAGTTATTAGGCATGCATTCCGACATACAATTGAAAGGTGTTTTGTTACTGCTGTGTGTGAATTAGCACACATTACACCGTGCCTTTGAAACTCTGAGGGGCTTGGGCTGATTATGCCATTTCTCATGTTCCAGAACAACTGTTTGTCCAATTTAATTTTCCAGCTGAATGCATCAGGTTTCTGTCGGGAATCAATTTTGCCAATAACATCGCTGGTCTCGATAAGCCACAAAATAAGCTCCTTGAGGCAACAGCAATGATTCCAGGATGAGTCAGCCTCAGGAGGGCTTTTCTTCGGAGGCCAAACGTTGTACAGTCACCCGTTTTTCTCGGATGCATTTCAAACTCCAGAGTCCATGCTCCAGTCTAAACATGCTAATATGATTCCGCTCCAAAGTGGGAAAATCTCCATGCAGACAAAATAAAATTAGGCCATTTTTCAATCTACTACCAAAAGGCAAAAAAAGTTTTACTGCTCAGCAAGATTTATCATGAGGCCTTTACTCTGATTTGAATCAGCAGTAAAACTTTATGCGGACAGGCAGAAAATAGAACGCTCCAAGGGTATGTATTATTTACACCCTGTAAATATGTAAGCTTTAAAGTCAACATGTGTTGATACTGACATTGATTGAGCCTTGCTACCTATTTACAATGAATTGAGGATTGAAAATAACTGTCTACTTTTATTTAAGTGATAAACCTGCACACCAAAACAGCTTTGTTTGCCTACGTTGTCTTGTTTGTGCATAAAATACAAAAGTTATTATGAATCAAATCCTCTACTTTCACAAACATCTTGTGTTTTCAAAAATCAAAGCAATTAAATACGTAAAAAAACTGTCACAATTCACACTGGACTGCTGGCCTAAATACTTGCTTATTTCCCAGCGTGATTGAGTATCAAGTAACACTATAACTTATTTACTCTAGATTGCACCTCACTCCCAGCACATTAGTTAGAGGCACCCCAGTTGTTTACCAGCGGCTACCGTCCATTAAAAACGATTATACTATTTATGGTGCTTCTGACAAAAACTTGGAGGAAGCCTACAAAAATGGTTAATATCTCATTAGCAACTCCGGGACTTTATCAATCTAACCTGGCAATGCTCCTTAACCACCCATAAAACATCTGTAGGAGAAACAACGCAATTATGAAAGCCATCTGGAACAATAACAGAGGAGAATGGATATGATTAACACTAACGTAAACAGATGGCAAAGTGTTAGATTGGTGTTCGACATGCACATAATAGAAGCAACCTTAACTCCAATTATAGAGTCACAGCTCTCTCATTGTGAAGGCAGAGCCTTGCAGTGAGGCAAAGGCTGCTAATTGAAGCCATCCTAGAATGGCAGAACCGGAGACGGTTCAAAAATAACTGTGACGGGGGGGGGCGCAAAAGAGACAAGAAGTTAGACAGTCAGTCAGTCTATAAAAGATTGATTGTTTATTGTATGCGAGTCTCTCTCTCCCCGCACAGGGGATTCCAAGAGCCAGGGCGTGTAGCAGTGAGGAAGAAAATGTTCAAACGTGGCGACTATGACTTTTGAAATCACTGTTGACAAGACGTTGGCGTTTTTGGATCCTGTCTATGTTGCCACACAAACAACAAAAACGTGCAGTTTCTCTTGCCAGGAGTCTGCCCTTTGGGAATTACAAAAATTGCAATATCATCGCTATAATTTTACTGACCGTTATTGGGATCTGAGTTCTGCCGCTTTTCGAAGAAGCATAGCAGCAAGATATATCAATTTAAACGACTGAAGGATGGGTGGTTTTTCATTCTTTTTTTGACTTATTTTAAGAACTTTCCACTCGCAGGCATGTTTTTTTCTTTTTTCTTTTTGGGGAATCGGTATCAACTCCCTGTTGTAATCGAGCAGCAAGAGAAAGCTTGTTGAATGGGTGATGCTCCTTTGAGCTTCCAGCCTTAGCAGGTTGTCTTTCTTCCTTGAGCACATAATCAGAGAATGTTGACAAGTAATTGCATCCAGCAGAACCAGCTTCATCTCCCATTTCAGCCAGGCATCTGTTCAGTAAGAGCCCATGTTGTGGAATGATGAAAATCAACCCGAAATTAGTTTCCCTTCCCCATGCCGCACCGGGACCATGCCTGCAAATTGTTTGCATCGTGTACAAGACATGCCAGATAATGCACTTCCAAGAGCGATATCTCAGACTACGCGGCACATTGCATAATTTGCAATTTTCAAGGGGAAGAGGTGCGTTTACGCTCGCTGAAAAACGTACGGTAGCGTAATTATCTTTTGCGCTCGCGCGTTATGAAGTTGTCTTCTTGCCCTGTAAAATATGCCACCTATTCACTGCGACATTCACTTGAAAGAGGTGTTTGAATTCATGCACTTATTCACATTGGCTCTTAAATATAATTACATTTCAACAAGGGTTTCGCATATAGCGAAGTGAACACGAGACACATTAATCCTGTATCGCATAGATAAAATGTAGCATTTTGTCTCCAAACAGAGTGGCTAATTTACTGGGGTATAACAAATACTGGTTTGAAACTGTAATCCCTTGAGTTTTGGGCCTCGAGGGATCTTGTATAGGGCCCAGTAATCTGCGTGCTCCCGAAGCATGCCGCCTCCGGGCAGTTACCAGGAGCCTGCAGGAGTAACAGTACAGCGACTGTCATTTCCTGAGACAGCCCCTAAAGTGGGCACACGAGGCCTCTCTGCGCCATGCATTGTTGACGAGTCTAAAAACAGAAAAATCGGCCTTTACTCTCCGCACGCCTTTCGTCTGGGACTTTTTCGAGCTGTTGTTATTGAGATTACATCAGGCCGGGGAGGAATAAACAAAGAGAGTCAAGAAATTAGGGGCTTAGCCTTTGTGCATCTTTGTGCTATCATAAGGAAAGCACCAAAGTGACGGCAATTATGAGGTGGGGAAGGCAGATGGGGGGGGGGGGGGGGGATTTAGTGGGCTCAACCTCCCCATTGGATGAAGTCGACGTGGCATTTAAATCCAACACATATTTTATCACAGCTGGCAGTTTTTGTTCATTAGAGCACCAGGAATAATTAAACAAGAAAACTAATTTAATTTATCATTTATTTCCCGAGATGAATAGCTCCATGCTGCCAGGGTTGATGCACTTTCACAGTTTATTTATGTGACAGAATCATCTGAAGTACTTTCCTGGCCCATGAGTCAGCTTAGAGAATAACCTCTCTTCAAACTGTCACTGTCAATTCATCAGCATTACCACGCAATTAAAGTGTCTTTTTCGAGGAGGAATCAGGCACACCTTTTCCATAAAGCTATAGTATATAAAAAGAAGTATTGGAAGTATTGGAAGTAGTCTGTTACAGTGCAAGCTCTTTTTTTTGGATAGAAATGTTAATTTGGTAATTGACTTTGAAATTGTAAAGTCATGTGAGCTATTCAACATTTATGAGTTATATCCTCAAGATGTGGAAGTCTTTACCTGACTTCCTTTGTCTCTAAATCATGTCATTGGCTGAAATCAGAATTCATTATTAATTATAAAAGAATGTAAGGAAGACTGCCAGAACGGTCTATTTCCATTTATGCACAATGGCAAATAGAACTCTTATATTATTCATTCACAAATAGGAAATGTCACCGAGAGGGAATTCTTCTCATTTTCGAGAATGTCCTGAGAGAATCAAGGCCCAAACAGTATGGGGAAAATCAAAGTGTTCCATTAAATCCTTGCCAGCATCAATTATTAACAGAACTATATACGCAATGGCTCAGATCAAAAAGAACAGAAAAGCAACATGGAGGATTGTAGAAAAGAGCTGCATCAGGAATCCATGAGACAAAGTTTAGCCACACAGTGGCAGCCTATATTAATACATTGGTACAGTTATTTTCTTATTTCACCTTTTTACCTGAACACATGAGGGACTGTAAAAATGTATATTTCAAGTTTATGCCAAAATATGTATCGTATTATTTTTAGTATAGATTTAGTACATAGTCTTATTTAGTCCCAATAGTCTTATTTTTAGGTATTGTTCTATTATAGTACACCTAATCATGTATTTGTAAAACAGTAGTTTGCATAGATGGTAGGAGAGTTACCTCAAATAAAATGTGAAAATTGTCACATATTTGACATATTTATATTGATTTAAAGAAAACTATATATTGATAGATTAATCTAATATATTTACTATGAAGATCTAAATGAAAGCTTTGGGAATACTAATGCCAATGTTGCAGACAAAGCACGATTAAGAATATATCTAAATCACTGATGTAGCTATTGCGCAGGAAGCCACAGAGGGAGAGTGGCCATACACACAAACAGATCCGTTCATTGGGGTTAGTTTGCGCCTTCTCCCTGGAGTACTACTGTTTGGTCGAAGAAATTCAAAAGTACTTCAAAGAACTGTGACAGAGAAGAAACAAATTTCCTATGAGTATATCTGCATAAGCAGATGTGTTTCCAGCATGCAATAAAGCTTGCATGCAATAAACCTAGCACGCAATGCATTTAATCTTTTTCAGGCGTTGCAGAATTAAATTGGGTGTGTCCTACTATCTCACCACGGGAGGGAGGTATCTCAGGTAGTGTTGAAAATGAGCTGATAAGCCTGAATCGGACACGACGGATACTAACTCGCCACAATGAACACAAGAAACAAGACTGCTTACTGGATCCTACAGGCATGGATTCAAGGGCGTACACTGCTGAAAGGGAGCGGCAAACATACAGAAAGGGGACTCGCAGATTACGCATGGCCATGTCTTCTGTAAAAGAGAATAGGTTGGGCGTTGTGGCTTGCAACCAAAGGGTCTCATACGAGCTTGAACGCTGCAGCTCTATTCAAAATTCTTCTCACACTGTATTCCACTAGAGACCCGCTTTACAGCAATTGATGTTGACTAGCTCAATCACATTTTACTTCATTACCACGCCTGTTTCCTGTAGATCGGTGGTGCCATTCCACTGAAATGTTGCTGAAGCACACGAGTGCATTGACTAATAAAGATGGCTGCGGGAGTGGAACTGTGCATTTTTAATAGGGTCACTGTATAATGTCAGTCGCATGCCCAAATGCGAGGCTGTGCTACTGATAAAATGCTAACAACCTCATCAAGGTGCCTCCGTTGGTTGTTGTATAATAATTGCTGTGCAAAATAGCTTATGGCTATATATAAATAGTTAATTGTTGTAGAGAATTACAACTGCATCTTAAATGAGGCCTCACCCCTGACATGCTTGTTGAGGAAGTAAGTAGGCAGTTTGCTGCAGTCATTTGTTTGTGTGTGTGTGTGTGTGTGTGTGTGTGTGTGTGTGTGTGTGTCTGTGAGAGTGTGTGTGTGTGTGTGAGAATGTGTGTGTAAGCCAAAGTACCATACTTGGCAGGTATTTTTCTGAACCTAAATAAGCTCAACATGAGTCCGCGAGGCGAGAGTGTCTTCCGAGTTCAAGATGCAGAAGAGGCTATGATCATGAAGTTAGTGGTCACATTGACTGGATCAAGCAGGAACATTCCCTGCTCACTTTCTGTTTGGACTGATATCATCCAATGGCAATAGCACTTCCTTAAATAGCTCTCTCATGACAGCTCGCGAATGTTCAGCTCTTCTGTGGCATCTGATTGACGTGTGGCAGTACATTCAGAGTTCCCTGCACTGTCAGACACTTCTAAAAAATTAAAACAATGTTTTCCAGTGCATATTTTTTATTTTCACATTTACTTTAACGGAGAGTAATGTCATATGTGCTGAAAGAGAAATCGGATGCAGCCCTAAATTTTTTTTTTTTACTGGGGTATTTTCAGACCGATTGATTTAAATTTAAATAAGTTATTTGAATTGCACAATAATTGTATAACAATGTTCCAGTTACCAATGTTAATTAATTACTGATTTTCCCAATCACTTGAAGAATCACAATAATGTATAAATTAATTTTATTTATTCAACATCCTGCTTAACCTGCAGACAATCTGCAAACAGCCCATATATTATGCAGTTACGTTTCATACTTTCTACTGCACGTGCAACATAAATATGATGATTGCTCACTTTACTGGATAGAGCTTCATTGAGTCCATAATTGTACTTTATGTAAGAATAATAGTCTCTGTAGTATTTTTTTTTTTTAAACATGGAACAAATTTATTTTGCCTCGGGTCAGAGGCAGAGCAAACCACGCATCACCTCCGTCTGCCCTCCAAGAATTGTTACCCTCCAGGAGACTTCATTAATTGAGGAGTCTGCACATTGTTATATTTTTGAAATGTCAGCAGGAGGATCCTCACCTCTCCACTCAATTGAAAGATTGCACATCTGGCAAAGCACCTCAAGGGTAAACAGGGGTCGTGACCCCTGGTGCAATTCACAGTTTTTCTAAGTAATTTACACCTCACAGGGTCGAAAACGTAGGTGGCCCTTTCTCTCTGGCCTTCACATTTTGTACAAAAACAGTATTGGACATACATATAGAATACATATACTGTTGTACTTCCCTGACAAGCAATATCTATGCGTCTACATGTCAACCGCACCAATATGTGCTTTATGGTTGATGCTTTATGCAAAGTTTGAGTCCAGTGATCAGGGGCGTAGCATGACATTCTGGGCCCCGTGTAAATGCAGTCTCTCTGGGCCCCCTTCCCAATGCAAACTCTTTAGTACGGGCCTTCTGGGGGCCCCTCCCCACCTTGGGGCCCTGGGTGATCAGGTGCACTTGTCCCCCCACTACGACGCCCCTTCCAGTGATGGTACACAATGAGAGATCTGATTAGGACTTTTGTATTTGTTTTTACATTCTAGCCTACTATGTAAAAAAAATTATATCTTTAAATATAATATATAGGGTCAAAGGGGACACTGCTGTGATTTTTTTTGGATTAGTCCGACCTTACAGCATGCAAATACGTTGAGACAAGCTCAGGGGACAGTTTGAGTCAGTTCTGGGCAATTATATACAAAATGGAGAACTAAAAGAGTGTTCTATGTTGAAAATGGCTCAAGGAAAGGTGATGATCCTATCAGAAACATGTCACACTATATTCAATTGTGGAACAGAGGGGGCAGTTTGCCAGGCTAGGACTTGAGAAAACAATACATGTCTGATATCTAGGATACAAAAATGCTGCACTTTGAAATGTTTTGCCAGCATTGCTGGATCAACCAGTCTTAATACATGGTAGAGGGCATCCAGCAGTTCAGTTAAATAAATGAAAATGATAAATGGAAAAAGAACAATGAAAGGGAAAGCCATTTCGGATTTTATTTTTGTTGTTGTTCATCTTAAGAGGAAGCGCCACTAAATACCTCAGGGACCATTACTGTCGCAATTAATCTGAATTATGTGAGGGTAAGTCTGAATATAAAAGGTTGGGAAACGACTCGGCCTCAGAGGCCATTCAATTGTAGACTCTCAGACTGAGCCGAGCTAATTCTAAATAACTTCAGCTTCAATTTCAAATGGCGTGCCAGCGTTTGAAAAGCTCATTGCCGGAATGATCACTTAATGGTTCCCCTGTCATGCGTAACACGATGCTGTGATCAATATCGATGCTTAAAGAAGCATGAATATTTTCTCCTTTACCTGACTTCCTTTGGCATTAATAATTCATAATTATTTCATTTAATACTCAGAGTGGCAGCCTATGCACCTGTTGCATCTAGATATGTCTGGCTGCTGGTGTGGCTCTATATTCTAAAGGTAATCCCCCCTTGAGAAAGGCAATGGTGCCGAAATGTCAGGTGGTAGCCTAATCGGTATGTAATAATAAAAAAATAAGAAGCTTTATAAGATAGATATCAATAATTGTGTGCAGTCTTATTTATTTAAAATTAGTTGATCCATTACATGACTTGCACCAATATGTTATACAAACTGATAGAAACGTTTGGGTAGAGTCCTGTTATTTTGAGTTGAGTCTATATTCTAAAGGTAACTTTTTGGGAGATAATGTGTCCCTTTTTTTAAAATCCGTATTTTTTATGTCAGTACGATTTCAGTACAGAGAAAATGGTTGCTTTACCGTTTTTGTCACCTATTGTGCTTCCTGACTGGATCTCTTGAACATTGATCATCTGGACCTGCTGTGGTATTTCGGTTGAGAAGATAGGGCTTGTTTTACAGACTCCCGACCGTGGAATGAAAAATATGCTGCAAACATTCAGATCTTCATCCGCCAGGTGTTGAGTTCAATGTGACCTTCTCAGTGTTACTCAGCACTGCTCTAAGGAAAGAAACCTCTGGTATTCCCGTATAAATTATCATGTTTTATAGAGAAACATCTGTGGAAAGACGTGGGGAAAGGGACTCATTTGTGAGTTCCAGGTACCAAAATAGACATTACTGTACATATTCACAGATTGCGATTACTGCGTTCTGTACATTTTGTTTTTATAGCCGTGCTCAGGGGAATTTTGACTCCACATTCACCGTAACCATGTTCAGAGATTGAAAACATGCCATGGCACCTCACAGGCGAAAATTATTTTTTTAAAATCTGAATCTTCAATGAGAGACATGCTCTATGACACCATGAGTCCTATTTTTAGACCGGTGAACAGCCCACTGTTTTTGGATACGTTTGTTTACTTTACTGATACTATTTCACTGTACTGTCAAGGCTGGTTGGTTACACAGTCAAAATTAAACATATTTGCAATTGAATGGGAGAGGAGGTATCCTAATGATAATCACCTGATTTTATCTAATGCATCTGTTGTAAAGAAATCTTTCCAATTCCTTTGTGTCAAATGTTCTAGTCATAGGTTCATTATAAATGTTATAAAAGCTTGCTAATTGGTTTGCAATGCTAGTTTAAAGGTACAGTCATGACATTATATTGTCAGTTAAAATAGGGCTCAATGTATATATTATGTGCAGCTGATCATAAAATGGCAATTTGCAAAGCACACATATACACAGAGAGCAGGATAGAGAGACAGGAGGAGAATAAACGACTGAGAGATGGAGCATAGCTGAAATGCTAGTTCATATTTTATTGATTATAAGTTTGCATATATTCATATTTCATAGAAATCCGGCCTTATAAAACTTTTCTGAATGAAAAAAAAAAACCTGGAACGGTTTTAGCTTTTCTGTGCCCGCGGCTCAAAGTGGCCCCTATGGGCTCCCGTGTCCAGAATATTAATTCTTACTTTCCATGGTGGCAACACATCATCGCTGTCTCCATGGTGCTTTGGGCTATTGACCATCCCACTGCAACCGGGGACTTTGAGCCGTAGCTGTGGGCCCTCTTCAAGAACCCAAAGGACTCACCAACTCCAACACTTTGAAAAAAAAGAAAAAAAACTCAGTCTCTGCAGGTAATGGGATTCCAGAGCACACTACTCTGGGGCAAGCATAAAATATGCAGCTTTCTACAGTACCACAATAATTAAACTTATTTCATTCTTAACTAAATTAAAAAATTCAAGTTGCGCACAAGTTCAATCAAATTTCTCACATGTGGCATTCCCCTGTCCCTCTCAATGTGCCATGCAGGTTAAGTAAACCACACAACAGTAACTTTCCACTATCACGTGAATGCATCAAGCAACACTTCTCAGCAAGCTATATCTAGTCAGTCCACAAAAATTTGAACGTGCACAATCGGTACTCCCTCAGTTTCCACAGGCATTCATCAATTTATGCCATTGTTATACGTAAAGTAAGCTAGTACCTCTCACCTATCAGCTACCGCCTGCTGGTCATTATCGACTTTGCCACTGTAAGTCAATCTTAGTTCTCCGCCTGTGCTCTAACATAACTGCTAGGTTTCATCGACAGTGAAGGCCTTTGGTGATTCTACAAGCCCCACACCAGTTCATCACTGTGGAAAATTGTTTCACCAGGGGGGTGAATGGGCCATTGATCTCAAACTAGGGGAAAACAACTATTATTGCTATGGATGGAGGGAAGAGCAAAGCAAGTATGACCTCAAATAAATCCCACAAAAATATGAGTGATCAAAAACCGATCCTGAATAATTGGCTTACATGATACAGAAATGTCATCTTCTGAGAATTTTTTTTATTATTAATTAATTAGATTTATGCTAGTATATTACAGTTTTGTTAATATGTAAGCATCCATGATGGAAAAGATTTTGAGGTGGTAATTAATGTGCTTGTAATCACGTAAGCATAGCTGGTTCAACACAAGCATGGAAAAATACACAAATCAATGCAAATACTCTGAAATCAATGTGTACAATATGTTTCCTTTCCTCTGACTCATTCCAAAAAATCATGGCATTTCTAGATGGAATGTCAAAGCCTGCCTTTCCAAATTAGTCTGCTGCAGTGCAGAACGAAATAGCACAGAGACACGTGCGTTGCATTTGCCAAAAGGACACAACAAATTAAAACAAAGGTTTCAGGCCATCGACAATTTCCAAAGCCTGCTTAAAGCAATTGACATTACCTATGGCCTTTTGGGTCCCCCGTCACTCCATGAGCGTGTGCACAGAAACAGAATGCATTCACACCGTGAATGTGGAGGGCATGTCACTCCCCAGAGTCCTCAGCAGGGGCCTCATTCTTAAAAAAAACGTTCTTGAAATTCAATTTAAACGTAACTGTATGATCATTTCCCAAGTTGTCCTTACGGTTGATTTCTAGAAAATAAGACGGGAAAAAGTTGCTTACGGTGGTTTAAAGTGACGTATCTGTAATCTTATGCTCCTGTGACTTAAAGAGCCAGTGCTTCTATTTCCCATGGGTGTGCTCAATGGCGCAGCGCATGGGACACTGGGTGTGGATACTGAATTTTGTAATTTTTCGTGCCAGAGGCGAGAAGCCCACAGCTCACAGCGTGCTGTGCAGGTGGAAAACGGGCTGGATTAGGCTGAATATTTATGTGTGGGTGTGTTGCAGCTGGATTCAGCCACAGCCAATCAAATGACCTCTTTTCAGTCACTTTAAGAGCCATACACTTTGCTATCCGTTGTACTTCCCAGTTACTTTCTATGCAGTGATGGCCATCGGATTGCTCAAGTCAATAAAGTCTACAAGTTGTCACTAAAATGTTAGGCTATATAGAAAAATGTGCGCCTTTGTGTGGTACGATGTTATTATAAAATTAAGTCTGCCACATGCTAATTAGCTGATTTGTATATTTAAATAACCAACTAAACAACCATTAATGAATAATTTCACCTTGAGACATATGCATTGATATTATACTCAAACATTCTGACTAATCTAGCATTCAAATGTGCATTTTGACAACGTCATGTGTGAATAAACAGAAATCACAAATACGAGTTAGCCCATTCACCAAAGCTGTCATAACTGTGAATTTTTCTTCCAGAAATGAGACCTAGAGATGTACGTATATGGTTAGGGCTACTTTGCTGCTGAGCAAAAGCCTGGATGAAAAAATGCTGAGCACTCAATTACAATCCAAATGTGCAGTTCATTTTGTTAAAGGTGTCCATGCCAACTCAATCCTGACAGCTATTCAGAACTCAGCCTTGCCACAATATAAGCTGTTAATATTGGCCAGTCATATTTAAATTGGTAGATGGTGAATATGTTCATTTACATAATAGTTTTTTGTTTGGCAAATACCCCGCTATCCTGAGAACAAGTGGCTGCACACATTTTCACAACACTTGCAATCGTTTGCAGCTTGGAATGTGTCTCTCGGCACACATCCCCCCCCCCTAATTTTTTGTTGCGTATTTAGAAACAGACTGACACGTAACCATAACTGCAACCCCCCGCGGCCCCACCCACCCAACACTTAACATGCGTTCAGCCAAACTGCACTGCACATTCCTGTGAACGTGCATTGCAGTTTGACTGTGCAGATGCAAACTGAATATAAATGTTATTGTATATAGAGGCCTTCAGTTCTTTCACCCCAGAGGCCCCTCCCTCATTTATGTCTCACAAACTAAGCTGATCATTTCACATTTCAAAAATTAATTATGTGTGAATGTCAGTAAGACAGTCAGGCACAAAACAATATTATTTACATCATGCTTCACAGTAGAGAGATTGGTCTATGGAGCTATTATTTTTATCAATGTATACGCACGCTCCAAACCTCCCTGGTCATAATTAAAAACGCCAAGGCCATTCAAAGTCTCTCGAATAATTGGTTGCAGTTATATCAAAGTACCGCAATCTTAAATGGGCGGTCTGGAATTTAGAATAAATGTTAAAATGTGATGAAGTGTTCATGATCGAAAACAAAACAGTAAATAAGAAAAGGACCTATAGGTTAGCCAGAAATCTGCTAAGCAAGTACAGAGCCAATCCATTATCCCGATGATATATGGGCACTGATGACAGCTGTAGAATTTGTACCTATGGCTGAAAATGATAAGTGCTCCCACTCAGGCTCTGGTTTTACTGAGGGCTTTCACCAGCCTATGAGGTACGCGAGGACTGCGGAAGGGGCAGAACATGAGTCTTTGTAATGCTGGCAGATATGGAGGGAGAAACATCATCTCTCTTTCTGGTGTCTATTCCCCTATATGCACACAGAAGGAGATAAACAGAAGGATACTCCTTGACCGGAGATGGTAGAAAAATTTATGAGCCGTGTTGTAGAGAATCACTCCCCCTAGTGTCCCGTGCATGCAAGACCTGAAGTAAGGAGACCCCTAAAATCAATTATTCATTGCGGAGGTGTTATTTACCTATAATTATACAGTCCGCTGTTGTGTCTTGGCCTGTGACAGACAGGACTTATGAAATGCAGGAGATGGTTATAGGGGTGCCTTCTACAAACTGCAGTCGTTTATATTCATATCATATTCATATAAGTTAAAATGAAGTTCTTATACAACACAGAAAATCTGAGGATTCTCTCAAGTTAAAACCTGCAGTCACAGAGTGGTACACAGTAGAGCCAAGTGAGCATAACTTCCATGTTAACTTTTTAGCCTTGTATTTCCCAGCGTATTTAATGGGTTTATATTGCCAGTCTACTCATTTGTTTGTGTACAAGACAAGTTGTTTCTCCCTTTAGCAGGGTACTTGAGAGTGATGCCGTTTTTATATGCAGACATCTTTTTTATCACTGGCATGGCATGTTTTTTGAGGCTTTAAATTTTGCTGTTGTAACTCAGCATGTTCCTGTACTCATGGTGACTAACTGCATGAGATAAAAACCAGATACAGCTATACCTCTTGAGTAAATAGATACAACTGCATGTCAAGTACACACTCGAAATGATACTGAAATGCAATCCATATGCATAGAATTTAAATGCAAGCCTCAGAACCATTTGAAAAGAGGGAACTACAGAAATTTGATTATATAAAATTGGGAACTGAACGGACATAGAAATTAAGGCAATTGCAGTCAAAAATTGATTAAGGCAATTGTTAAAATCTGTGTGTTTGCGGGTGTGTGTGCATGTGTGTGTGTGCGTGTGTGTGTGTGTGTGTGTGTGTGTGTGTGTGTGTGCATGCATGTGTGTATGTGTGTGTGTGTGTTCAGGATGCGAATAAATTCCTAATGTTGGCAAGAAACAAGAAAGAATTCAGACATGCAGCAGCTACTGAAGGATATAGCTGTAGAGCTGTGAAGAATTAGTGTGCATGCTGGACAAGATGATCGAAGGAGACACGACTGCACGAGCAAACGATAAGCTGAAGATAAAGGGAAGCAGAACAATAAAGAGTGTAGAATTTACACTGTTTTTAGTCAAAGTCAATGGCCAATGGGGAGCCCTTGGAGAAATTCTAGCAACAGAAAAAAAAGCAAAGAGGCAGAATTAAACAGAATCAAGTTGAACATGACATTGAACATAACGTTTTATATGTTGGTCCCAGTCGCTGCAGGAAATGCAGCCAACCATTCTGAGCGTTTCTGACCTGCACGCTATGGTGCCAGTATTATTTTCAGTGTGCCATTGCATGGCTGCAAGATAGAGTATGCCCAATTCAAATATTCATATTTTTTAGACAAAATTATTTTTAAAGTCTATATAAAAAGACTTCACAACGCAGCAGATTTATTTGTGTGTGTGTGTGTGTGTGTGTGTGTGTGTGTGTGTGTGTGTGTGTGTGTGTGTGTGTGTGTGTGTGTGTGTGTGTGTGTCTGTGTGTGTGTGTGTGTGTGTGTGTGTGTGTGTGTGTGTGTGTGTGTGTGTGTGTGTGTGTGTGTGTGTGTGTTATGTTTATAACAATTGTGTTCCAGAAAGTGACCAATGGTTTTCTTGATTCAATATCAATGTCTGGTTAGAAATGTGACTTCTATTCAGTAATACAGTTCATATAAAGACATTTTATTCTGGGTAACTCATAAAACAGGTTCTGTTTATTTCTTGATGAAAACATTATGCTAATTTGATTGCCTAATTTATGCTGATTAATGATTATTTAAATCAGTACTGTCATTTGCAATTATTTACCTTGTTTGTATGGTTCTGAAACAGGATATCTTGTTCATGACCCCTTTTCTGTACTTAATTAGCACACAGAGATGGTTTTGTTTAATAAATACAAATAAATATAAATATATAAGACAAGTATAGAGAAAATATGTTCTTGGCAACAAGAGTAAGTGAACTTTTAGGAAGACTATGAAATGCCATGGTGTAATAAACTATTGACATAGGAAGTGGTATGAATCAATTATTATTTATTCCAATCTATCCAGAAAAGCAGGGTTTCAAAGTGGAATGAGTTTATAAAATGATATTATAAAAGCATCTTATTTTTCATAACCTTACTACAACCATAAGAGTGTTTTATATTCAGTCATGAAACGCTCAAAGTTCCATTGTTTTTCATCAAATTAGACAGCTGTATAATAAAAACCATTCGTACAAATATTTATAACAAAGAATACATCTGACCTAAAAAGATGAAGATCAACGGAGCTGTTTTGTTGAATCCCAAGTTCACATATTGCTTCAAAGCACAAATGCCTTGGGACCTAATTTATTTAGCATTTGGTAGGCCCACTGTTATTGTTTTTCATGGTACATCTACATCATTGGAATATATGTTTTTTGTGTCTTTTGATACCTTTGTGGAATGAAACATTGATGTTTTGACTTCCTTTGCGACTAAAGTATAAGTTCAATTTAGGTAGGAATTGTTCATACAAAACATACAGTGCCCTGGTAAAGATGAGTAAAAAGGTTATAAAAAATGCACCTTTTCGCCAACCAACACTCAAGGTGGGTTTGGCGCTAAAAAAAAGGATGGCTATACTGAAAAAAACCTGATCCCCACTGTTAAGTATGGTGAAGGTTCCATGATGGTGTTGGGCTGTTTTTCCTCTAAAGGCCCTGGAAACCTTGTTAGGGTACATGGCATCATGAACTCAATAAAATACCAGAAAACTTTTATCTGAATCTGGCTGCCTCTGCCAGAAAACTAAAACTGGGTCGTCGTTGGATCTTCCAGCAGGACAATGATCAAAAACATACATCCAAATCAACACAAAAATTATTAACAGAACACAAAATCAAGCTTCTGACATGGCCATCTCAGTCCCCTGACCTAAACACCATTGAAAACCTGTGGGCTGAGCCGAAGAAGAGAGTGCACAAGAGAGGACCTAGAATTCTGGATGATCTGGAGAGATTTTGTAAAGAGGAATGGTCTCAGATTCCTTGCTCTGTATTTTTTAGATGTTACGGGAGAAGACTCAGTGCTTTTTTATTGGCAAAGGGAGGTTGTACAAGGTATTGCATGCAGGGGTGCCAGTAATTGTGGCACACGTGGTTTTGTTAAAAATAATTATTTCTTGATGAATAAATCAGAATAAATTTATTTCAATTAAAGGTTGGATTTTTCTTATTTTCTCAGTGTGAGATTAAGCTAATTCACCAAAAGGTGATTTTTGTATAACCTCTTTAACTAATCTTTACCAGGGGGGCCAATAATTATGGAGGGCACTGTATGTGTCCCACGATAGCTAATAGCCTGAAAACGCATGCAGACACACACACACACACACACACACACACACACACACACACAAACCACCCTTCTGGACCGTGAAGCCAAACTTTAATAATGGAGCCGAAATGGCAGATTGGGAGCAAACAGAGCTTCCAGGGATATAATAGCAGTCTGGCACCCCACTAGAGACAGACGTCACTGTTCCCGTATCACTGCATTGGCCTGCGGTTTCTCTACAGTTCAACAGTCAGTCTTAAGCACAGGTATGCTCCTCTATGCTGCATTCAATCTAGATGAGTTGGGGGTGAACAAAGATCAATCTGTAGTCAAAGCAGCCATTTTGTTTCCTGGATTATATTGCATATATCAAAATACACCTGCGACATTAGACCAAATACTGACTTATACAAGTTTACTGACATTTGTTTAGGAGGATCTTTAATCAAATAAAACAAAGCATTCGCATCACATGCATACCAAGAAAGATTGTATTTCGAAACTGAATTAATTTCTGTTTTTAATTTCCATGTATATGTTGCCATTGTAAGAAACAGCACCCAGTACTAGTGTGTGCGTATTTTGATTGCTCCTGTGTAATATACAGTATATGAGCAGGAATAACTCCCATGCGTCCAAAGGACAAAACTCATTTGCATTTCAAAAAAGGCAGGAATTATACTAGCTCGAGAGATTAAAGTGTACCTCTTTGTAGCTCATTTATAATCTTAAAATTGCTGTTACAGGTAAAATTCAGGCTGACAGTTTTTATAAAAAGTTTTCCACACAAAACACACTGGGACGTCCATGTAGGTTAGCCAGTGATGCTTGTATTTAAGATGTTTATTTCCAATTGAAAAAAATAAAAGCCTTTAGGTGGTAGTTTGGTATTTTTGTCAAAGCAATTGGCAGTTGCCTGCAGCATTGGTACCGCTAGTTATTATTGTCACAAAAAAACTGTGATAACTTATTTTTACCTTCTGCTTCTCGTGAGATTGACATGTTCTGAGATATTTGCGAATTATTCTCTTGACAGTAAGGCTAGGTTAAGCAAAAACTGGATTGTAACAGACAGAAAAACATCTTGGAGCAATATTACAATTCCCAGATCAATGCAAGTACGTGTATATCATAAAACCTTTAATAATGTAATCAAGATTTAGAGTGCAAGAATGAACACATAATTATAATGTTGCAGCTGAATAAATGTTTATTTTAAATGGCCCTTTTCATTAACATCAGTTAACAGCATGATGAAATTATATGCATTAAATCATCAGCAGAGAGTGTGCAATTATATCAGACAAAGTTTTTAAATACTAATGTATGTTTTATGCGAGTAACTCTTGTGTAAACACCACATCACGCAGATATTGTAAGATGCTGAGCTACAAATGCTATTTTTGGCAATATTTTTCCTTATGTTAGTTACAGTATAACCTGCTGGCTGTGGGTGAGGTTTCAGTCAGCATATCATTGCAGAGAAATGAACCAGACAGGCACTATGAAGTTTCCTCATAAACTGGTTCATGGTACTCATTGCAAAGCTTTTAAAATAAAACTAAATTTATGAAAATGAAAATCTGAAAATACATATTCCACACAAAGACAAAAGAATTGAATTGGCCCTTTTTTTTCAGCAAGCTTTTAAATCATATGAAGACACTCACACCACACACATACACACGCACGCACGCACACACACACACACACACACAGGCTCTCACATGTGCGTATACATGTGCTACATACAGTATGAGAAACTGCAAGCTTGCATCAAATGCAGGTCACATATCCTTGCACATTTAACAATAGATGTACAGGTTGCTACCACGTACCATTAGTAAGTATTTACACCAGCAGCAGGGAGCTCAATTGCATGCAGAATGGATACATTTAAGATGAAACCATACCAAGAGCCAAAATGGGGAAATGTGCATCAAATAAGGTTGAAAATGGCAAATCCTGAGGCGTGATGAGAAGGAAATGAGGCCTGGCGGATGCATATCAGGGAGGCCCTGAAAGCGGGTCATTAAAAGACTTTGCCATTACTTAGCCTAGCTGGAAGAGAGCAATATTGATGGGAGGTATTGACAGGCTACCCACCCAAGCTGTGTTCAGATGATTGATTTGGAAGTCAAAAATTCAGGCCTCGCCGCCCCCCCGTGACTTCACTTATACACAAACCCTACTTTAGTGATCTATCTTTTTAATATCTTCCGAAGCCAGCGAAATATCCCTCAGGCCTTTTAGGTCTACGGTTCACTCGGAAGTCCACTAAAATCGTGTCCCTCTTTGATCCGAAAAATTATAGTCACTTCGGGAATCTGCTTGTCGGAGGTTCTCTGCTCTCGTAAAAGGAAAAATAAATAAATAAACAAAGACGGGACATTACACATCGGTGTGGTGCAGCGGATCTTTATTGGTTCTCTTGAAGGGATTCTGTCCAGCGGCGGTCTTAAACTCCAGTCCCGGGAGACTGCAGTGACTATGGGTTCTTGGGGTTTCCTTTCAGTCAGCAGCCAATTTAGGCTTTGGAAACGAGGTGTGCGGACTTGCCAATCAATGACTTAAATTAGCCACCTGGGCGTGGAACATCAATAACCAGCAGGCACTGCAGGGCTTCCAGGATTTGAGTTTGACATCCCTGCTGCATGCGACTCATACATAAAACTTGGAGAGAGGCCAAAATATATTTTTCATGCTTTTGCTTGACGATAGGAGCTGCAGAAACTGTGGAAATGCCTATAAAACTGAAAATACTTCACGGATGACTTATTTTAATTAGCGTAGCCATTGAGTCTGAATTTAAAGTGTTAACGCAGTGCTTCAGACAGCAATATGAAGAAAGCCTGAAGAAAAAGTTATTTAATGAGGAAACATTTGAACAAAGAAACAAATTGAAGGTACCCTATTCCTATATTTTTATATTTTGTTGGAGTATGGCAGAAATTATCTTATTGTTGGCAAGATAAAGGTAATTAATGTGGGTTAAGAGTAACTTCCAACGTGGAACAAGCACATTTTGATGTAAAGCCTGATGTTTCTATTACTGCTTCAGCTTATCAAATCCATTGTCTTCCTGCATTGTAATAGTCCATTTTCAACAGCTCTCTAACACACTTTTCATGCTTAATTATTAAATGGGATTTTGAGATATACTTTGTAATTATTTAATTCCGTAGCAGGCTGCCACCAGCAATGGATGGAACAGAAAATATAAAATTGATTTCATATCATACAAAAAGGCATTCATGGCTTCCACTGATTTCGCAAAACACATTTTTGTATTTTTAAAGCGCGTTGCGGATATTCACTGACAATTTCCTATTTGATTCAGCTCACTCCACACAGAAGCAACGCTGGCTTTTGAAAATGTCTTCCTTTTCATTTTCAGTACAAGAACTGGCAGTCCCTCCAGAGGCAAGGAAAACCAAATATTGAAGCGAAACCACCAGAAAACAAAAAAATAAAATCAAAATCATATGCCCGGCAGGCTTTTCCATTTTTCATTATTAGCCTTTATGACACAATACACCCACCCACCAGCAACCTCAGAACTATAAATATTATTAAGATGTAATGATCCAGTTCAGTGAACTGTTTCCCTCCATTGGCAAGCGTATGAAAACAGTAAAAGGGGTGCTGGGATTTTGTGTGGGATTTGGGCTGGGATGGACAGGGGTTGACTGCACCAAGTAATTCACAGGCCGAAAAAGACCAGTGAGTTTGTGGGTTTGTTTCAGTGACTCATTCAAAACAGATTAAGCTAAGCACGACCAAATTAGACTAAATCGATCTGACAATCCATACAGTGATGCACTGTCGCTGCCCAAATTTCTCTACTACCCAGAAAGCAACCTTAGCGGTGGTGGGGGGGGGGGGGGGGACATGAATCAAGTCAATGACACTAAAACTTCCACCTTTTTCCCCCTAATAGTACTTATTATGTGCTGAATTCGGAACACAGTTAGACTAAAAAGCAAAACAAAAGGGGAAATTCAGACCTTCCCAAATAAATAAATAAAGAGAAGGTAAACCCACACCTACCTAACCAGAAACAAAGAACAAAAGAAACGAAAATTACTAAAAGCTCTGGCAGTCGGGCAGTGGGCTTAGGTTACCGCAGGTCACATTTAAATAAGTGCAAAGCAGGCTGGGGAGGAGTGAAGCAGCCCTCGGCCCTCACGCTGGGGCGCAGGCCAGACTGGTGTCTGCAGGGTCCCCTGCCTCTTTTTGGCCCCGGCTCCCAGCTGTGCACCTGCTTCCACGCAGCATTTAATTAGGACACAGCGCCCCCGAGGCTCATAGGAGCTGTGTACACATGCAGGGAATCACAACACCGCAGCAGTCACTGGAAACCTCACGCCTACGGCCCTTCTGCGGTTAATTATGCGTCGGCTCACGGGACCTCCCTCCCACACCCCCGCCCGCCTCAGCCGCGAACTGCTGTTTTACCGGAGTACATCTCCTGAGAGCCTCGCTGTTTGAGCTAGCGGAAAAATTTCCCTTTTCATTAAGGGTCATTCAGAATGACCCTTACACATCTTTGACTTTAGGTCCAGTCCTTTGGGCATAGCGCCTGTTACAGTGAGAAAGATTAAAATTAAGAGGAGGTGTGTCCAGGACCCCATAAATAGCATAGAAACTAAAGGTGAGGCCTCAGGTGTAGCAAACTCAATGGACCTGCCTGCAATACAACCACTATTAGCCTCATGTAGCACACAAAGGACCACCAGCGGACCCTATGAACTAGAGATTTCAGCCCCACTGCTCTCTGGAGTAAATTTGTTTCCATGTCCAGTGGATCCAGATACACTTCTGTAAAAGATCCAGATACACTTCTGTAAAGGATCCAGATACACTTCTGTAAAAGATCCAGATACACTTCTGTAAAGGATCCAGATACACTTCTGTAAAAGATCCAGATACACTTCTGTAAAAGATCCAGATACACTTCTGTAAAAGATCCAGATACACTTCTGTAAAAGATCCAGATACACTTCTGTAAAGGATCCAGATACACTTCTGTAAAAGATCCAGATACACTTCTGTAAAGGATCCAGATACACTTCTGTAAAGGATCCAGATACACTTCTGTAAAAGATCCAGATACACTTCTGTAAAGGATCCAGATACACTTCTGTAAAAGATCCAGATACACTTCTGTAAAAGATCCAGATACACTTCTGTAAAAGATCCAGATACACTTCTGTAAAAGATCCAGATACACTTCTGTAAAAGATCCAGATACACTTCTGTAAAAGATCCAGATACACTTCTGTAAAATATCCAGATACACTTCTGTAAAAGTGATGAAAAGGGACCTGCTAGATTTACTGGGTCAACTTAAACATAAATTGTTAGGTTAGGTTGACCCATATGCGCCATCACACTCTCATCTGATTGGCAGACTGCGCTGCGGAATGAAACACAATTGGTCAGAATCCTCAAAGTCATGGAGATCCCAAAGATTTGTTTTCTGCACTTGTGAAAGTACAAGGGATAAGCAAGGGACAAAAACAAAGTAGAAAGGCATATTTGGATGCTATGCCTTGGATGAAGAAAAGGGTAGTTTTGTTCTTGTTTGTATAAATTAATTTAAGTAACGTAGCTGACAAGTTGTCAATGCTTTTTTTGCCCATTCTATTCTACCACTATACTTTCCCCCTCTAGGGAATTAATGTACTTTCATTCCTAATCGTTACACTTCCGTTTGCACCGAAAGACGCTCTGGATAAAAGCTTCTAAATGGTAGTTAAGTAAAAATAAGGCAGGTCACTTCAATTATGAGTCAGACTGCACTGCAATTTGCCGATCTGTTTGAATTGTGATAAGAACATGCTTTCTCACGTTAATACATTTATCTGTTGTGTTTATGCAAATTCACATTTTTACATGTTTAAAATTATGTATTCTCATTATGTTGTTAACATTTACATATATTATTCTGATATTGTATTTCCACTGTTTTTGTGTGACTCTAACCTACTATTTATTTCTTATAACTGTAAATTGAACATAGAAAGTAGTAACATTACTTTGAGGATTTGACTGTATTGAATGATTGTTTAAGGGTGCCAAATAATTTCCCAGGATTTCTTATGCTTGTTAAGAGGAATTCTATTAATAAATAAAGTTACACTGGAGCAACATAAACATGATACAGTTTTGTATCGGTCACAAAAAGGTACAAGGTTACTCGTACACCAGCAAAGTCTTTTTAGTTTTTTTTTCAGTCACCAGTACATGGAGGGCTTGGGCTGGAATAACACGAGCACCGTATAAAATTGTGAGAAATGGCCGAATCAGAGAGAGGGTCAGGCCGGACGCGCTGGTCAGGCACCCGAGGAGCAGCTTTAATAGAGACGCTGTTGAGACGTTGTAAATTTAATTCATGACAGTGCTTTCAGAAATGTTGGCGAACCACACAGTTTACTCCCTCAGTTCTTAAAGACAGAAATAAAGTGTAGTTCCAAAGAACATGAGATGGAGGCAATTAGTAAGAACCATGCACATGGCCAGCGGGTCGTGTTTATGTCATCAGCGGTGGTCCTTGGCAATGCTCCTGCCAGTATTGGCAAGACTTTCCGTCTGTACAGAGACCCTTCAGATTTCAGTTTTGATCGGGCACAGTGAGCAGTCTGTGCCCTATAATAATGGCACCACTTACTTGGTGGAAAGGGTACAATTGAACAGCTTGCACAATCTAGCTCAATCTCTGCAAACATATTTGAAATTCAGAAATAGATAGAGTACAGCCCCATGTATTTTGCTGTATCCAGAAGATTAGACACTTATTTTAGATGTGCACACTCTCACACACAAATGTGTACTCACTCTGTTTCTCTCTCTCTGTCCCTTGCAGCTCCATTAAAGCATGAACCATTTTGCACGGAGATACTGTTGCACAGAAAAATAAAGTTGTGTTTTTTCCCCCCAGAGCAGTGTTTAGTGAATGCTTAACACAAGTAATGCTGTTAACTAATTTGAACTACATTTGAAAAAAACATTGGTTTTATTTGCACTTAAAATATAAATAAAAAAAACATAGAAAAGGCAAGGATTTAATCAAAAGCTTCTATAATTACTAAAAGTAACATTTATTTATAATGTAATAAAGGCAGTAAGCACAACAACCAGTGAATTGGTAATTATTACCAATGATGGTGTTTTAACATAGCCTCATCTATGTTTGGATGAGCTTCTTAATGAACTCTTTGGCTTAATGTCTTTATTTACTTGGATCTACTCTCCCTCCCTCTCTATCCCTCTGTCCACGAGGACACTTAAAACTTGAGGCCCGTGCCAAGACGCTGTACTTTGATATGGTCGATTTTTCCCTCTGATGGCCTTTCATAAACAGACACAATGAGGCGCAGGTAGGTTTGCACCTGTCTGCCCCTGACCCTTCCACCAGCGGAACCCAATCATCCGTGTGTCATTTTCCTCGATGATGTACGAAATGTCCTTTTCTGTACATCATCCCCCACGATGACCACGCATGACAAATCTGACTGCATATGCATGTGAGCTTCCATTAGTTTTTTATAGGGGAACAAAAAAACATAAATACCACAAGGGCATGGGATGTATCCTCTCTTGTTTCTCGTGTGTAATATTAAGGATGTGCCCGTCCATTGAAAGAATTGCTCTCTTCAGACTCGCCCTGTCTTTCTCAAGGCTGCCAGTGTTGCTTCAGCTTTATTGTCTCTCTCAGGTGTGCATCTGTGAACGTAATGAGAGAAAATAAATTGTTTTGGAAGAAAAAAAAAACCTCTTTCAGTTGTGAGCCAGTTTTTTGTTGATGTTGATGTTGCTGTTGTTGTTTTTCCAAGCCAGGTAATTTAAAGAGTAGTTATGTGTAAACTCAGTCATTGCAATGCCTTTAATTTCTTCAGGAGTCACTCTTCTGACCTATAGTAATAATAGTAATAGTAATATTATGATAAAAATTATTCAAGTAATGACATAGCCTTACCTCAGGCATCCCTTCCCATCCCTGTCTATTCCCAGTGCACAAACCTCAAAATCATTCATTCGCTAATGTTGACAAAATTGCAAAAGAGGTTTTTTCTTATTCCCACAGTCCCAAATTAAATCAATGGATCTTGCATCACAATTCCTTCGGCACACAGTCCAGCTTTGCATGCAACGTTTTCTTTATTCATGTCACAACTCATAGTCATGTACCCTATTGATTTTGTGTCTTTTCTGGAGAGCAAAGGGGCTAAAACAACTGTGTGTTGTAATTATTGCCCACCATTACTTTCCTATGAGAAAAACAATTGCTATTACCTTTTATAAAGTGGCCTGTACCATTGCAATATTATTTGCTGTTGTGGGATTCATTGAAAATGACAGACTGATTTCTGACATCAAGCGAGCAAAGGCGAACAGTGACTTTAGAGAAGCTACTAAAGTCTAACAAAGTGTGGATTGTTGCAAACAGCAGTAGTGCTCCACGTGCTTGCTCATTACAAATACATGAATTCTAGCCTTTGACAAACCTGTACTGTGGAACAATATGTTCTTGAACCGAGGAAAAGTAAGATTCCAGATTCTGCGTATCTGCTGATGAAAGTAAATTTACTTCCAGGGGTTAATACATTTTAAATGTCCACCGCCCACTGCAATAGGATATGAGTGTAAATGCAAAGGCTTGTCTTGTCCCTTCGGTTTGACTATATACCGAAAAACTTGAATGACTCTCTCTGAGATGTTCTTTAATAAACTTTGGCTGTGTTCTAAGTTTGAAAAACTTGGGTATCGATGCCAGGCTTCAACAAGTCCAACTTTATCTCTGAAGAAGAAGCTTTTATCTCCAAACCTCCTGTGATCATGGGTGCAATGTGTTTAAATTATATATAAGACCATCTAGCCATTGGGCATCTGAGATCTCTTTTTACTTTTTTTTCAAGGAAAAAATATTCTAAAAGGATTTTGATGGTTATAGCCATGTGAACACGGGCAAGACCAGCACGGGCAGCTAAGCTATTAAGTGAAGCTTTGATTTTTTTCTGGTGTACTTTTCTTCCCATCTAATTGAAATCTTCCAGTAACACCGTTTTGAATTGACTTCTTACATTAAATGATGATGTATTGTATTCCACATGTCCTGAACTATTCAAATAGTTACTGGAATTGTAGATAGCACGGCCCTGTTGCAGAGAACGAGCCGCTTCAGATATCCATTGTCGCACGTAATTGTCTAATTCAGTGTGCGGAGGGAGCAAAAATGAAAATGTAATTAATTTCCCTTTGCAAACCATCAAATATTAAATATAATGTGCCCAAAGGGAGAGAGGATTAGTTGACAGACCAACTGCAAATTGAACATGATCTTGCACATATAAAAACAAGTGAAGCCAATGGGCATGAAGACTTTCATTAAAGTCTCGACTGTAAGTGACAGTTGAATAAATTAATCTTTATTAAAAACACAGCCCTTACGTTGTCACTTTAATCAGGAATTCTATTTAAGCCCATACTGTGCTCTGCGGAAATGTGCCTTCGGGGGATGAAGACAGAAGTAGTTTGACAAGCTTATTTCAAAAGCATGCGCAAGGAGGAAGACGTCGATCCTTCGCATCAATCCTTATCAATTAATGTACAATTAATGAACAATTTCTGAAATTAAATACCTCACACAAGGACAAGAATACCTCAAGACTAATTCAAAAGTGCAGTGGATGTGGCCTGCTGAGGACTGAACCCCACAATCTACTGGTAGCATCATGAACCTCTTCCACACATTACAAAAATAAACACGAAACTCCTCCTTGAAGTAAACCAGACCCACAACACACTTATTTGTGTGTCATAGTGTGTCAACATTCACACATCCACGCTGGCCAGGACCTGACCAGGGTAGGTGGTTGTCTAAGTGAAATGAATAAGTTTTATATTATCTTAGCTACAGGGGTTGTTTTGTAGCTTAGCTGAGTAATTCCTTATCCAGTTAGGAAGAACTATCGCACTTAATCATCTCTTCTCTCTCATCTCACGGGTCTGCAGTCGCCGGTCCTGGATGATGTCACTGCTCCTGGCAGGTCATCGCACAGTGGCGCTCATTCTCACAGCTTACTCATGGATGTCCACTCAGACTGGTCCATCTGCACAACACACGCTGCACTGACCAGACACACGGACAGTGGGATGTCTTGCAAATTCGTTACAGAAAATACATTTTGTCGCACAAAGGGATTTTTATTTATTTTTTTTCTCCTAGAACTTAATTTTATCTCAGAGCTTTTAAAGTTCATGACCTTTAAATAACCTGCAGACCACAAGGTTCTGAGCCATTCACAGTTCTGACCCAAAATGAAATGATTCTGAAAAATCCCGTTCATTCTGAAAAAAGGGGAGTGGAACTATCCATCGTCACCAAACTAGTCACTTATGTAACCCAGCCATAAGCAGGATAAGGACCATTACCCAGAATGCTGTGCATGTAAACAGTCATTGGCTGTAAAATCCAGATCTGGCAATGCTATTGCAGGTGAGCACTGTAATGATCTGATTACAGGTACATGAAATTAAAGCCATTACACTCAGTGCACTTCACCACCTGCTTACCTTTTAATCTATGACAGCTGCAGGATAAGGGCAGTGTGCATAAATGAGACTCATTGCAGCTTCCAGTGCAGTAAAATTCTGAGAGTTGATACAAATCTGTCCCAAATAAAAGAGAAGCTATGTCATTAGCTCTTATTTATCCTTACTTCTGAGTTTTTTAGAAATAATTGCGGACTCTAAACAGGTGAATACAACAGGTTGTTGTGGACGCAGGAAGACATCTTTTTATTCTCACTTGTTTATTATGGCCCAAACTTGTTCTTTAATATGTACCTTTTGGTCCTCTATGAACTCTGGAAGTCAATGTTGTCTGACAGAAGGCCATCCTTCAGCTTCATTCAGCCAAGAAAGTAATTGTTATTGGCTAAATCTAAAACATAGCAAAGTAAAATTGCCATTAGTCATTGAAGTATAGTGTTTATTATACCTAGTATAGCTGAAAGATATTTCCACCAGTGTTGACTGTGCATTGTGGTTATGCCCCTGCTAACTGAGAAGAAGTTTGTTGTGCCCGGAAGATCAAGGGTTTCCAACCTTGCTGTTTCACTTCAAAGTTAAGACACACAGCGGGTAAAATGCAGAGCATGCTATAATTTTGTTCTGATGACTCGAAAAAGAGCTTTGGCGTTACTTTTGTACAGCGGCAAGAAACATCCACTCAAAAGTGCAGGATATCTTCACAAATCTTGGATGAACACTGAAAAAAGGTTTGAAAGGGAAAATATGAAATGTCAGTGAGTCTTCTCAGACGATCGCTACATTTTTCATGAATGGATAACCAACAGTTTTTGAAAGAGAGCGAATGAGAGGCATAGACTGTAGAGTGGCACACTTTGGGGTTCATAAATAATACAGCTAATATTCGCATATTTTTGCCTGCTTTGACAATGAAACGTAAAACCGAAGGGATTTTTTTCCGTAGCAGTATAAATAGTTAAATGGATTTTTTCTTCATGAGAAACAAGCCTGACAGTTATGTAGCACAAACTATACATTGGCATAGGTTACCAACCCTTTTACTTTGGGAAAAACCTCTGATCAAAGAAAATGTGCCAAAAAACAAACAAACAAAGCTAATGTATTTCCCCTCTTATAAATCTCTTCAGTTGAACATAGAGGGGCTTAATTAAAGTAATAAAATACTCTGAATTGATTCCATTGTTTGTGGGACTGGCCTGCAGTCTAATTGATGTTGGCTTGGTGAGCCGATGTGAGAGTAATGAATCTTTTTTCATAAAGCTGTCACTTTTATTACATTAGCCTCACAGATATTGAAATGGCTATCATGTTTGTCCTTAATATGTGGTGTTGGCTAATGCCTAGTGATGAAAATAAAGTTAGAAAGACCAGTCAGGCTTGAGAATAAAAAAATTTGTTGGCAGTTTGATCAGAGATTTGTCAGAACGAATGTCTAATAAGATCTAAGCTCTAATTGTTAATCTTATGTGTGTGTGTGTGTGTGTGTGTGTGTGTGTGTGTGCGTGTGTGCGTGTGTGTATGAGTGTGTGTGTATGAGAAAGAAAGAGAGAGAGAGAGAGAGAGAGAGAGACCTCCCCACCACAGAATACCATAATAAAAGTACATAATTTTAGTTTTGAATAGGACCGCTGTGCATGTTGGTAATTTTTTTATTAGGTATTAAAGCAGTTGTAAATACTTTCCATTCACTTAATGCCAATAGAGTAACTTTCAATTTATTCATTCTATATATTCTATAGGTAAATGACTATTATTATAATGTGTATTATAATAATGTATTATAGTGTAAGATTCAGAGAATCAAATGCGACAGCTAAGAGTTCTAAAAGCACATACCGTAGTGTGCACTATGAGAGGGGGCTATATATATATATATATATTTATATATATATATGTATATATATATTAAAACAAAGAATGGAGAATAGAAAACACTCCAGGCCTAAGCCAAAACAAAACAACCCCAAAATAACAGGGCGTACTCGAGAACCGAGTGAAAAGAAAATACCTCTCGCTTACTATAAGAGCAAGCGAATAAACAGAGGTAAGAAAACAAACGAAAGGTAAAACAGAAAAGGAAAATAATTATCTCACTCTAAATATGGAAGAGTGCAGGAGAAAATGGAAAAGAAAGTAAACAGCAATCTGCCTCAACGAGAACAGAGTGCAAACCAAACCGAGGGACAGACAGCAACTAAGAGAAAAACAATTCCCACTATGGAATAACTCTGAGAAGCTAAAGCAAGTCTCTCGTATCTCTTATGCAAAGCTTAAACAGAAAAAAAGGTTGCTTAATCCTGTACTGTACCGACTTCGTTTGTCAAATAGTATAGACAATCTCGAAGTGCCGGAAAGCGTAAGTCCTGGGCTATTTATAACCGGCAGGAAACCCAAAACAGGTGTGAGGAATAATAGCCGGGTGAGATCCAAACACCGGAACGGAGTTCCGACGGCACAAAAAAAACGCAAAACAGCTGAAGCTGCCAATAACCATGACAATTATGTTAAATTATGTCGAATTTTACTGCCATTATGAATTATATAAATTAAAAATCTGACCACGTCACCAAATATTTCACAGGCAGGTTTTCAGACCGCGTTAAACGCTGAGCTGTTTGATTCATTGAAAGCCCAAAACAACATGTGGCGCTCCACTGTTGTGTCCTCAAACCAGGCTCACATCACTCAATCATTAATGAAGCAAACAACAGTCTTATATTGTATACAGAACTAACAAGATGCAAAAACAACGCAATGCTGGGCTAATTAGATTAGAATGAAGTGTGTGTTATGGATAAGGTATAAGCAGAGAATGTTTCACAATTAAAATATCTGTTATTTTCTTTCCCTCTGGTTTTAGCTCACATTAGTGATTAGTTATTGGACTCATTGCCTTTGTATAAACAATGCATACTAATCTTTCAGATGGGTCATAGATGTTTATATTATATTATATCCAACCGGGAGAATGGGCTGTTCTGGCATGAGAAAGGAATTAAGACCCCTCTATGGAACTCATAGCATTCTCAAAGCCTCCACAAACATTAGCGGCAGCCATATATTCATAGATTCTCTTGAATCCTTTTTAAAATATACATTAATTTCACAGTTTCGGGGACACCACAAAATTTAATTGGGAGAGGCCAAAAAAGGTCTCTACTTCCCGTTGACTCCATGTATAAAATTTGAAAAAGTCCATTCCTCCGGCTGCACAGCCAATTATCTGTGAAATATCTCTCGCCTGCTTTAGACCAAGCAATGCCTCTCATCTCTCTTTACGATTTTTATGATGGCGCGCGTTCGACCACTAACAACTCTTGATAACCATCCGTAGCCTGAACCGAAGCTGGCATCAAATTAGAACTCTCATTAGGGTTCCGTTTATGACCGTCTCTCCCCAAAAATAACGAGGCGGATGGGTAGAGCACGATTGCGCAGCGATGCACCCATTTCCAGTCCGTCGTCATTCGGCATCGATTCCCTTTAAATCACGCCAACGCCACATTAAATGAACGTGTATGATTACCGGTGCTTTTGTTGTCTCGCAGATAAATGAAAAAAGGTTTGAACGGGACTACGACTGTGTGGAGTTTGCATCCCCTGGCCTCGTCTCAGCTTTTCCTGTGGGTACCCCGGTTTCATCGCACAATTCAAAGGCATTTTGTCTGCGTTAATTGGCCCCTCTAAATTAGGTCTCCTGTGTGAGAGTGCATGCACTGCAATGGACTGGCATCCTACCAAGGGATACCTACCATTAGCAGGCTGATCATTATTCATGTGTCGCATTTTTAAATACATTTCAATTCTGTGATATTTACAGCAGTAAATTACCAGTAAGGCATGTACAGTCGATTGTTTGAAGGAAAAATATTTCCATGTAAATTTTTCATACTTTGTATGGTAATGCTAAATGATTAATGTTCATTTCAATCACTGTTAGCTTATGTGCTGCTTGTGTGATTCCCGAACCCATTATGTCTACAGGGTTAATACAATAATTGGTAATTAGTTAGATGTAGCGTCCAGATGCTATATGATGCATGTATTTTGTGAACAGATTACCTTGTCATCTCTCAAGAATAAATCTAATTTTCAAAGCAGCAATGAAACACAAAACACCACGTTCAATTAAGGATAATCCCCACATTCATAAAAAAGACTTTTCATCTTCAATAACTTAATTATTATTAGTGCAAGTTACACAACATAAGGACTTTGTCACTGATGCCTGTGAAAACTATTGAATTAGAGACAATCTATCAAACAGTTAGCCCACTTAGCACATTGAGATCAAAAGACCTGGCAATTAGCAAACAATTAGCAAAGCCACATGTAACCAATGGCCCCATTGTGGGTATAACCTCATCGGGTGGTGTTAGTGGTAGCATTATTAGTGATTATTATGTTCAATTATTCTTGTTATTGTTGTAGTAACACTGTGTAATTATTAACATACTTAACCAACTTGAATTTATACCTGCTTTTCCATGGACAAGGTGTTGTGTACAAATTCATCAACATTAAGCCACTGACTTTCAGAAAGATTTGTTTTGGATAATGTTAGGACTTGCTAAATATTCCAGTGAGCTGCTAACTTTACTCCAATGTTGCTGTTCGGTGGTAGTAGATGTGGTTGCAGGTTCGATTCCCAGGTAGGACACTGCCGTTGTACCCTTAAGCAAGGTACTTCACCTGAATTGCTTCAGTATGTATCCAGCTGTATAAATGGGTAATATGTAAAAAAAAGAAGTTGTGTAAGTCGCTCTGGATAAGTAATGCCTGTAATGTAATGATTGCATGGAAAGAATTCATGTTTTTGTGAAATGAGTGTGTTCATTTCATTGAGTAGGCTTTAATCCAGCTTGTCCTCATGTTCGTATGACTATATAAAGCAAGAATGGGTTGCTCCTGTGTTAAAGATTCAGACAACCAGATGCACTGGCTATGTTTGCAAAGGGATTTATTTGCCTCTAGATGGATGGATTTAAGTGTTTGGAACAAACTCAATAGAAATATCATTCAAATGAAAATTAAAAGCTTTACACTAGTGTATTTAGAATTCAGTAGTCGGGAAAATGAAAAAAAAAAAAAAAACAGGCCTTAGGAGTATACATGTGATCTCTTTTGAAAAACAGTTTTTCTGTCTCGCTGCCATTTCCCAAACGTGATTTATTTCATTTGTTTATTAGTTTGTTGTTGTTTTTTTTAGTTCAATGCAGTGTTTTTTTTTTTTTTTTTTTTGTACGGAACTAAAACAAAGAAAGTATAGCATTTGTTCAAGGATAGAAGAGGAGACAGGAATGCTGCATTGGACAGACTTATTCGCCATGGAAACTCACGATACTGCAGTCTTTTCCCCAGGGCAAGCTAATCAGACATGCACAGTGGATTTGACTGAAATCAGGTGTGCAGAAAAAGAGCTTGGTAAAAAGCTCATCTGGACATTGAGGTGAGTTGAGGTGAGGAGATGAGATGGGGTGGGGGTGGGGTGGTGTTGGGCTAGGGGGGGGTTGAAATTCTACCGTCTTTATCTCACACTGTTTGCGAACCTGTTTCTGGGTGTCGGGTAGAAAAGATGCACTCTACAGGCCCTACTCCATACTCACAAGTGGTATTTATGAATAATGTCATTATTTTTAGTTTGAATAAGTGTTTGGTGCAACAGAACATAATTTTTATATTAAATCAGAGTACACTATATCTCTAGACCTTGACTTCCAAAGGTACAAGAAAAACACAGAGTGTGAGCTGAGAGTGCCAATGTACACCTCATCAAATCTCTAATGTAAATGAATAAAATAGTCCCAGTGAGCTGAATGAATCATACCATATCACTTTGGCATTGCATCCAAAGTCATAATTATATAGTGTGCATTAGAAAACCTTGGATCTGCAATATCCAAGAGTCCAGATGCCATTGCACACGCCACACGTGTTGAATTATTCAGCTCAGGGGTTTGTTTAATTCATATTATATAGTTTTGTCATAAAGAAAATGCATTTTCACGTGCGCAGAATAAGAGAAACCCCTAAAGTGCGTCGATGCAGCCGGTTTCTATTAATTCCTTTCCCTTCAGCTCTTTCCTCACCTCTCACACCCCAAATATTCTCATTCGATTCTCTCGTCTCGGTTGTCATTGTTGACCTTGGTACATTTGCATACCTGCAGCCCATTATACAATATGCATAAGTGTTTCATCGCTCTGTCCTCCATCATGCGAGTATCTGCACTTCAGAAAGGTGGCCGTAACTACTCTACTGACCTTGGCTAAAACAGGCTCAGTGTTGTTTTTGCCGTATAAGGTTTTAAACGCTTGTTATTCACCAATGAGCGGTGATTCCAGTGCGTTGGAACCGCACCTCGCTCAAAGTTCTGCTTATTATGATGTTGACAGATTGACTCTATGCTTTCAGAGTCAATTTATGGATACGGGGAAACAATGTCCCCTCTCAACTTGACAAGGTCTGTTAGATTGATGGCGTGGCATATGAACGCAAAGGCTGCCGTAGATATTACCATCCTGATATTTGTCCGTGGGGAAAAAGTCTGGGATATGCTCCAATACGGCAATACGTTTTGTTTGGCTCAGAAATTTAAGCCTGATCACAGCCAGTTTGATACTGTCAGCAGCAACATTAGAAACATATGCTTTAGCTTATATTGTATTTTAACTGAGTTAAAATGATATAGGTACAGTAGCTCACAACATAGGTACATTTTCAGAGTAGCTAGTCAGAATTAGCATTTTGTGAAACTGATGTGTTTAGCTGATACTTATGCTGATTGATAGTTTTGCTAAATATCAAACAAAATCTCTCTTAAAAGCTGAGAACAAGAAAATGTAAGTGGCAGTGTATTTAACCATTTGATATTGTGACTAGACGAGACATTTTTATATTAGATTCAAGTTAATTACGAGAAATTCTGGTAGAGCACCAACAAGAAATTTTGGCATAGGCCAAGAAAATGTGTGTGGATGGAATGGGTACAAATAGACATTTTCCACAGCCCAAACCATTCATATGGGCTAGAGTTCTAAAGCCTGTGGCTTCACAATGACGTGACTGATGTGTGTGGAGAAATGTGCTACCCACAGGCTAGGGATATACTTTAATAAATCAATTGTTGGTTCTCCTAGTTTTTTATCATTGGTCGTACAATTTAAAACGGTCTTGCAAGACTGAAATGTACGGACTGCTAGTTTCAGTCTAGTTTTTGAATTTTGTACGTGTGAGAAACACCAGAGCCACCATTCTCCAACAACAGCCAAATAGCACTTACCTGTCTGTGCTGCTATATAGTGGTATAAAAAGTGAGTTTCTTTTCTAACTCTTAATTTTAGTCTGAGAAGCCCTGCATATGTTTGGTTTGTACATGCTCATATAAATGTAGTGGTTTGAAAAGAGTAAAGAAAAGCACGTGAAATTAATTGCATTCATTTATGGCGTATGCTTTTGAGCAACTAATAACTTTTTCTTCAAATAGGCTGCAACAGGGGATGACCTAGCTCAAGTCTCAAAGACAAACATCCAAACATCTTTTTACCCGGACTGACTTATGCCCAACATCTCTGCTAGGCTAAGCATAGCTAAGGCGTAGCTGCATGTGAAGTTACCAGATGATTGAATAAGGGTTTCTGTTTCCTTAGATAAGTGAAATCCCTGTGAAAGTTTGTTTTCAAACGTAGCAGTGTTAATCCTCAGCGTTGTTCCTGAGGAAGTAAAAAAAATAATAATAATAATAATCGCACTAATCTGGGTAAAGGGTTTGCACAGCTAAAGTCTAAAGCAATGCAGACACGATTGGAGGCAATCTGTACAAATAAAACACAGTCCATCGGTCAGAACCTGAAAACAATATGACAGAGGTAAACCAAGAGGAATTCCTCATTACTTTCCGTCTCTGGCGTTCCACGGAGAGGGTCGACGTCACAAAGGGGATCGATTCGGATACAACCCACTGGTTCCAGATAAACTTATCCCTTTGGATATCGTTGTTAAAGAGAGCAAAGCATTCATTTATTATTTTCTTATACATTTTCCGTTTAATTTCAAACTGAATGCATTACCTAGGGGGAACAAGCCTACAAAAATGGTCTCTTCAAATGCGTATTGGGTCAGCACTGAAAGTGGTTAATAACAGCAAAAAGGCGCCATTTTTCTCCTTAAACCACAGAGCCTGCTGCTGCTAAGGATGATGTGCTACACTGGTTAACTTGACACAAAGTCTTGCTGAAAATCAACTTACAGGGACGGAAAACCCCATCAAAGGATCCTAGCTTGGGAAATTATTTTCAGACAAGTAAGTTCTGTACAATTTGTCGCTTGTCTGACGGCGGCAAATCAAGAGAAGGTTTACGGCAGCGCGCTATAGATGTCACCGTACAGCGGACTTCTGAATAACCAACCGTCTGATGTGAAATGGCACATTTCGGATAAGAACAAATGGGGGTCCAGGCCTTCTGCTTACATCTATGACCCTTTCACTAAACTGTTTATTGCGCTAAAGGATGATAGCCAATTGGGTTTGTGTTTTCAACAAAGTGCCGAAAAGGGTAATAAACTCAATACTGTAAGCCCATATCCTTTACAGTGTTCGCAGCGGGGGCGTCTGTGGGCGCTTGAGACTGGCACAGCATGCCAATAATGAACGACAAAGCAGAAAAGTAGCTCTACTGCCCCCTGTGGGGCAGAATTAGAAATCACAAGCCTTGTTTTCTATCGGTCGCTATTTATTACCAGAGTCTGGCACCTGCTGAAAAATGCATTTTGAGTTGAATGCATTCTGGAATGTACGGTATGTTACTAGTATAATTAAGTATAAAGCCCCTATACTGAAATTGAGTCAGTCAATCTAATGTCCTAATCAGCTTTGTAAATTGTGGATAACAGCATCTGCCAAATGTGTAAATGTAACTGAGCATCTGCTAAATGCCTTAATGTAGAGATTTATGCTTCACAAACATATAAAAAGTAACGTAATGTAGTTAAAATCAGACTACCAATATATTTGCACATCTTTTTTACGAGAAGCCAAATGTTGTCCTAGTTGCACTTGGTTCGATACACAAATGCTAACAGTGGGGCCTGTTTATTTAACAGGTTCATGAGTAACTGTTTATTGGTAGCACACATACGCTGGCTCAGTTATTCTAGCAAAAACAAGAAAGAACTCTTCCCTTTGTTTCTGGAAGTCTTTAAAGACACTCAACTTCACTCACTTCATTCAATATGAAATGTCTTTGATGATGGTGTGTTAAAATGCTTTGTCTTGCAAATAACATCTGCAGTTTCATCTGAAGACTGGACCAGAAATTTGTTCAGGATGCTAAGATGAGCTCCATGGTAGAAAGACCAAAGCACAGAAGATCAAGAGGATTTTGTTTACTTAATATAGGAGAATAGTTATTTTTTTCCTTTCATCACAAAGAATGATTGAAAATGATCTAGGCTTACTCAGAATGAGTAGATATAAGCAGGATGCCAGAAAGGATTAACATGGAAAACTCATGTAGTTGTACTTCCATGTAATTTGTTCAGATGAATTTTCTCTGTTAAAAACAAGAACCATAACACCATTTGCAGTCAAAGTGTATACCGTTTTCTTTGCAGCCTCAAAGTTTCAGTTGGGAAACAACATAATCAAAACCTGTTCAGTACTGGATGACAGGATCTAAATATTTCACTCTGGGTTCCTGACTCGTGGGGTATGCCTCATGGGTACTTCGGAAAGGATTGATTTTTCCGATTTTCTATTTGTTTGAGTGCCGAATGGTATACTTTTAATTGTAAATGATCCGGGGATGGCTCATTATTTTCTCCCACAGCCTGAAGACGCGTGTGTGAAACGGCGCTATCTGCACCCCCGCGCTAATGCTCCTGTATTCCCACAGGCGGCCTGATCAAGATATTGCTCAAGAAGAAGAAGCTGTGTTCCTCCTCTTCGGTGACGGCCCGAGAGGTGCGCGCCCGGAGGGGGCTCAGAAAACCGCGCTGTCAGAGGCTTTCCGCCGAGACCTTCCCCCGAATGTCTCCTATTACTGTCATACCAAATTGGATAGCTTGAGAGATAAGAAAATGTTTCATTTACCAAGAGCTGTTTTTTTTTTTTTTTACCAGAGCATAGAATGCCGTAGTCACTACATTTAGAAACTACTTTAAAGCAGTTTTTTATTACCCGAAAATTAAACAAATTAACCTTGTTTATGGGCCGTTGCTATATCTGGGTAATAAAAACCAACCAATTGAAACCGTTATATATGAAACTTTATGAAAGAGGGACTGCTAATAGGACAAGCCGGGTTACAAAAACTTCCATTTGTGTAACACATTGTAGGCTAGTCTGAATGTATTATTTAAAAATGGCCACATATAAAGTTGCTACAATAGCATGCACAGAAAACACGAGCTTGTACTGAACGTACATTTTTTACATCCAACTCTCACATTTATTGGCAATGTAGGCTACAGCAAAACAAATATATTCCTACTTCCTATTGTATTATTGTTTCACGAACATGTTAAGCTAATCATTCAGTCCCCATGCGCTCCTCTTGTAGCCCATTTTAAGTTGATAAAGTGTGATAAAATTACCAGCTGAGCAAGGCATAAGACAGTGTACATGACTTTTCCCGGCATTCTTAGAGTAAATATGGAGTTAAGAGAAGAGGTGGAGAGGGAAGGGGCCGCTGTGTATGTGCCTTGTCATTCTTCAATTGGCGTACATGGCGTCAGATGTACAGGTGCTTGCCTGGCTGTCGTGATGACTGATGACTGTTTTCCCTCTATCACACCTTCCGGTTGTCAGTAAACAACACCCAGGGATAGCTTCTGACACAAAGAATGCTTCCGTGTTTGTTTATTTGAGGATAGCGGAAGAAAAAAGAGGAAAACCTGCAGAGAATGATGTGGAAAGGAAAGTGACGATGTGGTGCCATTATTCCATTATGGGAGAGCCCTGCATCCCTCCTGTCTAAATGACTTATGAGAGTATCATTCAGGAATTATACTGGTACGCAGTGCTGGTAGTGTTTGGGTATGCATTTGCAATCTCCAAATCAATCAATCATAGTCAAGGACTGCATCTCTGATATTTTCTACATTCAAAATATCCAGCAGTGGAAAAAGTTGACCATTAGATTAGGCCTATATCGTCACTCAAGGAGCCTCTCCTTCTTGGCGGACGCTCTCGTCTAGTCACAGTTTCTTTCACATGTGCTATTCGTGAATCATGCCTTTAGTTATTCAGAGCACAGTCATATTTTCTTGCTAGCTACCGAAGACGTGTGTGTGAAGCCACTGAAGGTGTGTAGTTCATTAAACATCAGCTACGTATATAGAATGAGCACTTTGGAGGCCTTTATCACTCTGCTATTAAAACGATCTGGCAACACTCGGGCTGTCGTCCTGCATCAATGCAAGTAAAAACTATTTACACATTTTTTTTATTATTACAAGGTTAGGAGTTTACCCATTAACTTACCATTTTCAATGGATAACAAGCTAGAGATCAGTTATTTGTAAAGAGATTAAATGCCCCAAAAGTTATTCATATAAGTCACAAAATATTAGAACCTGTAGAATACATGTTTTTTTTTGTTTCTTTTTCATCTTGAGTGAGGATTTGAAGGTCAACGGTGAATGGTGTGAGATAATGCTGTCTCTTCACAACAGACACTGTATTAAACACAACCATCTGCCTCCACAGATTTTGATGGAGTTGTATTTTGATTCACGTAGGTGACATATTGCAGTAGCGTATGCTCTTGTCACTTCATTCTTGAATTGTTTTTAAACATTTCTGTTTCAATCTTTCTTCTTCCATCTCAACCATCAGTAAGGTGGAATTACTGTGGAATGTGATACCAGAAACCAGGGGCGTAAATATAGACAGTGCAGGCAGTGCGGGTGCACTGGGGCCTGTGGGATGGTGGGCCCGTAGAGAGAGCGGCCCTCCAAAAATGTGTCGGGCGAAGAACGGGCCCTTGCGAATGATTCAGATTGCCACCTCAAAAGTATGCCTGTGTTCAAAGAAAAGCTCACACTAAGTTAAGACTGGTGCCATTTGTTATATATTCACTGAAAAAAGCAAACCCATTACCATCATGGTTTTCATTTTTTTGGTAAAATAGTCTGTCGCAATTTATAACAAAATGATATGCTTATTTTACATAAACTATAAAAACTATAAATAAACTATGAAAAACTATTCAATTAAATTCATATTTTCTATTCATTTTTTATTATATGATATGCAATGATGATTGCTGGGTAATATGTATGTTGTTGTCCAATGTCAAGTCTCAATTTGATCATGTAATGAGACGATATGATATAGCTAGTTTAGGCGCAAAATTTGAGCTGAGCACATCTGCAATTCGAGCGAGCAGTCATCATCCTTTTCAAACATAAAAGCGGTAGTAAGAAAAGACAAGAAAGAAAATAACAGGAGGAGAAGGTAGCAAAGCTCCCTAAATTATTAACTAAACCTTATAAGCGACTAAAGAGAGTTTAACAGGAAGCTAGATAAAAAGCTACAGGGACTGCGGACTTTACCCTTTGAGTGTGTAATAGGCTAGTGCAATAGAAAACACATAAGGGCGTAGAAATATTACTTTTGCGAACTTCACTCAAAAAACACAGAATATATTTATAATCTTTCTCTCTCTCTCACACACACACACACACACGCACACGCACGCACACACACACACACAGTCTGATTGTTGGTCCATTTATCCTCCTACAATTATTGCATGATTAGGAAAGCGACCTTGAAAAAATGAGGCTACTTCTTCATTACTGTACTCAAAATACTGTACAAATGATTTACACCACGACATGACATGTGTGCAATAGAGGATTTTGAATGGCAGTAATGACACATCCATGCATGTTTTGATTGTTACTTTTTTGAAAGTTTACATCGCCAGCAACAACAATTTCTCCCGACATTTCTGTGAAACCGACAGTAACAAGCAACTGGTTAAACTGACTGCATCAACAGTTTATCGATGTCAAAAAATGTACTTAAAGTTAGCTCTAGTCAGCTATACATATTTACAGTAGTTTATAGGCTAGTTATCATGCAACTCGCCTGCTGATGTGTTTTTTTTATTTTTATTATCTACATACCTTCCTAATAACAGCTATAGTTATGTAAATATTCCAGCTATAGTTGGTTGATTAGTTGACTTGTTGATTTGATTGACCATCTGTTTACGTTACCACATGTCAGAGCGCTAGATGGTTCTGATAGCTTTCTTTTTGACCTCTCTACTTTCCCAATACAATAGCCTAAGTAACTCATTCGACTGTAAAATCCAACACATTGTTGGTAAATATATATATATATATATATATATATATATATATACGCTTAATGGTGTGTGTGTGTGTGTGTGTGGGTGTGTGTGTGTGCTTCATAACTAATAACTAGCATGCACTAGGGCCCATCATAATAGCTTGCACTGGGGCTCGTCGTAACTACCTTACGCCACTGCCAGAAACATCGCCTTCCCAATAGTGGGAAAGTGGTTTCACTTATTTCAATACCATTGCCTCAACTAGAACTTTGAATAAAATTTAGACAATTGGACACAGCATCACCCTTTTTGAAGCTGGGCTTATGTATTGTGGATTCAATGTTAAAAGAATCTGGAAACTTGGCAACATGTCTGTCTTTGGAAAATCAACCAAGCATGGTTTGTTTGAGTGAGCCATCAATTCAGAACTCTTTTTAATCATTTATTAGTTAGATATTATCATAACAGTCTTAATGATTTGCAAATTACTGGCACCTTCCTCACAGCATCCATTGTAACCTCCAAATTCTTTATTCTGGACCCATATAAAAACTGGTATTATTTTATCCGTAATTAAACTAGGACTCTTAAGCCAGGAAACTTGGCAGGGACAGTACAGTATACGTATTATTAATCTCCCTTGAAAGTCATGTCGTTGCAGGAAACTTTTGCATTGTTCTTAATGGATGACGGCCATCTAATTTAAACTACATTCCGCATTTACTGAAAGTAAACATTGGAACTTTTGAGAGCGGCCCAAAATGGCGTACAATAAACATAGCCAGCCAACTCAATTTCTCTCTTCCTGGGCAAAACTATGGACGATTGTGCATCGTCCTCTAGGACATCCCACTGCACCCAGCACTGTTTCTATTCCAGACTGCGAGGAGTGTCCCTGCATAAAAGATTAATGCTTTAGCTGAACATGCCTTTTGGAAGGCCCACACATGCAACATTTCTACAACTGAAAAGCAATGTGACAATATATTCTATGCATAAATCTACTGCATATTCAGAACAAACTGGTGTTTGTTGGAAATGTAATTATTCGGGAGGCTCACAGAATAGTGTTTTTTAACTGCATTATCGTAAGTTACTGCATTGACTATCTAACTGCGGCACTTTTTTGTTTATTGAGTCAAGTTAATACAAGGAGATATAAGCATTCTGTCAGTGTTTTCTGGAAGTTCAGTAATGCAATTGATTGTGTTTGACACCCATTGGCTCAAAAAAAGTCAGAAGTCTAGTTCCTTTCGATGGCAAACTACAACCATGTAGCGTAAAAGGCAACCATCCACTACAAGGCAGAATAAAGTAAAATCTTATCAACTACAATGTGTATGAGCATTGTAAAAGCAATGCAGAAGTAGTCTGTCGTGCCAAGATTACTTTAGCCTCGCATAACCATGGTAGGATCTTGTTTGAGTACATAATTCTGCGTATGAGTCTGGCAATTTGTCACAGGAGTCCTGAACCAGTAATAATCTGCTAACTGTTTGTTTTTTCCCCCTCTGTATCACACCTCTCTCAATTTTTAATGAGAAAAAAAGTACAATAGATTCATGTCCAATATTTTGGAACATGGCATCATAATCGATTGACCAAAAATAGCCAAAGCATTCCTACACGTGGAAGGCAAGGCATTGGCAAAGCTCTATATATAGTTCACGGGAAACAAACGGCCCGGTGAAATTTGCCGGGAATGTTGTTATTCTCTATCCGCAGCTGTTCGGTGACAGCGCGGACCCCCACATCAAATTTCGTTTAATTGAAGTGCAGTTTCCTTTTTATTACACAGAGTGCATGAAAGTGTTGTAATATTGATCAGCATAAATATTGCATAGCATGAATTTATTAAAGCAACTTACACTTTTTTTCTCGCTGACAGCTACATCAACAAGCAGCTGGGCATATGCTGCGTGCATAAATAAAATATCAATTGTTTGAAAAGCTCCCGCACATCACACGAACAGCATGAGTTCATCGGACTGCACAGAAGGCGATGTCAGTTGTTTGGTTGCTTTGATGCTATCTAGAGTGAGAGAGCACATTAGTATAGGGGAGACAGCGTACCTTTGTACTCTATATATATACATTTCAATGCAGAAACAACATGAGTCGTAATATGATGGAAATAAAATGCAAGCAATTTATTAGCTGCAGAATATTTAAAGACTAATACTTGTTTGTGGGTTTCATAAATGTTTGAAATCTTTAACAATTAAGGTACGTAATATAATAATGGAGTATATACTGTACGTGCTGGACATAAAATATGGATGACCTATTGACATTTTCTTTCTCGTTCAATCTCTGGATGCTGGAACAGCCAGGCGGAAAACGATCGCTGCAAAAATATGAATGTCTTACAGAACGGTCACAATATTCAAGGTATCAATCAACTTTGATGAAAGACATTTGTAATGCTCTGGACTGTGATTCTCATTGGCCAGAAGTGGCCACCAGCTTTTCAAGGACGTAAGGCTTGGATTTATTTTATTTTATCCCCTTTGTTTGGTGCCCAAGAAGAATGGCGCCCAAGATGGCCGCCCTTGTCGCTTATGCCTAGAACCGGTCCTGCTACAGTGTTCAGGGAACTGGACTTGCAGGTTCACTCTGAGATCACAGGTCCAATTCCCAGATGGACCACTGCCTGCTGTAACCTTGAGAAGCTTACTTTGTACATTAAAAGTTTATTCAGTGAATAACCAGCTACCGGTATATACATTTAGTGATTGTAAAAATGTAAGTTGCCCTGCATAACAGTCTGCTAACTGTAATTAGTATTATTGATAATAATAATAATAGTAATAATGATAATAATAAACAGTACAGTAATAGTCATAACTTTTCCTCCATCTCCCCAAGTGTAACCCCATTCTCAATTATTCAATGTTCTTCTACACAAAAAGAAAAAGTTGGGGAAGTTATAAATTGCAGACTTCACATTGTAGAAGCTTCCGCATTGGCCCAAACTTCTCCTCTCACCCCCTTCAATCTGTGCCATGCCTCATGTGTTATTTAACATCCACATCCCTCCCAGCAATGTTCTTTGTTTGTAATTGGATTTTAAAGCCAGCTCGCTAATTTAGCTTTATTATTATGGTGAAACTCCTTGAAAGGGCATAAAATTAAATTACAGTATGGCTGTTCCGCTAGGTGCACAAAATGGGTCCGCTTGCACACGGTAGTCTGTATCTGATAAAATAATGGACTGTGGGCAGTTAACATGCAATAAACAGTCATCTGACCATTTTGTGTCGTGAGCGATTGAGGGGTCCTTATTCACAAACTCTAAGAACCCTTCATTGTATGCAAGATGGAGAGGAGTGAAACTCTTCCAGCAAGAACCTGACTAAAGAACATTCACATTTAATTTGACTTTTTAGACTTTATGGTGGTGTTCAAGTCACCATGTTGGTAAAGACTTGCCTCTATTAGCCAGTATACTCCCATTACAGTGAACTGAGAGTAGTCTGTTCCAGAGAGATAGAGGCAAGCATAGCACAACTATAACTATTAAGCCAGATAGATACAGTACTTCAGCCCCATGAAGTCGTTATATGACTTGGCTTTATTAATGCTTGGATAATGCACCCTCATTCACGCTTATTGTACTGCTGTTGTCTGAAGTTCACTTTTTGTGAATTAAGTCTTTTCAAGGTCACTTTGAGTGTATATACACATTTTATCATCAAATAAAAAGATATATAATAATAAATGATTAAAAAGGAATTTCAGGCCTCTCCGCAATTGGAAGGCGGACCTGAACCATCCCCCCAACTGCCTACAAACAACTAAAACACAACAAACAAAAACAAACTCGTAAACATAAAAAGCCACTAAAGCAATCCCAAACATACAATTCTAACAAAAACTTAGAAAAAATGCCGGGGACTCCTACCACACATACCCGCAGCAGGGTGTCACAGAGACCAACTTCTTCTTCTTCTTCTTCATTTGGATTTCCGGCAGACTCGACACCTTCCGGTGTATTGCTGCCCTCCGCAGGCCTGGATCCTCACACCCTCATGTGCAGGCCAGTAGTGTAAATAAATTTTAATACTCTCCTCCCCACCTCTCTAGCACTGGTCTCTGGACCTAACAAAGCTCTCACAGAGTAAGTGGTTACACCAACATCCTGCAATTCCCTATATAGCACCCTCCGTTCCTCTCTAAACCTAACACAATCCATCAGAACATGCTTGACATCCTCTATCACTCCACACTCGCCACACAGCCCATCCAAATGCTTCCCCACCTTCACTAACCCTCCTGCCAGCCCACAATGTCCCATCCTCAGCCTGGTCATAATGACCCCATCCCTCCTCACTGGCCATTCACAGCCTGTATTTTTACTGACCGATTTCTGGATTTTATAAAAATGCCTACCCCTCCCTTCCTGGTCCCAATCCCGCTGCCATATCTGAGTGGTCCCCTCCCTAATAATGCTCCTACATTCCGACACCCACAGGGAAACCATTACATCAACACCCTCCCTCCTCAGTGCTGCCTTAGCAGCTGCATCCGCGGCCTCATTCCCACCCACGCCCACATGAGCCGGCACCCACATGAAACCCACTTCACACCCGCCCTGAACCACCCTATACAAGGCCACTAATAATTCCGCCACCAGGTCCGGCCTCGCCCCCCTCTTCCCCCCCTGCAGGGCCATCAGCGCAGCGGCAGAGTCCGAACACAGGACCGCCTTGCCTACTCCCACCTCCCCCAACCACTCTAATGCCCACAGGAGCGCCACTACCTCAGTAGTAAAAACTGACACCCTGTCTGACAGCCGCCTGCCCTGTGTAAACTGCAGCTCTGGAATGTGTACTGCGAACCCCGCCCTCCCACTGACCGGATCCTTAGACCCATCAGTGAAGATGTGAATCTGAGACCCCCAGTTCTGCCGCAGGCACCTATCCACCAGCCATGCAGGTCCGTCCGCCTTCTCAGCCTGCAGTGCCCCCTTAATTGAGAAATCTACATTTGGCTCAGGCAACATCCACGGAGGGACACACGGCCAGCACACTGGGGGCCCCACCTCCACATCCTCCAACCCCACCTCCCCCTCCCAGCTACCCAATTGGGACACATAGCTACCCTTACCCCCCCTTCCCCTCCTGCCTCCCCACTCCCAAGCCCCCTCCAACAGCCTCTTTGCAGGATGACATGAGCGATATCCACGCACTTTCACATAATAGTGCAAGCCCAATTTCGCCCGCCGTATCCTCAGTGGAGACTCCCCCATGTCCACCAACATTGCAGGGACCGGGGTGGTGCGAAATGCCCCACTACACACTCTCAGTGCCTTAGCCTGCATTATATCTAATCTGCGTAGGATGGTGTTCGACGCCGACCCAAATGCCATGCACCCATAATCTAAAACAGAGCGAACCATTGCACGGTAAATTAACAGCTGTGTAGCCCTAGAAGCCCCCCACGCACTACCCGCTAAGCTCCTCATTACATTAATTATTTTCTCACATTTACACACCACTTTTCCCACGTGCACCTGCCAAGTTCTCCGCTCATCAAACCAGAGCCCCAAAAACTTAAAAACATTCACTCGCTCCAGCGGCGCACCATACAATGATAAGCCCCCGCCCCCGTCCAGTCCCTTCCTCTTATGTCCAAACACCATATATTTTGTTTTGCCCACCGACAGCCTAAATCCCCACTTGCCAGCCCACTCCTCCACCTTACCTAGTGCTTCCTGGACCTTCCTCAGGACAAAAGGCATGTTCCTACCCCTCTTCCACAATGCCCCGTCATCTGCAAAGAGGGACAACCCGAAGCCCTCCCCAACCTCCTGAAACATATCATTGACCATGATATTAAATAATACCGGACTAATGACACTGCCCTGCGGTGTCCCATTTTCTATGGCGACCGATGTGGAATACTCCCCACCCACCCTCACCTGAATAGTACGGCCCCTCAAAAAATCCTGGATCCAGTTAAGCATCCTACCTCTCACCCCAGCATCATACAATTTCATCAGCAGGCCCTCCCTCCACAACATATCATAAGCCTTTTCTATGTCTAAGAATACCGCCACCACACCCTCCTTGTTAGCCAGTGCCCTCGCCACATCATACTCCAATGTCAACACAGCGTCCATAGTGCCTAAGCCCACCCTAAACCCACTCTAATAACCAGCAAAATACCCTCTCCTCTCCAAATAATACACCAACCTATCCGTAACCATTCTTTCCATTACTTTACAAAGCACCAATACAGAGACCAACTGATCAGAGGGGATGAATATGTAGGCTTCAGAACGGCAAATGATGGCAGCTCCCAATAAGCACAGGTGCAGGCGTTTTCAAATAAGCACAGGTGCAGGTGTTTTTCAATAAGCACAGGTGCAGGTGTTTTCCAATAAGCACAGGTGCAGGCGTTTAAAATAAGCACAGGTGCAGGTGTGTTCCAATAAGCACAGGTGCAGGTGTGTTCCAATAAGCCCAGGTGCAGGTGTTTTACAATAAGCACAGGTGCAGGTGTGTTCCAATAAACACAAGTGCAGGTGTGTTCCAATAAGCACAGGTGCAGGTGTTTTCCAATAAGCACAGGTGCAGGCGTTTAAAATAAGCACAGGTGCAGGTGTGTTCCAATAAGCACAGGTGCAGGTGTGTTCCAATAAGCCCAGGTGCAGGTGTTTTACAATAAGCACAGGTGCAGGTGTGTTCCAATAAACACAGGTGCAGGTGTGTTCCAATAAGCACAGGTGCAGGTGTTTTCCAATAAGCACAGGTGCAGGTGTGTTCCAATAAGCACAGGTGCAGGCGTTTTACAATAAGCACAGGTGCAGGTGTTTTACAATAAGCACAGGTGCAGGCGTTTTACAATAAGCACAGGTGCAGGTGTGTTCCAATAAGCACAGGTGCAGGTGTTTTCCAATAAGCACAGGTGCAGGCGTTTTCCAATAAGCACAGGTGCAGGTGTGTTCCAATAAGCACAGGTGCAGGTGTGTTCCAATAAGCCCAGGTGCAGGTGTTTTACAATAAGCACAGGTGCAGGTGTGTTCCAATAAACACAGGTGCAGGTGTGTTCCAATAAGCACAGGTGCAGGTGTTTTCCAATAAGCACAGGTGCAGGTGTGTTCCAATAAGCACAGGTGCAGGCGTTTTACAATAAGCACAGGTGCAGGTGTTTTACAATAAGCACAGGTGCAGGCGTTTTACAATAAGCACAGGTGCAGGTGTGTTCCAATAAGCACAGGTGCAGGCATATTCCAATAAGCACAGGTGTGGATGGTTCCTAGTCAGCTTAAGAGAAAGGACACCTACAAATGCACGGGCGTGACCACCTGGGCTGTGTCCCAATAGTCCCAAAATGCAACCGTTCCTCCTCCACTACCACTCCTCTACTCCGTGCCCTGGAAACTGACTTTTGTGTTTTAATCTAATGTTGCTAATGACATCTTAATTACGTATTAATGGTTACATATTAATTAATGTCTCAATGCAAACCGCAATGTCGGGTACATTGTATACTATACATGCTAATACTTGTACTCGAAACGTTCACAGTTTTGCATATTTCCGGGTAACAGAGGAGTGGAGGTGGGGAGGTGGGGAGGTGGGGAGTGAAGAATATTGGGACGCCCACCTGGTGTATATACCTCTACACCCTTTTGAGGGCGCATATTTGAGTCCACTTCATCCAAAATCTTTTGAGTGGGTGACTTTTTTTCACAAATGGGGCCACTTAAAATACCAGGATGAAACCCTTATTTCCGGGGTTTTGTTGAGGGAATCCATGGTACTGTACACTCATCTGACAATTTTAGTAAGTAACCCGGAAGTAAAAACGTAAAAGACATAGAGCATGTATACATATCTATGGTACAAGAGCGGTTCATATTACGAACTACTCTCTTTTTATTCTTGCTAATTCTATTTTCATTCATAATCAATACTTTGTAACCATCATCATGTGTAAACTGATTGATATTTTCAATTAAAAAAAAAAAATCTAATGCAAAAATGTACTACTTTCTCTCTAGTTTGGAGTTTTGCAGGATTTCTTTTGCACATCACTTGCAAAGTAAGGGGACAGGGCATATAGTAGACAGGGGTCTGAGTGGATGGGGGATAGGGGACAGGGAATAGGGGTCATATTCGGTCAAGGCCATAGGCTGCGTTCGGATCTAAAATGTATCCTTTCTTCCTGTCATTCCCTTCCTTTGCTTCAGGCGGGAATCCTGAAAATGCCAGGATGAAATATGGCAGCCACACCAAGTGGGATTTGGTTCCAATTTAAGAGGAGAGAGTAATTATATAAACATAATTAATAGGCTAATTATATTACTTCAGTTCCCTCACAAGTGGGAGGTCACGTTTCGACTATGGAGTAGAATTCCTATATCGGTTGCAAGGGCCATTCAGTTCCATTTTGTTTTGTTTCTCATCTATCCTGGGATTTTAAGTGCCCCCATTTGTGAGAAAAAGTCGCCCACTCAAAAGCTTTTTGACGAAGCAGCTTTTTTAAAATATGCGCCCTCAAAGGGGCGAAGAGATCATATTTGGTCACGGCCATAACCTCCATGATGTTTGTTTCTCTGAATAAATGTGTGTCAGAGCAAGAATGGCTGCTGACTGTTTGGGAAACTTTCTGTTCTATAAACTAAACAAAGGTTACCAGACTGAGACTGTTTCTCAACATTCTTGAAAAGCTGCATGTTATAGATTAATGATTTTAGGTGTCAGACTAAATAGTTGTGACAAAAAACTTGACACATTATATATATATATACATATATGCAGTAAACGGTGATCAATTTGATTGAAATGAAGTCGATAGCACAAGCAATTTTAGGTTCTGTCAGCAAAAATAGGGGTAAACGGTAGGTGGATATTCGTGTTTGGACTGAGAGAGTGAAGGGGGGGGGGGGGGTAAACCCGGAACCCTCCCAAATCTGGAACATGGACTGAAGCAAAAACAGCTGCTCCGGGGTTTACTCAGTGCAGTTATCCAGCTAACTCAGTAATCCTGCTTTGTTGTATACCCCCCAGGACTCAGTACAAGCCCTGTGGTTCCAGTGTCGATACAGTGTAGAACAACACGCTTTATACTCAGAGTGAAATTACTTTCCAAGGTGACCTGGTTGGCCTGTCTTCATGGCCATTTTTGTGTTTTGTGGTTCAATTTAGTTGCATACTTATCGTTGTTCTTTTTATAAAGTATGTGACAAATAAAGTATGTGTTAAAAATTACTTGACAAAATGTATGCAGATCTGATGCCTCAAAAATTCCAATCTGCCTGACCAGCAAGCCACATGTACAATCAGATTAGCATGTTCTAGCTTGTATTATCACTGTTGTCCAATTAGCTGGCTATACATGCAGCCAGATAAATAAAAACAAGATTGTAAAGAAGTTGAAAGGATGGTTGTATCTATCTTCCTGGTAGATTCTTTTTTTAAACACAGAAATCAAAAAGAGATTGGACAGACACTGCAACAAGAATGAAGGAGAAGCTTAGATTTATGATTTGATTTCCCCTGAGTGGTGAAGAGAGGGTCTGTTTCCTGGGATAGTTTTTCCTTTTCAAAGTCTGGGACAAACTCAAAGCAACTGGGGTTTCTGGATCAAACAGGTAGCCAGTGAAGCAGAAGGGAATGATATTATACCATCAATAAACTATTGATAATTATTGTCAAAAAATGAAAGAGCAAACATTAAAAAATTGCGTGGGTAATGATATCTTGTATATGGTTCATACCGACGTATTCTGTTTGAAATCAAGATTAAAGGCAGTGTTGCTATGCCAGAATTATGCTATGACCTTAGACGTTTTATTGGTTCACTTTGTCAATTCTGGAATAGGGAGCTGTACCTAGAGTTCTGCAATAAAGTTTTATTTTGCTTGTTTTTTTTTTAGGTTGCAGTAAAATGTTCAGGCCACATAGTCAACTGCACCTCGCATCTACTTGAACAATGGATCCAATTTCTGCGTGTAATTACGGGTTCAGCTGGCGAAGAACAGCTCCAGGAGCTTCATTTGTCAACTATATTGGACATTGTTTACTAAATTTGAGTTTACCTCAAGCTCAGCTTGTGCATACAACAAACAAGATGTATCAGTCATTCACGTAGCTCAGAAACCCGTCTGCGAATGTGTTTTAAAGTTTATTATTGCACTACAAAGACGTAAAATTAGGTGGAAACAGAAATTTAATCCTCTACAATAGGCATCCCAATGCACATCAACCTTGTGAAAGAGGATTGAAGGAAAAAGTAAAATTATAGTGACTAATAATTGCATTCAAACTGAACTAAAAACTAATTATATCTTGCTGCCTCAGAAACATCATTTAAAACCATTACTTCTTGGCAAAACATCATTATGGGCAATAGGCCACATGACAGAATCATTACTCTATATGACTACAATAACCTGAAACATGGAATATCTGCTCGCTGTAATTCTAATTGTAAATCGTAATGGGATTATGGCTTGATGGATGATGGTGCAGTTCATTTGACATTGAGGACTGAACATAGTGTGGGAAATGATTCAATCTTAAAAAAAAAAAGCAGAAGATTATCGTTTTTTGGCAGGGAAGGATATGGGGGACGTTGTAGTTACGATATAAACACTTTATGTCTAATGAATAGCAGCACAGTTTGCAAATGTACTTTGGACAGAAATAGGGAGACCTGGAGCCTTATAACCTCCCATTGTGGTGCATTTGTGCTATTGAGTTTGCGCACAAAATTGTGATTGAAACAATAGATGTGATTCAGAAAGTCTGCAAAATCTTGTGTTTTTTATCTTAATAATGACCTTCTTCAGAAAGGTGACCAATACCTGAGTTGTTCATTTCATGTTTTTCGCAGCAATACAGTATTTCAGCTATGCATGCCTGCTAAATTTTAAGAAAAGGAACAGTGTCATATTTTTACAAGATTATTGATTGAATAATATATCTTTGAATGTTATTTAAAAACTCAAGAACTCCTGGGGTTGTGTCTATGCCTATTTGCCAAATACCACACAGCTACCGTAAAAGCAGTGATAAAGCAGGATAATCTGAAATAATTGCATCCATTGTTCAATTTAAACATAGTCTGCAAGAGTACATCATTCAGCTAAAACTATACTGTTGGCTTGTTGTGCCATTGCACTTAATCCAGGAGCAGACAGGAAAAAGTTAACCTCCACAAGAGGGCACTGTTTCACAGTATTTTACATGAATCCAGTATCCCTTCAAATGTGTATTTAGAACAATAAAGAACGTATTATCCATTTAATGGCATTCCAATACTGCACATCTGCAATCCTAAATAAACATTACGTTTTTCCGCTATCTCAGCCAGGTCTCTCCTGAAAAATAACAGTTTTATCTCAGTGGGGCTTTCTGGTTAAATAAAGCATAAAAAAGGTTTTACTTTGACCGTCTAGTTGGCTATTCTCAGTGTGTTTTCTGTTCCAGAACAATTCCCGAAATGTGCTTAGACAAACCATTAATTCTGTGAATGTTTTAAAGAGTTGCTGCTAATGGCCGTGCAATCTCCCCTTGTCCCTCAACAGATTATAATTAAAGGATATCCAAAGCAGACCGAACAGCATGGCCGCCCAATTAAGCCCATAAACAAACGCGAGTACCAGAACATTTCTGCATTATGTACTTTCTTGGGAGATGTATAATGATAATGGAAATATGATCAGTTTTGAACAGGTGAATATGTAGAAGAAACTCAGATGAAGTTCCTTGCTCAGGAGTGTTACATCCAACATGAAAAAATAAACTTCCATTTTAATTATGTAATGAGACAACTTGTGTGCCCTCACTGACACCCTAATTTCTATAAGTGTCTGCTTCCATGGAACAACAAGAGTTGTCTGCAAATAAATAGGGGAACAACGCAAATTCCCAGTTTTTGGATCATAGTCTTGTCCGGTATTTCTAACACGCTCAGAAGGGATAGAAAACTAGCACTATGTTAATGGTACACAGGCCAAGTTCAAGGAAATGCTGAGTAAAACCTCTCTTTCTCTGTATAAAAATGTCTCTTTATGGTCTTTTGAGTGTGAAGATTTAAGAGAATTCCCACAGCGTGCTCTCTATGTGCTTGAAACAAAAACAAAAAAAAACCTTTATTCATGCACAAGCACTGCATTTCAAGATGAATTTTCATTGGGGAGAAAAAGGCGACGCGTTTGAAAACACAAGCCTGCATTCAATCAACACTTGCTCCTACAAATTAGAGTTCCTTTTTTTCAACACGCACGGCCTGCTGACATCAGCAATCACCAGAATAGATTTGCCACCTTTGCGACATTGCATTTATGAAGACAAAATGCAATTGTATTTACTTTTAAGCACATTTAAGGACAGCTGAGGATTGAATCCAGTCCACTCTAAAAGTAACTAGACCTAAGTATAACAAGGACAATTCATATTTTTAACAATGTTCAGTTTATAAAAGGGAATAAGTTGATTACACATATGTATTGATATATAACATACAAACAAAGCACATATTGCATAAGGAAATACAATTGATTGCACAAAAATATCAGTCAATGGACATCGTTCACATTTCATATCGTCACATATCAGACTAAAGTAGTCAAACGTATCATTCAACACAATATCCACACAATACATGCTACATATCAAAAGCAGTTTTGTCACGTGTACCTTAGGTCTTCTCTATGTACACATATAGTTTATGTTCGGCTTGCGTCTAGCCTTTGGAAACTGTACAGTTACAGCCCCCCTTACAATCCAAGTGAGACCTACATCCACTTGTTGCAGCCAAAATCAGGCGGTCTACTAAAATCTATGTTGTCTTAGGCTGGGTATTTAGTGTACGGCAGGTTTACACCTATTGGTGGGCACTTTACACTAGTTTTCAAACCAGTAACCTTACTGTAGCTAACATGGGGGGTCAATACATGTTACAGAATTGGGTTTTCAAAGGCCCATTGTTTGCCTGAAGTCCATTCCCTTGGTGGCAGAGCTGATTCTGAACCATGCTTTCAGTTTATGGGCGGCAGCGTAGCATAATAGTTTGACAGCTGGGTTTGTACTTTGAGGGTTGCAGGTTCGACTCCCAGGTAGGACACTGCCGTCGTACCCTTGAATGAGGTACCCAACTTCTGAGTATATACTGCTTGAGTATATATCCAGGTGTATAAATGGATACAGTGTAAAAGTGCAAACAGTGTGTACAGGTAAGTCTTTCTGAATCAGAGCATCTGCTACAGTAATAGCATGCAATGTAATGTAATCTGAGCCATTCGTCGACAGCCGATTTTGAAAGGATTATTGTACTGAATCTCCAAGCAGCCACAGAGAGAGGCAAATTAAGAGATATCTAATCATAAAAGTGCACAGTTTGGTCTAAGAGACCTGGGAAAAAAAGATAATAACCCAACCTGCGGGCTCTCCGTTTCTTTCATGCAGATCATTAACTGAAGAGGCATGCCCTTGGAGCTCAGCATTATAACGTGGGCTGCGCTTGTTGCTTTTAGAGGCAGCTTTAAGTCACTCTGGCCCAACGAGATCAAAGCCTAAATCAATGTAAGAACAAATGTCCATTCATCAAAGAAGGGTTACCCTTAGGGGGCATCTCTATATTCCAAAAACTCAGCAATTTAAATTCCCAGGGTTACATCTTTCACTCAGGCTGACCTTGTCTGACGGTCCCTGGTGTTGAAACCTCGCGCGACAAGAACTGAAGACATGAAGGCGAGGAAAATAAGAGACGTTGAACAACACAACATGCCTTCAGGTTACACTTGACACTTGCATTGTAAGAAGATGCTGATGCTTAGCAATGGCACGTATACTGAATTTTTGAAAGAAAGTATTTTTTTATGTGAATTCACGAAATTATTCTAGAATGATTTCTAGGGGAGGGAGTAACCATAGATATAAAACTATATCTACGGGAGTAACGTTGCACTCATCTTTTAGTGGTATAAGTTGACTGGAAAAATATCCATAATCTTTGTCCCATAAAGAAAGATTGTGATGATATTGCAAAAAAAAAATTTTGAGCCATTGATGCAATCAATATTTGCCCTTAATGTTGACTGCCTTTGATAAGCCTTTGTTTTTTTTCTTCTTCAGAAACATGGTTTGAAAAGTTAATTTTGCTGATGGCTGAACTTAGTAAACTGTGTTTGTGGAAAAAAAACACGCATTTAATCATGAGAAAGATTAAAAACAAATGTAGTCTTTATCCAGGTCTCTTTCCTAAAGCATAATTGTTCAGTATCCCCAAATCATTTTATTTGGTTTTAAGATAAATCACATGTTTAAAAATGAATTGGGGGTTTTATGGGGTTCAACAAACCAATATAGTACAAACAATAATATTGGCATGTAATGTAAAATCTTGGATTTCATGGATTCAATAAAAGGCGTTAGTTGTGTTCGATGGATGCTCGACAGAGAGATAACATACTGTTATCTGTGAATGTGGTACGCGTTTTCCACAGGTTACAACGCCCGTGTTGTCTTCTTGGATCTGGAGCGTTTGAGTCGTAAGCATCCCTTCTTTCTCGCTGGGTTTTCGTGGATTCTGGAAAATGAGAAGAATGAAAGAACCGCATCAGGAGATTGAATACTGTGTGTTCACAGAGTACTGTGGTGAAAAGAGAGGTGAGGCTGGCAGTCTCTCTCACTGGCCTGCATCATGTGTTAAATCCTTCTTTGTACCTTCAACCGTTTTCTAAATGTCACAAATACCAGACCATTTTTTGCACCATTAGCAGGACTAATTTCTAAAATAAATAAACTTTCTGAGGTCAGTGGTGCGGTTACATAACGGTCTTACATAGAATGTTAAGAAGAGAAACTGGGGGATTCGGGAACTATTCAATTTGGCTGGAATAAGCATTGTAATGTAGTACACTGCCTTGCCTTTAGATGGCAGTGTTTGCAACTCAAAACTCAATAGCCTGCACACTATAAACATCTGTCCTGAACATGAAGTTCAATTAAAGTTATTATTTTTCAGTTAAGATCTATTTATTTTCTATTAACGTTTATGAGTGTTGGACTCTCCAATGTGTCAGTAAGTGAATCAAAGCGTGGGTTTAACGTAAAGACTCAGAATGCTTCAGTACATGTTGAAAAACATTAGGGCCCCCATTCATAGACATTCATACAGTAATCTAAGGAAGTTATGCAATTAAGTAACAAAAATATATTCATTATTAGTTTCATGCATTTGCAGTTATATTGCTTATATCAGGATGCGTACACTTATAGTTCATAGTGTCCAGATTTGTGTGCAATGCTTTCTGTCAACCTATTTTAAATGCTACAATACACAATGTTTTTAATTAACAACAAAAACAGACTTTCTGGATAAGTTTTATTAGATTTCAGTATTTGATAAAATGGGCTGTTTGGTGACGGTTCTACCCGATTTATTGTTAAACATCTAACAGACCAATTTTGATGAAACCTTCTGTATTTTTTGTATGCCTGTTTTACAGGGACTTCACATATCAGTGTGCAGGCTCAGGTTTACACAGCTTTCAGATTGTGTGCGAATGTTTATCCAAAGTACGTAAGAAAAATCCTATTGTGACCTGAGTAAAAAGATGACTGACTTGCTTGAAGCCGCGTTGTGATTATGATTTTTCCAGTAATATTGAGTTCCAACATCAAAAAAAACAAAGGCATGGTGATGTAGGGATGAAGATGTATTACTCTTAACTCTACAGGAACGTTCATATTTGATGGTTCAATTTGGGTCATATTAAGGTTATGTGTGAAAGCTTTTTGAACAATAATGTTAGCACTGTTACAAGAAAGAATTAGACATCTGACTGCCAACACAGCAGAGGTGTTATATGCTGGTAGTTGAACTAAAGCCATGATAAAATTTTGATTCAGTGCAATGGTAGTACAGTTCAGTTAGATTTTCTAAAGAAATGGTCAGCGCTTTGCAGATGTTTGCACAGAAAGTGCCCTGACAGTCCAGAATAAATATCACTGATACGTCAATATCATTGATCGATTATGTCCCCAAATCCCTAATATTAACTGTGGTCCATCAAGGCCCACTGGAAAACAATAATAATCACTTTAAAAACCAGATGAATAAAAGTATTAAAGGCCAGTATTTAATTTTTCTTTCTATTTTTTCCAGATCTTCCATTTTAAATGTTCTTCAAGGAACTGGCTTTTCTCAAATCGAACAACACTGGCTACCAATCAAATACGTATTGTTTTCAAGGGGCTGCAGATGTTGTAGTGGATTTAGTAGTGGTGAATCACGTGCATAGGGGAGGGAGATCAGACAAGTCACCCACTTGTGAGGACCAATAAAAGGGATATAACACAAACTAAAGAAAAGGAAAACAGAAACTAACAGCTAAACAGCTAACTGAAATTTGCCAAGTAAAATAGGACGAACTTGAATAGAACAAGTAAAACACAAATCTAATGTCCCGAACTCAATACTAGAGCCCAAACAGTGATTCAAACAGGAAACTAGATACGGAACGTAACACTACAACATACGATAAAAGGTGAAACAAAACAAAACCACCAAAAGAAAACACTGTCTCGTAGAGAACAGCATGGAAATAAATAGCACAGAACGCTAACAGGAGGAAACACAATCCTATATCTGAATAAGCTAAAAGCAAGTCCCTTAACATAAGCAAGTTAATATCACAAGGTCGCTTAAACCTGGCTATACCTGGCTCAATGTAAAAATGAATGACAAAGAAGCACTGGAGAAGCGGAAGTGAAGAACATAGGTAGAAGCACAGGTGAACTGAATAACGAGCACAGGGAATTAAAAACCCCAAAAAATAGGATTCTCTTCCACCTGTAGACAGTAGGGCTGTTCTAATATATAATGTTAGCCTCCTGAGCTACATAAGTACACTGAATTCTACCAACTCAACAAGCTTGCTTAGTTAGATAATTAATTGGCAGTTCATGTTACAAAAAATTGACTGAGCTACCAAAACAGTCAATAGACAAGAGGACAACCATATGGATCTATGATTTGTCCACCCCACCTCCTTTTTAAATGAATTATATGTGGGTACTGCTTCTAAGCTCATTGATATAGCTGTATACCTGCCTAATTAAAGTTGACCTTGTTCCTGTTGTGATGACACTCTGCATAGAACCATCTTGCTGACAATCATCAACTTGTCAAGAAGCCAATCCACCCAATCAGCTGTCACTATGCAAAACGACTCACCAATTGCATCATTTTTTATTTTATTTATATGGTAAACTGATATTTTGCATTGTAACCGTAACAGAGGCATAGTCCCTGTGATAAATAAATTTTATTTTAAATATAAGGAGTCAGTTATGTTGGTGGGTTAGAATTAAATTTTGTCTTGCTCTTATATAGAATGCACATTGCACGGGTGCACCATCTGGCGCGCCACTGTAGCGTGTTAAAAATGTAATCATAAATTGTCACTGTGCACAGTTTGATCTTTTTCACTTCAATGTAAACCTAATGGAGGGCTGTCATAACCCTAAATTTGGGAGATAATGTCGGAACATCCAAAATCAAATGGAATACCTTTGTTCCTGTTAAAGTTGAGATTCCTCGTCCACGCAGCAGTCATTTCCAAGAATTAAGTGTTCTCCCGGAGAGTTCCCATGAGTTCTCTTTTTTCAGTTACACAAACACTTAAGCCTGAAGAGCCGTACGTGACTGGCTTTCGAAAATGTAGGAGAAACTGCCCATTGTTATTCCAGTACTGCTAGCAGGGGCAGAGCTAAGGGCATATAACAGGTAAAGCTTTCCCAGGCACTATAGCGGGTCCAGGGGGCCCCTAGAGGTGTGTTTGTGTATGTGTGTCTTTCATATTTTTTTCTAGCACAAATCATTTTTAGATTGGTCCGTGATTGCTAGTAGAGGTTTGTTTCCTTCATGTGAGGCTCAGATGTCTTACACGAGCACATTATGCTCCCTTTATTCCCTGTGCTGTATGTTTACCTCTTCCAGCATGTCTGCAGCCTCTTGCCTTGCTTTGAGTCTGGATTCAGGCAGACGTCTTTCTTCTTCAAATAGAGTCTGGGGGGGTATTCAAATAAAAGGATTCACAGCACAGGGGGTGGGAGCCGGTAGGAAAGTTTCATGAAAATGAACGTTAACTGTTCTTGTTCCTCACTAGTAACAAATCTGGAACTGTTCTCATTCCCTTTACCTTTTCTCTTGGCATGCGCAGAACACATTGTTCTAGAAGCAGAGGATTGCACATTACTGTGTTTGATTTAAGTCATTTTTGCTGTTGTTCAGCCAACCTTGGCAGCTGTTCAGGCAGCTGTGTTTTGAGAAAGAAGAAGTCTGAAGAAGGTTTCTGTGAAAAAGCAGCAGGAATGGAGCTTTTGCAAATACTCTAATGACTAGTCCTGACAGGAAATTAGTGAAAAAGCAGTACTCCATGCCAAATATCACTGCAAGAGGACCACAGAGTAGTACTTTTGGTTTCCTGACAATATACTTTCAGGAGAGTTGAATATGTTCCTATCAGTTTGTTTAAACATTTTCAAGCATTTTAGAGTGCCTTTGTGCAAATTCCGAGATTATAAGTATAAACCCTCTTAATCTTATCAGAGACAAAATGGTATGCTTTAATTTCAGGGCTAAGTTATCAAGTACTCATGTTAAATGTAGATGAGCCGTATTAAACTTACACAAGCTGAATGTTGTTGCAAAGAGGACCCTTGTTTGTAACTGTAAAATCCCTGATCCGTCTCCAGGGCACCATGTCAATCGTATTCACGCACTCACATCTCTCCCGGACGGACGTAGCCACAGCCATGCGCTCTGAAGAAGATAAAAAAAACATTAGCAGCAATGCTCTAAAAAACACACAGAGTGGATCACAGCTATACCTACAGCTATACCTAGCAGATTTGCTGTCTTACCTGCATCTAAGTCTGCGCCGCACAGGAGGAGAAGCGCGATAAAAATTCCTGAGGCATTCAAAGCCATGTATCAGTTCTATGTGTCTTGGTGTCTTTGAGGACTGAAGTCTGCTCCAGGGCAGATCTCCTTCCTTACTTCCTGATTTCCCATATGTGGCGGTGTCCTTATCACATGGTTTCGAGTAAGTCAGGTTTGGGGGAAAAAAACTGATACTGGCTCAGGAGCAGTGGAGTCTCCACAGTGTTTTCAGTGGAGTCTGAACGGGTTTTAGTTTAAATATTTAAATGAGCTTACTAAAGGTGAGCGAACGAGAACTAAAATCTCTCTGGAGATTTATGGGAGAATTCCCGCCTAATTAGCAGTTAATCTTTTCCAGCAAGTGCACTGTCATTCTGAATAAACAGCTGCATGCTCTACTGAGATTGTGGTCAAAAGAAATTTGGGATTTTGAGATAGTTCATCACACCATTTTATTTGATATCTTTTTTTGTGTAGTTTGGGCAGTCTAGCCAAAATTACTTATAGAAAGGTTGCGATCAGAGAGCTTGCCAAGAGCTGGTCAATATGTGGCTGGCCATTTCTGAACATAAAAAATACTGCTGTGTTAAAACATTATTGCCCAGGATTGAAAGTACAGCTCTGTACAAATTAAGACTCCCTTGTGTCGTTAATTAAGTACAGGTCAAAGAAATGTACAAGTGAAAATAATCCATTTGTGTATGGCAACAGATTCAGACCTTCGGTCATGCCCAGACTGACCTCACTTTAGAGGTTAAAGGATTTCTTGGAGAGTTATTGGAGAAATTCCATTGTTAATTGTCTCCCAACCCCCCCCCCCCCCCCCCATACCTTTTCATTAAATATAATTATGTGTCATTCAGACAAAAATGCACATATTAGTTTTTTTGAGAATTTTATTACAAAGTTTTATCAAACCTAACATATAATAATGACAGTGTAATAAATAGAATAAATACAAAAATATACAGTATTTTTTCCATATGAATGATTTCAGTGCAGCTTCTTCGAGACTTAAATTAAATAACTTGTATGTAAACCATCACAGGATTAGCAAGTCTCAAACAATACGAAAACAGCGCGATGATAAGAACAGGCCTTTCGCCCCATCGAGGCTTGACTTTTATCTGGTGTGAAATGTATCTAAAAGTTAGCGGTAAATTTGAAACATGTTCAGTCTGAGTCCAGTGATTCATGGCCTTGAGTGAAGCCTGCAGGCGACTCATCTGTTAAGCATCTTGACGTGTGAGGATCTGGCCGGTCTGTGCTCTGTTCCCTCGTGGAATGATTAATGGTCGCCCCCACCATTCTCTTTGTCTTTCAAGTCACTCAACAGCCAGGAAACCTGGACTTCACTCCTCTGGGAATGTCCAGGAATGCTTTTCAGAAATTCCCGCATTAATTATTATGATGCTTTCTTCTTCGAAGACATGACATCTTTTTGTTTTCATCTTTATTTATTCTGAAAGAAGGAAAATAAATTAATATTCAGCTGCAGGGTAATGCATGCAAATAAAATATCTCTAAGGCAATCTACCCTCATGAAAATGTTGTGATAGACTATGTGTCACTATCCAATTTATAATAAATATATTTCTTATTGCAATATGTTTACCAGCAGGCATACTGTATGTATGGCACAATACATAGATGATTTGTAATGTTTGGAATAAAATATAGAAATCTTAATCTTAATATACAGCGTGGGATATTTCAAATTAAATACCTCGTCAAAGATTTACATAGCCAAATAAACCGTTACTAAATATTTGCTTAATTTTCTTGGTCGTTCGGTTGCAGTTGAACATAAAAATGGCATCAGATTCCATTAGCGACTGTGCAGGATAAAGCGTGGGCCTGCATATGGCAATATATAGTTCCACATAATTATACCTGACATGCAACAAATTTGGAAGTAATTTGGTTTTGGATTGGACAGTAAGCATCTTCAGCTGGATGAATTAAATTAAACGCTTTGTTTCTCCCTCTTTCTCTTGCATTTGTTTGAGTATACGAGGGAAGGGAAGGGAAGGGGGGGTCATACCTGTTCCAACAGTTGATGAAATTTTGGCCCTGTTCTTCCTCAGCACTCAAACACACTTTCAAGTTGTTGTTCTTCAGTGTCACTCTGAAACCACAAAATATGAATAAATAAATACAAATATCCATATTAAGTCAACGGATTTACTTTGCATTGTTCTGTATCGTTGTTAAAGATTAAAATGCATAAGTCAACTTGTGTAGCATACTTACATGATCTCATCATTTTTGCAGTGCGCTCCTTTTTCGGTGATAGAAAAATCCGCTATTAAGTTGGCTCGGATTAACGGGTTGGTTACTGGACACACGCATCGCATAGGGATGTACACACTTTCGCCCACTTGAGCTGTGAGGAAGAAAGACAGAAATACACTCAGCTCCTGACAATTTGTGTCAAAATGCAGTCAAAAGGAAGTAGGAATTATAACAATCATAAAATACCATTACGCGAAGATTCGGAAGCAGCATCAGATGTAACCCACCACATTCATAACATTCATAAGGTGTGACTCTTACCATGGTTGAGCTGCAAGCAGAGCACTACGGCCAGGAAGAGGCTCTGAGTTTTAAGTGTGAACTCCATTGTAAAGCTGAAGACTAAAGAGACCACTTTCTCCACAAGCTTTTATACGGTTTAGTGAGGAATTTCCAAGCTCCCCCTGACTAAATGACGTTTCCCGGCAGGCAGCTGATTTAGGCTCAAGACATCTGGACCAGTGCCTGGAAGTCTCTCACAAAGCAGTGGGAAAAACCCGACCTCCCGCAGCCAAGACTTTCCTGTGTTAATTCAGTTAATCTTGAAAAACAAGTTTCAAATTCAGCACAAAACGGAAGGAAGAAGTACGGAAAGGCTATTCTGTATGAATATGTACTGCACTTTCGCTGTAAATCCAGTCCATGTCAATGCATGTGCCCGGCATGCGTTTCATGAATGCAATGCAAGTGTGTCATGCCGTGTTTGGGAAATGCTCTTAATCTCGACATGACAGGGTGTGGAATCACAGTTGGACTATGTGGAAATCGTTTTTCAGAGGTTTTTCATGACCTGATCCGATGCCGGTGTGACAAGCCTTCCTAAGAAAAATTCTGAAATGCTCCACTTGTGTTTTCAAAAGTTCTTACATTTTAGATTTTATCTTTCAACAAGTGGTGTAGTGGAGCATATAAGCAGATATACGGCCTATACTGACCTCTGCAGGGAAAAATTGACAGTATAATCACCTAACAGTTGCTAGTAATGCACCTCAGTATCCACATTGCAGCCAATTAAATGATCATGTTTTTTTGTGCGTCCAGTGTTCTTGCCAATTACCGAACCACAATATCACATCATAATAATATATTATAAATGCATTAAAGTTTTCCTTGGAATATTTGTATGAATTTTATATTTTAAAATATATAATTACATGTTAAGTTATGGTAATGGCAGGCCAACCCAGCTGTTCATGGCATAAATCTATTAAAATATTTTTAGTATCGTTATTAATATGGGCCCTAGCATTTCTTCCTGTCCAATTATTCCATTAAAAAATATATATATATTCTAGACTCTGATGCACTAAAACCTTGCACATCTACAAACCCCAATTTCAAAAAAGTTGGGACAGTATGTAAAATGCACATAAAAGCTGAAAGCAGTGATTTGTAAATTCTCTTTTACATATAGTTAATTTAAAACAGTACAACAACAAGAAATGTATGTTTTACCTTATCAACTTTATTGATTTTTGAAAAATATACGCTAATTCTGAATTTGATGCCTGCAAGACATTCCAAAAAAGTTGGGACAAGGGCAAAAAAAAAACACCTGTTTAGAACATGGTAACGCTATCATATATATCTGGGTATAAAAAAATATCAAAACACGTGATGGTTTGAGGCTTGTTTGATACCTCTGACTCTTGATGACTCAACATATTTCTTTATTTGCTCACTTTTCCACTTCCTGGAGTTCATACATTTTTTGCACTATTATTCAGAAGATGGCCATTTCAAGGTTGTAGTCATACCGTGCCTCTTTCACCTTAATTCCCCTTAATGGCCCTCTTTCTTTCCCTCAACATCTTCTGCAGATAATACAGAATCCTGTATGAACAATAAGTGACCAATGAATATTGGGGGGTTTTGGACGCTGTTGGTTGTTGGTGTCTCTGGCACATAAACCAAAATCAGCAAGCGCAACATTGTCTGCATTTCCTTCCGGGTTAAGTGTCACGTTGAACACACACCCCCCCATTTATTTTCATTTCACAGATGAGCTGACTCATCACCTCAACAGTCTCTTTCTCATTCCTAGTTATGCCGACCGCAGTTAATTCCAGTCGTGTCCTTATTGGCCTGGCGCCATTTCAAAGCACAGCCTAATTTCTTTCAGTTCCCACTCTATTCCTATCCAATTAATTGGCCTTGTGGGTACAGAGGAAAGCAATGCTATTGAATATTTCCAAAAAAAAAGGGAAGCCTTATAGATAAAAGTAATGCCTCAAAAAAATGTGGCTTGACAGTGCAGAGAAGCGAGGAGATTCCTGTTTCCCAGAAGTCATGTGACTAAAAAGCAGAGAGGAGCATGAGAGGGGCAGCCAGAAAACCCTCCCACTGAGAACAGAGCATGCACTGACCAATTTCAGTTAGCAAAATGCTTACTACCAGGGTACTCGCCTATAGGCTAATATACTCACTGGCCGCTTTATTAGGTACGTCTGCTCGTTGACGCAAATAACCTGCTCCTCCAAACAGGGAACCATGTGGCTGCAACTGAATATATAAAGCCTGCAGACATGGTGAACAGTTGTCATTTTTTGTTCGGTCAAAAATTCAAATGGGCAAGATTCTTGAACTAAGCGGCTTTCACCGCGGTATGATTGTTGGTGCCAGACATGGTGGTCCCAGCATCTCAGCATCTCAACAGCTGACCTCCTTTTCATGCATTACAGTCTGTGAAGATTGCAGAGAATGGTGCCATACGCAAAGAACATCCGGTGAGCTGAGGTTCTGTGGCCGAAAACACCTTGTTAATGAGAGAGGTCCGAGGAGAATGGGCAGACTTTTTCAAGCGCACAGATAGGTCAGAAATGCTCAAATAACAGCTTTTTACAACAGTGGAGTGCAGAAGGGCATCGCTGAATGTACAAAATGTGAATCCTTGAAGTGGATGGGCTACAGCAGCAGAACACCATGGCATGTTTCAATTCTGTCAGCTAAGAACAGGAAGATGAGGCTACAGTGGGCATGTGATAACCAAACCTGGATGATTGAAGATTGGAAAAACGTTGCCTGGTCTGATGAATCTTGATTTTCTGCAGCGTCGTGCAGATGGTAGGGTCAGAATTTGGTGTAAACAGCATGAGTCCGTGGATCCATCCTGCCTTGTTGTTAATGGGGCAGGCTGGTGGTGGTAGTGTGATGGTGTGGGGAATGTTTTCGTGGCACACATTAGGCCCCTTAATACCAATTGAGCATAATTGAAATGCCACGGCATACCTGAGCATTGCTACTGACCATGCGCATCCCTTTATGGCCACAGTCTACCCTTTTTCAAATGGATACTTCCTGCAGGATAATGCGCCATGTCGCTAAGCGTACGTCATCTCAAGCTGGTTCCACGGACATGACAGTGATTTCAGTTTACTCCAGAGGCCCGCACAGTCCCCTGATTTCAATACTATATAGCACCTTTGGGATGAGGTGGAACGGGAGGTTTGCGGCATGAATGTGTGGCTGAAAATTCTGCAGGAATCGTGTAACAAGTCAGCATGGACAAAAATCTTTACGACATGTTTCCAGCACCTTCTTGGATCCATCCTGTGAATATTTCAGGCTGTTCTGAAGGCAAAAGGGGTCCTGTATGTATGTGTGTATATATACAGGTGCAGCTCAAAAATTTGAATATTGTGAAAAAGTTCAATATCTTTTGTCACTCATTTCAGAAAGTGAAACTCATATATTATATAGATTCATTACACATAGCGTGAAATATTTCAAGCCTTTATTTCTTGTAATTTTGATGATTATGGCTTACAGCTAATGAAACCCAAAATTCAGTGTCTCAGAAAATTAGTATATTTTGCTTTAACATATTTTTAAAGTATCATATTTAATATTTGGTCGCATATCCTTTGCATGCTGTTACTTCCTGAAGTCTGTGACCAATCAACATCAAAATACTCTCGATATCTTATTTTCAGGTACTGTTACAAGCGATACTATAACCTCTCTGCATTTGAACTGATCTCTATGGGAGTTTGGGGGTGAGACTAGATTCAGCTGTAAATTACACTGTTACAGTATGGAACACATGGCTGGCTAAATAGTTGTAAGTCATCAAGGGTCTGAGCTATCGAACGAGCCCCAAACCATCACTCTGTTGCCAGATATGGAGTAGATGTGGATGGATCACTGCAAGGGTTATTTCTCCTGACTCATTTTCCTATAGAACCACCCTTAAAGGAAGGAATCTGCATGGAGGATACTACTGGTGTTTCCCAGGTTTATTAAAAATGTATCCAAAAAATCCTCATGAAAAAAAACAGGGATTTTCACTTTCTAACCAGAGTCAAGACTTTGGAATTTCCCATATTGCGAAATCAGCAAGAGTGAAAACACGTGGGTCGTAATTAAGTCATGCTGTGCTATCATATCATTTTTTTTCTGTGTGATACAATCCATTGTTAAGAAATTATTCTGAATTTTTAGAAAATGGGAACATTGTGCCATTGGTTTATGGAAAAGAATGACATGTATAAACGGCCTCTTCCTTTTGCACTGTTTAGCTTGGAACTGTAAGGATCTGTGATCAGTCTGTTATGTATTTGTTATTTTCCAGCATCTTGTTTATTTTCCGGGTTTTCTTAGTTGTCTTGTGTCTGCTTGTTTACATTCGATCTGTCACTCCCAGTTTTACGTCTCTGTACTTTTTCGGTGTTTTCATTGGTGTTCGGTTTCCCTCTTGCTTCTTACCTATCTCTGAGCAATTAGATTTACTAATTACCACTAACAGACTAACGATAAGATTAGATCTACTAACTCCACTAACAGACTAATTTGTATATACTTACTAATCATACTAACGGCAGGGGTGTGTGTATAGTTACTAAATCTCACTAACATATTAGAGCGCACATTTTTCACGCTGTTCTTTCTCTGCTAATCATTCGCAGCTGCATCTAATCTACTCTCCCTGTTCTCTTAATCTTTGCACGATTTCCTGAAACTCCAGGTCATCTGTTATCGTGTATATGTTTGCAATCCAGTCCGCGTTTTCCCTAGTTGTCTACGTGATTGATTATCCGCCCAATGTATCCTCATTGTTTCTCGTTTGGAGTCCCTCCCTCTCACACACCTGATTCCTCTTGTGTCATTAGTTACCTGTGTATTTAATCCCTGTGTTCTCTTCAGTCCTTTGTCAGAACGTTGATCTACTCATCCTGTGTCTACGCCTTTTTCCTAGCCAGTGATTTGTTAGTTTTTCCTGAGACAACCTTGCATTCCGACCATTCTTTTGCCTTGCCCTTGCCTGCCTTGTTTTGATTACCGTTTACGACCTAGCTTTTGTTTTTGACTATTCTCCTGCCTAGCCCTTTTGTACTTTAGCTTTTTGATTTTTTGGTTTACTGATTTTTGGATTGTCTCACTATTCTATTGCCTGTCGTTTTTGTACCTCGCTATCTCTGACTACCTGGCTTGATTTAAGGAACGGACAATAAACTACCCCTTTGGAATTATTCTGTGGTCTGCGTCTGGGTCTTCCTAGGGAACGTAACAGGAACATGGAATAAAAGATACTGAAGCATAACCTCAGTAGCAATCAGGTTTTAAAAAAAACATTCTATCCTCATACAACCCCAGTATTACAATGTAAAAATAAGTAAGCATGGCCACAACTTTACTCAACTGTCAATAAATCGTCTTTATTGGTTTTCAATTTGATGTTATTATTTATTCAGATATTATAATCATATTCATTAATTGTCTCGTTAATGTGGATGACCTTTGTTTTGGATTCCGGTGATGGGATGGTCCTGCGGTGAAATGTGTTATTTCCAGATCGGGAAGAAAAATGAGGGTAAAACTTCATACTTTGTGCCAGCAGGTATATCACAGAGAAGTCCTTTCATGTCCTGGAGTGCATATGTAGGTGTATTTACGCACATCTCTGGTGGCTCACTGCAGTTATCGGCAAGAAAGGTCTGTATAAAATACTGTGTTTATTTGTGTTGCTCCATTTGTATATGGTATGTTGTCGCGCGGTCGATTAATTGAACGCCAGTGAGCAACACGGGTGCAGATCATCTTTTGGCTGCCATGTTCCTCTTACTTCTCTGCCATATGTGTTATGGTTTCTCAGCCTTTATTGGCCACTTCTCTGTGGAGCGCTCGTGTAGCGTCCTCTTTCTTTGGTTTCCGTTATCCGTCCCGTGTTTTTGCTTGTCCTGCTACTCAGTGTTTTCACCTGCGCCGCATTTCCGCTCCTTATTTAAACCTTGCGTCTTCTTTGTTCTACGCTTCCATATTGCCAATTGTTTAAAAAGCAAAGCTGGTAATTTATAGTATAGGACTGACAAATCGAATCGACCGTTTATTTTCAAATTGTTGAAGTAACACGGGACTTGTTTCGGGTGTCTTTAGAGTTAGCTAGGAATTTTAGCCTTTGTTTGTTTATTCACTCTCGAATCTTCACTGTCTCCCTGTCCTGTTCTGTCTTCGCCGTTTCTGTTTACCTCTTTGTTCGTGTTTTCCGGCTCTCATTCATGTGAGCTAGAGGTTTTTCTGTTGTATTGTACTAAGCTCTGGCTTTAGAGTCTTTCGTCCGATACGGGTCGCTTTCAGTTTGGTAGCGGTTACTCTCGACCGTTTCAGTTTGGTAGCGGTTACTCTCGACCGTTTCAGTTTGGTAGCGGTTACTCTCGACCGTTTCAGTTTGGTAGCGGTTACTCTCGACCGTTTCAGTTTGGTAGCGGTTACTCTCGACCGTTTCAGTTTGGTAGCGGTTACTCTCGACCGTTTCAGTTTGGTAGCGGTTACTCTCGACCGTTTCAGTTTGGTAGCGGTTACTCTCGACCGTTTCAGTTTGGTAGCGGTTACTCTCGACCGTTTCAGTTTGGTAGCGGTTACTCTCGACCGTTTCAGTTTGGTAGCGGTTACTCTCGACCGTTTCAGTTTGGTAGCGGTTACTCTCGACCGTTTCAGTTTGGTAGCGGTTACTCTCGACCGTTTAAGTTTGGTAGCGGTTACTCTCGACCGTTTCAGTTTGGTAGCGGTTACTCTCGACCGTTTCAGTTTGGTAGCGGACCTCTCTCGACCGTTTCAGTTTGGTAGCGGTTACTCTCGACCGTTTCAGTTTGGTAGCGGTTACTCTCGACCGTTTCAGTTTGGTAGCGGTTACTCTCATTTTAAGGAGAGTTTATTATTTTCTTTTCATTGTTTTATCCCCTTTTTGCGGGTTTCCCTCCCGCTTTTGTGGTGTTCATTCGTGAGCACTTTAAGAACCCCACTGTCGTGTTTGGTCTTTCATTCTATACGCTACCCTGAAAATATGCTTGTGTTTTAGCTCTCGTGCTACAAATGGTTGAATTTGGGAATGGTGAAATTTGAAGAGGGGGTTCTGTATCTTTTTCCACACCTCACATCTTCTAAAGAAATCCCATGTGGGCGGAAATGTTCAGTTTCCGTTTGGTTGAGAAGTCTGCGTCACCCTCTATCTATCTACAGAGAGAGCAACTGGCTTCTCAGTAGCAGTAAATCAGTTCATAGCAATTATTAGAAAGATTGTCTTTTTCAAGTCTAATGGATGTTATTAAGATTAGCCTTGAACAATGTCTTTTTTTTTCCTTCATACTTTTTGCAGTCAAAGAAACCGTTTTTTCCACCTCATTGCATCTGAAGTACTCACTGAAGGACATGAAAATGAAGTTTGCTGAAAAAATGCTGAGGTTTTTTTTTTCTGTGCAAAACAGACCACCTGCATTTCAGTGAGATGGTTCTCAGGTCAGTGCATGAAAAACTAAGAAACACGTGCACACATTTTTAAAAGTATTTTAAAATGCTTCACTACTCCAAGTCAGAGTTTGCCCTGTTCTATTAGTCTTGTTGTTCACGGCTCAGTTGTGAATAAAATTAGGTTACAAGATGTGGGCATGTTTTGAGAATTTTTTTAAAAGGCCGACTAAATTTCCCCATTTAAAAATACATGAGTTATTTTGCAGTCACTACCATAGCAGGAGTGAGAGAAACCAGAGATAATAACCAAATTGGAAGACTAAGAAAAATAGGTATACAAATTTGTTTAAAGATTGCTTATTTGGTGTGGGATTAAGGTCTAAAATGCAACAAAAAACAGCACAAAGGTTTTCAAAACAGCCCAATCCATTAAAGTGTGCCTTTATGACGATCCATGTATAGACTAAAAGGGTGTCTAGGGTAGGTGAGTCTAGGGGTCAGCAATAGGTTGTGTCTCCTGTTCTTTTTTTAATGCTGAAGCAAAAATGAACGGTGAACCTTTTTCCCATTTATTTTACAAATTCTAAAGAAAAGCATAAAACCAATCTGAATATTGAGTTGCTAAATGTGAATTGCAAATCAAAATGGGTTTCACGCTCTGATTGCAGGCTGTACTTTGAACTTTTATATTTATATGTTAGACGTATAAAAGATGCTTATACTTATACAGAATGACTTTCACAGATGAAATTCTGTTTTTATGTACAATACGTTTACACAGCTGGATGTTTACTGAATTTGAGTTAGATGCCTTGCCTCAAGGGCACAATAGCAGTGCCCAACTTGGGAATCAAACCTAACCTGGAAGTGCAAGTTCAGTTTCCTGTCACCACCCACCACCATTTTACATCTAAACTTTTGTTCAATTTGACAGGCGCGAAAGCCTGTTCCACACCATATGACAGACCCCACAATTGCACCAGTGCTTGTTTTTACAAGATGATGAAATCAATTTCAAACTGCAGCTCTGTCCCCATAACTTCTGTGAAAGGTGACAAATCTGTGGCATTTTGCATTTTAACAACATATCAAGTACTGTCAACACTTGGACGACTGCAAAAAAAAAGGATAGTTAGCTTCTTCTTCATAGTGATGCGAGGTTGCACCTTAATGCTTGTAGGGAGTATAGAGTACAGTTGTTTAGTATGCTGTGTGTGAGTGGGTGAAATGAGGATTCTGAGGCCAAATGAGACCGGAGCTGAACAACAGATCTGCGGTATGAACTTGAAGATAACATTCAAATTAAATTGGCTTGACCGACCACGTATCTGACAGAGACTGCCGCTGACGGGAAGCCTGAGAGGGCTACACCCGCGTGAGCAAATAAAGCCTAGTTCTGGCGCCACCTAGTAGTCGGGATTCAGGCTGCATTGCAGTGTTCTCGGTTTCCCACGTGTTCGGTGGTGCTGAGGCACAGATACCTCTTCCAGAGAGGGAGCCTTCTTCGAAACTTAAAAAAAAAAAAAGAGTTAATAAATTAAAGCCTACTCAGAGCAGAGGGCGCTGCTCCAAAGTCTCTTTTATGGTTTCCCCCATGGCAGACATTTAATCCACAGGCCCCAGTAAAACATGCAGGAAATCCTTAGCTAAAGGGGCTCTGTTTCAATCACTGATGATACGACTTAGAAAGAGACAGCGAACAGTACAGTGTCAACTTTATATCGCAATTTAATTCACTATTTCAGTACGGCCTGGTTCATTTCAAGCCATTTTGGAGGGATCTGTTCATTTGCTAACTCAGTATCATTGAACATGTATATAGAGTTTCTGCTATTGCATATCCTATACAAAACAAGCATGTATTTTGCTATTATTAATTTAAATCTTTTTTATGGCTACTGTTACTAGCTAACATTGTTTTATTTTCGGTTTGCACACATTCATTTTTTGTATGCTTACCTATAAAATGTCTGTGGAGGTTCTGAGGCTGTAAAATGCAGTTACATCCAGCAAAATAATAACAAAAATACAGTATAGAACTGTGAATGTATGATATTCAGTGCTTAGTATGTAGGCTATCGTGAGCTAAACAACATGTGTGGGGTATAATCTACAAAAGATGGCAACACATACTAGCACAATAACATCTTTTTTTTTTCTTTATGTAAGGCCGTGTAAAAGCTTTGCAAATACACTATAACAAGTTTGTGTTGGATCTGCTGTCAGTTTATTTGGCACAGAAACACAAAAAATAGGAAGCACCGTGTCAACAAATTTATATTCGAGCGGTCCGAAGTTATCATTTAATTAGTCTTCCTTGAAGGTAAAGTGAATGGCAGGGAGACAGAGAGTACGAATTGCCCCGATCACAATTAGTTATTTAAGGTATAAATGACAAAGGGCTAATCATGCAAACAATATCTATTGCGCTAAGCACCATGTGCAATTAGCATCTGACAGAGTGTTGACATTATCCCACTTTCTTTTTGTCAGCCACGTCTTGCACTGAGCAGAAACATTGTGTACATTTGAAAGGACACTCACTGCCTGGCGTGCAGCTGCTGTCGGTTCATAGGTCGAATTTCAGCAGAAGTACTGATTGTTAAAGGTGTGGGTGGTTGCACTTGATAAGAATGATTATATGCTGGTTCCAGGGTCAGGAAATCCTGCCTGGGCTGGGAGACAGCGGAGCGGATCAGCCGGGGGATTGCATGAGATGCCATGAGAATTGCACTGCAAAGGCAGGTGAATCTACACCGTTTCTGCTCTAAAACAAAACCACTTCTGTACCATTTTAAGCATCATATAACCTATTATCCAGTGGTTATATTATAATCCGACAGCACGCACTTTTCCTTTTCTGATAATTGATGACCCTGTCTTTTGATACACCCAAGTAACCACAATATTGATTGATTATTTTTGTAGTGGTTCTCTGTGCCAGAGACAAAGAGGGAATATTGGAGGTCCAGGTGCGACAGATAGGGAATCTTAAAGTGTTCCTCTGAACACCACTGAAGCAGACAATAATCCGTAGTGGAAAAGGGGAAAATAAGGGGAACACAAATAACCTCGTGACAGAACGAGGAACTCGATATCCGAGCAAAACAAATAAATAAGCAGTAACGCTTATCTAACAAGGAACTCAATATGCGAGCAAAACAAAGAAATAAGCAGTAACGCTTATCTAACGAGGAACTCGGTATCCGAGCAAAACAAAGAAATAAGCAGAACGCTTATCTAACGAGGAACTCGATATCCGAGCAAAACAAAAAATAAGCAGTAACGCTTATCTAACTCCCGTTTGTGGAGCGAACAAACAGAAAGAAAATAAACTCTCAAAAGGCTTAAAGTAAGAGCACTCGTAGGTATGAGTGGAAAAACAAAGAAACGAAAACCCTCTGCTCTGAAATAAGAGCGAAAAGATAACTTTGCTTTCTTTCTAAAATTGTACTGCTAACAAGTCCCGCGTTGAGAAGCAAAGCGGTCGATAGCAGTACAACTTCCTATACCTTTTTTACCGGCTCGAATGTTATGTGAAATAACATGGAAGCAACGGGAACAGGAGGAAGCGGGGCACAAATAGAGAGAGGAAATGCAGGACAGGTGAACTCACTAATCACCAAGGCGAAAGCAAAACCCGTAGCGGAACACAGAAAAATCCGATAGATTTATAGACATATTAAAAAACGGAATACTAAGCGCGGATATAAGGGAAGGAAAGCGCGATCCATGACAGGACCCCCCCTCTAAGGAACGGCACCAGACGTTTCCATTACCTTATTTTTGCGGAAGTCGGTGATTAACTGAGGGTCCAGGATGTTTCTCCTAGGAACCCAGTAACATTCCTCCGGGCCGTAGCCCTCCCAGTCCACAAGGAACTGCCACCCTCTGCTCACACGTCTCTCGGCCACAATGCGGCGAACGGTATAAGCCGGACCCCCTTCTATGAGTCGGGGAGGCGGAGGTGGTTTTTCCACCGGCGCGAGCGGGCTGATGAGTACCGGTTTCAGACGGGAGGCGTGAAACGTAGAGTGGATGCGCATGGAGCGCGGCAGTTGTAGTCGAAAGGTAACTGGGTCTATCTTTTTAATAATTTCAAACGGTCCGACAAAACGAGGGGCGAGTTTACGGGACTCGGCCCGCAACGGGAGATCACGAGTAGTGAGCCAAACCCACTGTCCAACTCTATAGGACGATGCAGCATGACGATGCCTTTCAGACGTGGCTTCCTGTCTAGCCGAGGGAGGAAGGAGAGAGACCTTGATGCGTGCGCAAACCGGACAAGCCGCGACAAGTGAGCGTACGTCCCACTCCAGACTGGGCCACCAGAAACGTTGGGACAAAAGGTCTCTAGTACGCTGAACACTGGGGTGACTGGTAAGTTGGGAGGCGTGGCCCCATTGGAGAACCCGAGACCTAAGACGAGGGGGCACGAAAAGATAGTGGGCTGGTGCCCCACCTGAGCCTGGGTCCGAGCGCAAGGCTCTCTGCACCGCTGCCTCAACCTCCCATATAACCGGGGCAACCATTAAATCAGTAGTAATGATAGGCTCGGGATACTCCTGAACCCCTCCTCCCGACAGCAACGGACTGGAGGAAGAACAGTGAAGTTTACACTGGGAACCCCACTGATGGATAACAGGACCGGACCCCCCCCCAATTAACATGTGGATTATGGCGAGCAAGCCAGGAATGACCCAAGACCAGGGGATAAGCCGGTGACTCAATTTTAAAAAACTGAATCTCCTCCGTATGATCCTGATACGGAACGCACATGCGTATGGCGGAGGTAACGTGGAAAATGGTGCCTGTGCCTACCGGGCGGCCGTCCAGAGCCGTAACAAGGCGAGGATGAGGTAGAGGGTGGGTGGGAATTTTGTGGGACTTAGCCCAATCGGCATCGATAAGGCACTCCACTGCCCCGGCAATCGTTCCAGCGTAAATTTACTGGCAGGAGGGTCCAAGGGTAATTGAACTGCAGTCCCCCTAGGCAACTCGGTTCCTCTAGCGAGGCCCCTTTACCTGACAGCTTGGGACACTGTTCCTTTAAGTGACCCCGCCCCTTACAGTACCTACACCACAATTCCCAGGACATAGCGGATATAAGGGAAGGAAAGCGCGATCCATGACAATTTTATGTCAAGAGAATGAACCTTCACAAAAATCCACAATGAATGTCATGATAAATATATTACATATATTTATTGTAAAAAATATATAGCCCCCCCCCCCCCCAGTAAAGTGTCTGCAGATGGAACTAGTAGTCTAGAGGTTGTCAGGTTCTAATCTTGGGGGGGGCATTGGGAGTGTATTGCCAGTAAAGACCAAATGGTATAAAATGTTATTATGTAAAACATCACTCATTTTTGTTAATCTACAGCATTTAATTAATTGAATTGATTAATTATGCAATTACTCCCTTAATCTGGTTTCTTGGGTTCCAATTTGGGTAGCTGAAGGTGAAAAAAAACAGCATTAACTCTTTCAGATCATTTATAAGCTCTATAAGAATAACATTGGTTTGTTGATCTTAATGGTCATTCGTATGCACTATGCTCAAACTTGAAGATTGGGAAAGGTTTCTTGTTATAAATAATTTATCTTTGTATTTATTATTATTGCTGTTGCACCTATCAGACACATTTGAGTTCTCTTCTCATGATAACTCTGGATTAAAGTTTTACCATGTGACACACCAAACACTCGTGGCACAGAAAACCAGTTTTAATGACTGCTCTGACTTTGCAGTCCAAGGTCAGACAAAAAACTACCTCAATATTCTTGTTCGCTATGGTCAGCATTATTTTCTCCCATCTCTCCATACCTCCTCGAGTTTTAGCACCAGCGCCAACGCAATATTACTTGCTTCTGTCTCTGCCCACAGTTTGCTCTTAAATTAGCCAGCACCATTAACACTAAGCGGTTGAGAAGACACCGTTTCTCAAAACGCATAATTGAACTCTGAATCTGACTAAAGTAATCCAGTATGGTTCTGCCTTTTCAGTGACGAGGAAGTGCGCTGTATTTTCCCCAGCTGTGAATTTCTGCAGGCACTGTTGTCTCTTATCTTTTCCCGACGGATATTAAGAGGGTATTATAGGTGAGCTAGAATGAGGACATCAGTAATCTCAATAAATGTTGCAGGCAATTGTGAATAGATTTTAAAATTTATTGTAATTCTGAAATTTTTTATTTTTAACTCATTTTTCAAATCCAGATGCTGAATGCCTATAAAGAATGAAAGTAGAATACTTTAGATTAGAAGTCTATTAGATACACCTAGATCATCATTTTTGATGAATATGTACAAATTATAATTATTTATGCAAAATTCTACAAAATAGTTAAAATACACAAACAATAATTGAATCTAATCTTGGTTGTTATTGTAGTTAACTATACTTATTTCCTTCCTTTGTAATAAAATCTGCATTCAGTATAAAAATACCAAATACATGGTGCAGCAGTCACTATTATTCTCTTTTCATGCCCTGAGGCCAACAGCCTGCACACCTATGTCTATGCTTAAAAAGTTTATTAAATTATAGCTTGTTAGCTAATTGTTACTGTAACCTTTACCAATATGTCGATGATCATTAACACAAATCACTAAAAGCAGTAGATTTCAATGCACTATGTACGTTGCTCTGGATAAGAGCGTCTGCTAAATGTCTATAACGTAATGTAATGTAACAAAGTTTTATTGCAAAACATTTTACAATGCTAGCAGAGCAACAGTAAATATGTTGCTTTTAAAATAACAATGTCCACAGTGGTCCGTATACAACAGTCATATAAATTAGCCTATACAGTCTTTTCTCTCGTCGGAAAAGGATTGTCTAGCTCAGTTTGGCGAGCCGATCTCCGATGAGTATTGGCACCAATCATAGCAGACACAAAGTGGAAGAGGTAGCCTATTCCCCGTTAGCGACAACTCCCCGCATTCTGTCTGAGCAAACAGCCAGTCCAGCGGGTCCCTTGCGGTCGAGAGTGAGCCGCTGCAGTCCCTCTTTGTGTCTGCGGCGAAAGTGAGCGTGATGTTGTCCAGGGTGACGGGGAGGCAGGGCTTGCAGGCCCTGGCGGTGGCACAGGGCGGGGCTGCGGAGCCGGGGTGCTTAGCGGCGAGGTGAAAAGAGGCTAGCCGTGGCCTCGGGGACCTCCGCGCGCGGAGCGGGGCGCAGGCAGAGAACGCAGCGGGCTGCGCCAGCTCTTTAATGGAAGCGACGTAATCCTCCAGGGATTGAGAGGGGTGCCCAGGCCGCAGTACTTGGGAGGTATCCTCGTGCATCTCGCTGATGGTAGGGAGTAGATCCACTGATAAGAGCAGCCTCCTGGGCTTCATCTCATGGAGGTCACAATCAGCCAATGAGCATCCAGCCAAACCCCTGGTGAAATACAGTGAGGAAATGTCAACACTTTTACAAGCAGGGCACTTCAATATCATAGTTCAGCATCACACTTCATTCTTTAAAAATGATAGAACTGCATGTTTATAAATGCTGCCCATTGACCTTGCCTTTCCTTTTAGAAAGAATACTAATTAAATTTAGCTGATACTGATAAGAAATAAATAATATACATAAATATTCATGGAAATAATAAAAGGACACTCACCTATATGTCCTGTTGTCTAGTCTAGCTGGTTACTTCAGAAGATACAGTAGAGTGTGATCTTTGAGTGGACCAGAGTGACTGGGACAGTCCCTGCAGAAAAATGTTGTGTTATAAAACAACCTGAGGAAGAGGTAGGAGGGGTTTTATACCCAAACCCTATTAGAGGAGTGTAAGCCAAGGCTAACGGCGCTAAACATAGCACAGTACTGACCCTGCTTAACTCTGCAGGAAGTGTGTGTGTGTGTGTGTGTGAGGGAGAGAGAGAGAAAGAGTGTGTGTGTGTGTGCGTGCGTGCGTGTGTGTGTGTGTAACCCTACTGCTCTGGGTAAGGACCTTCACACTAGCTGCCGACATTATTCATGTAACTAAATTTAAGATTTCTATTTGTAATCCATTCTACGCCCATAGCTCTTTCCTCTCCTACATTCAATTCAATGGCTGTCAGTATTTGTATCTCAGAGTTTATTTTATCTTAATTTCAAATCAATTTTTTTGTTGATGTTTCAAATGAGATCATTAAGTAGGTTATGTATTTTCAAAGCAAAACACAGGGCACTAATCATTGACCCATTAAACAATAACTGACCCATTTCCTGACCAGTACCCGAAAGGGTTGAATAACGTATTTGTTATTCTAGGAAGGGGCTATTGGCATTACTCCCAGTATGAACACAAGGGAGTTTTTTGTTTACCAATACCGCGTGCTAGTGGAGGGAAGCAACATTTTATACAGGGGGTTAATACATGACTAAAGGTATACAGGTTACTAGAGCGCTGTATTCTGGAGCACAGCAATCCTTCACAATTTACCTCTGAAATGTTTGTGGTTTCTTTTGTGAGTGTGGTATTCTTTTCTGCACGTTATATAATTTCTAATACTGGCAGCAAAATGAAATGTCCTCAAGTACGTTTAAGAATGGAAATGGATTTTCCCCTTTAGTAATGGTTAGGAGGGCAAACATCTGTCCCCCCGCCCAAAGAAAGTAGCGTCCCACCATCCCTCACCTCAAACACCACCCTGGTCATGCCAGGATAACTGCCTCTGTCCGTTAAATATTGAGACACAACAGCACATATGGGATTCCAATGGCATTATTTATACACGGCACCATCAGCAGAAAAGCCGGCTCTATGCTGACGATGCAGTGCCCTTATCTTCACACATCATCTTTCTTTCATGGATTATTGGTGAGATATTTGTGACATTCAAACTACATCAGAATATGTTAACTACATGTTAAAAGGCAAACACTACGTACAGAAACAAAATAATAAATTACTTTTATATATGTATTCCATACACTCTCAGAAGAAAAGGCACATACATTACCTAAGGAGATACAAACGCTTGTCACTAGGTTGGTACCCAATAGGTACACACAAAAATGTGCCCCTGGCCAGCAATGAATAATTCATTTTGTACCTTTTTTGCTTGAAAAAGTATGTATTAGTTCCTAAAATAGAACATTATTGTACTTTCAGGGTACATTTGGGAAATTTGTTCCTTAAAGAGTCAAAATGTACTTGGATTGTGTACAGAATGTGCTGTGCTTGAATTCATAGGCTGTGCTTATCCCTCAGAGGTAAATTGTCCAGACCTACTTGTCCTGGGAAAGAAAGGAACAGATTTATTAGGCCTTGTTAAATTCTGTATTGGATTGGGCCTGGGTGTTGGACAGGGAGGCTGGGCGCAAAGTCTGACCTAGAGAAATGCTCCTGCCTGCTTTTCGGGCCCTGGCGCACTATTTTTTGGATGTCCGTCATTGTCAGGACAGGACCTGACCCTTTGAGCTTGCCTTGCCAATGCTCTCAGGTAGGTTATAGTGTAGCATGCAGCAGTTTGAAAGGTTCAGTGGATTGGAGGTCCAGTGTGTAAATTAATGGGGAATTAGGAAGAGGAAAGACGAGGACGCAGCAGAGTTAGACACTGCCTGGACAAAAGAAAAGTTGTACTCTCTAATATTTAGTTGGACCGCCTTTACCTTTGATTACGGCGTGCATTCATCGTGGCATTGTTTCGACAACCTTATGTAATGTCACAACATTTATTTCCGTCCAGAGTTGCATTCATTTTTGGCTGAAATCTTGTATTGACGACGGGAGAGTCGAACCACTCCGTAAAGTCTTCTCCAGCACATCCCAAAGACTTTCAACGGGGTTAAGGTCAAGACTCTGGTGGCCAATTCATGTGTGAAAATGATTCCTCATGCTACCTGAACCACTCTTTCACAATTTGAGCCCCATGAATCTTGGCATTGTCATCCTGGAATATGCCCATTGATGGGATAACCTGGTCATTCAGTACATTCAGGTACTCAGCTGACTTCATTTTATTGCTGCATAACGTTGCTGAGCCTAAACCTGACCAATTGAAGCAACCTCAGATCATAACACTGCCTCCAGAGGCTTGTACAGTGGGCACTATGCATGACGGGTTCAACGGTGACCTTTTATTTGGCCAGGCAGTGTATGTAATATCTGCAATGAGTCCAGCACAAATCCATTCTTACTTAAAATCAAACTGTGCAGTTCATCCAGAAACAAATGTATATATAATTGGGGTTTGCTCTATTAGAGCTCTGGAGTTGATTTATTTTTTACTTTTCTATACAAACACCCATTGAAAAAAGTGTCAAATACAGACAAAATAATCTGATATATTCCTTCTTTTGTTCTAATCATACCATAATCGTAAGCAGTGTGTGTGTCTGTGACCTGATTCTGCATTTTCATATTGACTCATTTGGGACATTATTTCTGTCCCGGACATTACCTCATGACATTTGTGTTGAGAAGAATGAACCATGCCCAGATTTATGTAACGCTATTGTCTTCAGACCCCATTAAAGTGATTGTGCATATGGAGACCTGAAATATAGCTGACCTGTAATAAACCCTTCTATCTTAATTATGTTATGTTTTGTTTCACAGCAGGACTAAGCTAAATTAATTGTTCATGTTTTACTGAGCAGATGTTTCCATTGGGGATGCTAAGATGATTTTCCCTGTGTGTGTGTGTGTGTGTGTGTGTGTGTGCGTGCGTGCGTGCGTGCATGCAGTGTGTGTGTGTGTGTGTGTGTGTGTGCATCACGTGTGTGTTTGTGAGTGTGTGTGTGTGTGTGTGCATGCTTGTGTGCGTGTGCATGTTTGTGTGCGTATGTGTGTGTGCACTGTCATCTTTTTGATGGTACAATAGCTATTATTATGCTCCACTCAAGTTTTGAAGGTCAGGGGTCTCTCTCGGTGTACACAGCATTAACCCTGAAACAAAGCAAACCTGACTGTAGCTTGGATGTGAAACAAACCTGACTGTAGCTTGGATGTGAAACAAACCTGTCTGTAGCTTGGATGTGAAACAAACCTGTCTGTAGCTTGGATGTGAAGCAAACCTGACTGTAGCTTGGATGTGAAACAAACCTGACTGTAGCTTGGATGTGAAGAAAACCTGACTGTAGGTTGGATGTGAAACAAACCTGTCTGTAGCTTGGATGTGAAGCAAACCTGACTGTAGCTTGGATGTGAAGCAAACCTGACTGTAGCTTGGATGTGAAACAAACCTGACTGTAGCTTGGATGTGAAACAAACCTGACTGTAGCTTGGATGTGAAACAAACCTGTCTGTAGCTTGGATGTGAAACAAACCTGTCTGTAGGTTGGATGTGAAACAAACGGAACATGACAGAAGCAGACTGTGTAATTATCCAAAGCATCAAACAGGGATGTGATTCAGTCAAGATTCTTTTGCCCACTTTATGATTCTATAGCAATTGCTCTGGTCAGCTGGGAACCTGCAATCTTAATACTTGATATATAAGAATATAACAAGCTAACAAGAGTTAATTGGCCTGTTTCCCTCGACTGCAATATTTTCTATTGTTTATGCTTTTCAAGGTTGTCTGAAAAATAAACATACAGAAATTCATATTCGGGTCAATATAAGGCATTTGAAAAAAGAAATAGGTTTGAGGTCCCGGCCTCTACCCATTCCTGTGCTTCGCCACTCCCACGTCACTGTTTTCCTTCTACATTGTTAGTGAGTGCTGTGCTGGAAGCTGTGTGGGAGTAATAAGCTTGTCATGCCGTATGTGTATGAGTTGATTTATGTTAACGTTGTGTTTTTGCAGCGGCTAACTCTGGAGCATTGTGCACTGCCAGTACATTTTTGGAGATGCAAGTCTGAAGTAAAACTGCGGAGGTGTAAGCCTGAAGATGTTGACAAAATAAGTGCGACAACTGCAATATCAAGATTGTGCTATAATTTAAACATAAAAGCTCTCTATAATGCTGGGGCTGAGATTTGGCCCAAGGTTATCAAGGTTAGTAAGCATCGACTGCAATGGCGTAGCTAGTTAACATTGGCAAGAATTTTGAAGCTTCAAAGATATAAATATGACTTATGAAATAAAAAAGTTATAAATTGTTATAATATTTCCTACAGCTTTCATTGGGATGTCCTTGTCAGACCCTTCATATTAAATGTTCAACCAACTGTGCCACAATACACATACAAACTGTATATATGAGATATGAGGCCCTATATCAGGTATTAGCATCATCACCACCATAATCACTATGCCCAAAAACCTAAAACGCACCCTTTTTTCTGAGTGATAAAATATATTGAAAACTCAGCCAACCCTGTAATACAGCACAATCTGTTATTTTAAGCACCCATCCTGAGTACAGTGTTTATGGCTTTAATCTTCATGTTATTTGTGGACCTGTCTGGACCGAGCTGTAAAGACTGCTGCTGACACACTCCGCTCTGGCTTAATCCCAGAAAGAACTTCTGCTGAACTTTGCTGGCATGTTGCTCATAAAATATGGTAAACCATAAACCCAAAAGCAAATCAATATATAATTTTTTTTTTAATCTTCAGTTCCCTTGATTCAAACACTCCATGCTGTACACACATTCACAGTAATATTTGGGCATCTGCAATATGTATACATTCATACACATACACATACACATAGAATATTGTGATACAAGGCAAATGGTGCTGGAAGGCAAATAGTTTCCACACCGTTAGCTGCACCTTTTGCCAATTGAAGGGGCATGTTCTGCTTATTAGGTAGAGATCAAGAGAGCCCACATAATATTTCACTAGTGTGGAGGAATTAGAGGTTTATCTATCAATCTATCTATCTATCAATCTATCTATCTGTCTATCTATCTATCTATTTATCTGTCTGTCTATATATACGTATGTGTCTATCCACAGTATCTGTCTATCTACCACAATTATCTATCTACTCCATCTGTCTATCTATTTCTCTCAATTTTCTATCAAATCCATTGATCTAATCTATCTAGTAGCGGTGTTTTGAAGAGTATTCCATGTAATTGAATTTGTTTTTTGTTTTTTTTAAACTTTTATTTCTGACCATTCTTTGGAATCACTTTTTGGCTAGGAGCTGAGAAACAGCTTAGCTGTCTGGTTGTGTAGATAGAGACTGCCATCTGTATTAGCCAGGCTCAGGTAAGCTAAAGGTCTGGGACATGTTTACCTTTCAACAAAGGTATTTAAATACATTATATTCCCCCAAATAATATATGGATGGCTACCAACTGCATTTCCTTAGCAAAGTGTTTACTCCTCTGCTTCATGTCACCATCTCAAATCATATTTGTTCTGCATCAGTATGTCAGCACAAAATTCAACCATTTATTGTTTCCTGTATTACCAAACTTAGTTTGAAGCAATAGTTTTTATTGTTCAGCCCAGTGACCCTTGAAACCTGTTCCCATGAGCTAACCCAGGGTTGGTTTGTTGGAGTGAAATCAGTGTTTGCTGAATTACTGCTCAGTGTTACACAATGACACAATGAGTCCCACAGAGAAAAGATACAAACCCAGATTTCTTCCTTTCACAAAGAAGTCATACGATGCAAAACGCAGAGAGCTTCATATGAATGCAAATATGCTTAAGAAGATCAAAGCATCATTATAAGGTTCAATAATAGTTTGTGTACATTTGTTTTGGCTGATTAGATATTTAACTCACAAACTATCATTACTAGTATAGTATTTAAACTATTACAAGATATAAACATGAATTGAACAATGTACCCTTTATAAAATGTTTTTAAAAAATAAGTCTTTACACATATCTGCACCAAACAATAGAACAAATCTATGAGAAATTGCTTCTGCTACCTGAGGGAGAAATGTAAGATTAATGTAAAAAAAACATAAAACAAAGTGATAGCAAGAACCAAATCCAGATCATTCTATTAGTTGGAGGGATTAAATTAAACAGATATTAAATCAATCGCAGTGTAATATAGCAATAATTGTTTTGGTCCGTAACAGTTTATCAAGTTCCTTTGTTTGGCGATAAACTAGCCATTACCTACACAACAACGCCCCCTGCTGGTCAGACGATTCAGCATCAAGTCCCTGAGTCCAACGAAGAGATGGAGGGAGGGTTCGGTCGCACTCATGCCCTTCAAATCCCAAATACAAGATAAATGCATAACAAACCTTCCGCCCAGTATGCTCAGATTTATCTCTCGCCTCTTCCTGGAGAACTCCTGTCTAGATTAAAAACATCTTTTTACTTCACTTTTGAACTTTTGAACAGCCAATGTCAGTGGTTATCCCTCTTCAGTTTAAAGTGTCAAATGGGCAAACGTAAACAGCCACTATGTTTTATAGCTTGTAAGAATAATTTAGGAGATTGAAAATAGCTATAAAGTTGGTTAGCCACAATCTGAAACTGCTATAAATGCTTTTCAATTGGTTTAGAATTTCTCACTGAAACCTAGCTTACTACTTAATGTAACATGGTCTTGAATTAAGAAAGAAGCGATCTACAATTGTTCTATATTAATGATTGCAACTTAACTGTATTACAGAATTCAAGATGGTACCTAGGCAGAATTGATTGAGCCTGAGAGTTGTGGTTGGACAATGCGATCTTTAAGAGATGTGTAAAATATCTGGAAAGCAAGGTTTGCTTGTGATATTTGCTTCCTGCAGTTTGGATGGTTCTACACAGGTTTAGTCAGGATTATGTTTTCTGGGTAATGGCTGAAATGGCTTGAATTTCCACCACCAACATGAGATTCTGTTTACTCAGAAATAACTGATCAATGGTTTATTAACAAAGCACATCCCAGGAAATGTTCTCATATCAGTTTCTATGCGGTCAGGTTCATGGCACCATATGGTTATTATGACCCTGACCAGTGAGGCTTGGCAGGCACTGACCTCCATTCTGTCATAAGAAGGCAGCTGGAGAATTATAATGTTACATAAGGCCACTCGATTTAGCTTTTTTTTATAACCTCCAATATTTATTGTGGTGTAATTATTTTCCTTTAAGGCAACCGATCTCATCTTTCATAAAAATGTTGTTTTTTTTTAAATAAACGTTGTACCTAAATGTTCTGAATTTATGAATGGGGAAACTACCTAATGACATATTATTTTTGCATACACTCTTAACTCCATATATGTAGTGATTTGAAAATAATCAGATTTCCTACTTAACAACAACCACAGTTTCAGGCTCTGAACACAAAGATAAACCTTGCTTATCCTTTTATATGAAGCTGCTGATATACTTCCCTCCTTGATCTGTAGTGACCCCTTAATCTTTGTGTATCATAATGTGGTGGACAGAATTACTAACATGCCTGAAGTCGAAGTTAAATAATGAAATAATTTTGTTTTAATATGATGGTGTTAATATGATTCAAAATTGTGTGTTTGGTATGTTCCATCCATCCATCCATTATCTAACCTGCTTATTCCTAGTCAGGGTCAACAGAGGGGGTTGGAGCCTATCCCAGCATGCATTACGGTGAGAGGCAGGAATACACTCTTGACAGGTTGCCAATCTATCGCAACACACACACACCCCATTCACTCATACACTCACACACCATTCACTCACACACATACACACACACCATTCATACACACACACACACACACACCATTCACTCACACACTCATACCTATGGGCAGTTTAGAATCTCCAATTAGCCTAACCTGCATGTCTTTGGACTGTGGGAGGAAACCGGAGTACCCGGAGGAAACTCACGCGGACACGAGGAGAACATGCAAACTCCACACAGAGAGGCCCTCGGCCAGGATTCAAACTCCTTCTTGCTGTGAGGCAGGAACATTATTTTTAAAAGGTGTTTTTTCCTGGGAAAGTTTGGAATAGAGCATTGGTTTGTTTCAAAATTAAGTGAAACTTAGAAAGTAACCAGTGTCACACTTTTATTTACAGATATGCACATATGCATTTCATGTACTATACACTATTTATGTCAAAGTATAGAAAATGGTCAACTGCACATATATGACTGTGGCCGGTCTCTCTCAAATATATTGAAAGTCATTGATTTTGTGTATTCCTCTATGCACTTAATATTGAACTATTTCAGCATTCAAAGGCTAAATACATTATTCATGAATAAATAAAACTAATAAATATTCCTACCCTCCCACACAAAACACTTTACTTCTACTGTAATAAAAATATTTCAATAACACTTATCTAAATTTGCACCTTGTACAGCAAACAGTAATATTGTTTTACTAAACAATAGCCAACCCTGTTAAAATGTGTTTGTACGTTAATCAGGCTTAAACCATTAATAGGCCGATATCATACAAATTAGTCAAACAGAAAAAATACAATTGTTGTAAAAATATACATAATCTGGAAACAATATACATAATATATTTTCTATGTTAATTTGTTTATACTTTACACGATAAAAAGGCTGCATGAATTCAGAGCCAAAGAGATCATTCTCTTTTAGTAACGTATAATGTAGGATGTACATTAGAGGGCCTTGGATTACAGTTTCTTGATTGAAGATTATGTCAAGAGCTCTATTTTAAGAGCCCTCTTTTGGACTTAACCTCCCTATTATATTAGTTCTATATGCTTCTAATTACTTTTGGTTTTTGTATAACTTCAAATTGATCTTCTTCAGCAAACGTCTTTAAGACATTCCAGAGAATGAGTTAACACAAGTAAAAAAAATATGTTTTTTTTTTTTATATTGACCTGTAACCACACCTTAACACAAACGCCAGTAAAATGCTAACATAATAGAAAGGTTAAAAGTCCAGAGAGAGGGACAGCCAACAGTTATTACGACGAGGCCTTTTTGGGGCACGCGCAGCTAAGTACTGGTGCTAAATATCTTCAGGATATAACATCAAAATCCAGAAAACTCAGACTCTCGATACAAAGTATCACACCAGGGTGCTAAGTGCCTTAAAATCGAGAGCAGAATGATAATTTTGGGCGGCACTTTCCCACCTTTGGAGACAGAAATATGCATGATTTCACTGTACAATTCATTGAGTGGTGGACCAGTGAAACTGCACAGGTCAGACTGGCTACATTTGCTGAATGAATGTAACCCTTTCATTAGTTATTTTGCGATCAACCTAATTTATATGCCCCATCTTCTTACCAAACAATTACATAGCATTCACATACAGTATGTGCAGCCATGTAAGCATATTGTAAATAGATGCGATCAATGTGGCAAATTAACAATACCTGGGGTCATATGTATAAACAGCGCTGAGCAGAAAAATGCTGTGAATGTGTAAGCGAGTTTCCACGCATAAATTCAGATGTATAACATAAGAGAACCCGGGTACCTCTGCACACGCTGGACACCATGTGTACGTAGTGTTCGGAATGTTTTTTATTCTAAATGTAGGTTCTCTGATAATATAATGCTTGCTCTACCCTGGAGCTTCAGAGAAGTTCCCCACTGTCCCTTGTAATAGCCGCACATGCGCAAGGTGCAGAGCTTTTCTGTGGGTCTGCACCCAATTCAGATCCAAGTAACCAGGTGAGTTAACTGTCCAGTCAATTTCTCTAATTGATTAAGTGCAGAGTAACAACGGAAAACGGCAGACCCTGTGGCTCTCCAAGACATGGGCTGCAGACCCCTGAGGGAGGGTCTATTTCATAAATACCAATCTTGGCATCACATATAGTAAGACTATAAGCAATATGGATTATTTGTTTCTCCCTTCAGTAGTTCTTATCAAGACTGTTTCCTTCCTGCGTGATTCTAAAAGAGGATAAAAGATTTTGAAAAGCAGCTCAAACAAAATGCTGAAATAATTGCGTGTGCTCCGGTAACATGCTTTGTCGAGGCTGATGCCCTGGCGCTGAAGGAATCGCCATCTGTTCTGTTGCCGTACAGCCTGTCACTCGTCAACATTTCGGAACTGTCATCGGATTTGTACTGCGAGGATCCGTACCAGCTTCCTGCTGCAACACCGGCGGCTGCTCCGCCCCCAGCCGCCCCGGCTACGGCTATCCAGCGCGTGGATTTATACCGAGCGCGCGCGCGGGCTCCACGCGCGCCTCCCGCCCTGCCTCCTCTCCCCCCCTTCGGCATCACCGTTTCGCAGAAGAACGCAGAGAGCAGTATTAACATCCAGCAGGTGGCGGTGGCTCTGTTCATCTCTGAAAAAAAAATCTGTAAATCTGAGGAGATAATAAAATAGACTTGGAAATCCAGTTTTCTGTTGGTAGGCTAATGCTTTTTTATCAATTTATTCAGAAACATTGTATTGCCCAGGATTATCTACTCTGATACAGACCAGGGTCAAATAGGTATTTTAAGGTATTTGACCCATGTCACCACACTTATTGGGTAGGGGGAGAGATATAGCGACTCGATTGACATATCAATAAATAATTATTAAGTAAAAAAATAATAATAAGATGTATGCATTCATGTTTGTAACATGATTTCCTCAACAAAGAAGATGAACAATACTTCCAAGTGGTATCCAATCAGTATTTGTTATTTAAACAAAAAATTTCTGTAAATAGCTTCCCAAAATTGTATAATAAATTGTAAGATTTGGTAAGATTGTTTATCAGTTTGCATACACATAGGCCTAAACTTCAACCAAAAATTTATACATTGTTCACACTGTAAGCAAAAATGTAATCACTGTGATTATAGACTATAATTGATGGCACAATGTATATTATTGTTCTGGATAAAAATGCTTTAAATAGATTAATTCTGAAATAATTCTGAATAAAATTGGTGATACGTGGACAGTTGCCTCGCTATATATAGTATAGTAAATGTGGTTCACATATTCTGCAACACATCTAATTCTCTAACAGTGGTTTAAACAACCACACAGACCATCAGGGCAATTACGCTCTCTCTTACTGCAGTGCTTAGGCTGGATTGTGTTGACGGAGCCTGGGATATGCTGGGATAGGCTGGATTGTGTTGACGGAGCCTGGGATATGTTTAACCAGTTATTCCTTCAGGTAGTGAATTCCATGGCGCCATATAAACAAATTAGGATAAAGCAGAGATCAAGCCCATGGCTTAACCCAGAGATTTTAGATGCAATTAAAGTTAGGGAGGAGGCATTGCAGGTTTAAAAAGTCTCAGGACCAAGCAGATGCTGACAATTACAAGAAATGTAGAAACGAAGCACAAAGAATTATTAAGATAGCAAAAAAGGAATATTACATGAATCTAATAAAGGAAAATAAAAACGATTCTAAGAAGCTATGGAAAACTCTAAAAGACATGGGCTGCGGGGGCAAGGCCAATAATGGAAAGCCCACTATTGGCCTCGAAATGAATGGCAAAATCGAATTTGATAAAGCACAGGTAGCCAATGAATTTAATAACTTTTTTGCCTCAGTAGCCAGCAAGTTAGTAGATGCACTGCCTCCTAAGACAGGAGAATATGGGGATGAGTTTATCCAAGGATTCTATTCCAGTCGAGGTGTACATGCCAACTCGTTTTCCTTATCCAAAGTGACAGTTGAGAGGGTAGCAGAGATGCTGGGAGAGCTTAACACGACAAAAGCCACTGGCCTTGATAATATTTCTGCCAAATTCTTAAGAGATGGGGCACAGGTAATAGCTCCTTATGTTGCACATTTGATAAATCTCTCATTGGAACAAGGCATTGTACCAAGTTGCACTAAACATGCAAAGATTATTCCCCTGTTTAAAAAAGGGAGTAGATCCCATTATGGTAACTACAGGCCAGTATCCATTTTGAGTGTCACATCTAAGATCTTAGAGAAAGTGGTGCATGAACAGATATCAGAATATGTTGAGAGGGAAAATCTTCTGTATGAATTTCAATCAGGGTTCAGGAAGTCCTATTCTACAGACTCATGCTTACTTTACATCAACGACTTCATCAGAAAGGAGATGGACGAAGGGAAACTGTGTGGAATGGTTTTACTTGATCTTCAGAAAGCCTTCGACACAGTTAACCATAGTTTGCTGCTTAAAAAATTGAAGGCTCTAGGGATGAATGACACCGCTATCGAGTGGGTCACTTCATACCTGACAGACAGGGATCAGAGAGTAGAGGTCAACGGCTTTATGACAGACACCAAACCAGTAGTATGTGGGGTTCCGCAAGGAAGTGTTTTAGGACCACTGCTATTTTTACTTTATATTAATGACATGAGAGATGCGTGTTCCTGTAACTTGTATTTATTCGCAGATGATGCAGCTTTGCTCATCTCGCACAAAGACAAGAACACACTCCAAAGTAGGCTAGGAGAGGAACTCACTAAGATAAGCAGCTGGCTGTGTGACAATAGGCTGTCACTTCATTTAGGGAAGACGGAGTCTATTCTATTTGGGTCTAAGCCCAGACTAAAGAAGGCCCAGGAGCTAAGAGTAGAAGTAGGGTCTGTGGAGATAGCTGCAAAGACATCAGTGAAGTACCTGGGGTGTGTTTTAGATGACAGTTTGGGTGGGGAGGGAATGGCCTTACAGGTGCTGGGTAAAGTTAACGCCCGCACAAAGTTTCTTGCCAGAAAGGCCAATCTGCTGGACAGAGAAAGCCTACGTCTACTAGCCAACAGCCTAGTGCAGTGTCATTTTGATTACGCCAGTGTAGCATGGTCAGCAGGTCTGTCAACCTCATTAAAAAGGAAATTGCAGGTGTCTCAAAACAAGCTAGTTAGGGTTGTGATGGGGCTAGGCCCTCGAGACCATGTTGGAAGGAGGCATTTCCAAGAGCTCAACTGGCTACCAGTTGAGGCTAGAATGACTCAGCTGAGGCTCAGCATGGTACACAAGGTCATTAACAACAGGGCCCCAGTGTACCTAAGCAGCCATTTTTCCAGCGTTGGGGAATCACACAACCACAGGACTAGGTCCAGCTTAGCCAACCTGCACCCCTCGAGGTGTAGAACCAAAATGGGGCAATGCACATTTGCCTACACAGGAGCACAGGAGTGGAATGAACTGCCTTTGACCATCAAACAGAGCACGAACCCACACAGTTTTAAGGTGAATGTTAGGAAATGGCTATTAGCCAAAGTCCAAGAATAGACAGGTAGGGGAGGGAGGGATTGTTAGGATGTGTACATGATGTATTATGTAGTTTTATGTGTTTATGTGTTATGTGTTTTTAAATGTTGTACGTATGAATATGTTAAGACCAAGGACCACAACGGAAATAAGTCTACGACTTTTTGTGCTATCCTTGACATTGTTTTGATGCATGACTTGCACTGACATGTATTTTAAATTGATATGTCGAATAAACTAAACTAAACTAAACTAAACTCTCTGACCCACACACACACACAGTTTTATTTAGTTATGCCCGAATGAGACACGTTTACATTGTTTGATTTATTATTTCTGGATTTAAGTGGTATTTGAACAACAGAGCTTGTAGACCTCACCATATCTAGTTTTATTCACACTCTCCATACATATGCTGTGCACATTCTCTGGAGAATACCGTTAAAATGACAAAAACAAACATAAAACAAACTCTGACATGAAACGAGTCACGCTTCCCTCAAAATCTCAGGAAAACTCCCCAAAACCCCTTGTTCTTACATTTCAACATGTAGGCTAAACATTTTCTTTTCTTTAAAAGAAATAGAAAATTGCAGTCACAACCATTCTGAATTACATCCACCGGCATCTTTTTAATGAAACCATTAATACTATTAATAATCTGCTACACTTCTGTCAGTTGCTACATTTGTCAAGGTCACAATTGAAATTAGAAGAAAAAAACTGTGTTAATCATTATGATCAAATTAAGGCAAAGATGAGAGCCTACCTCGTTATGCTCTGCTCGTCCTTCACTGTGCGTTGGAACGGATGCACTGAAGACATGCAGCAGGTGTGAAAGTGATTCAAAGGCTTTTTTCCCCGCGACACTTTTTTCATAGTCCCTGTTGGTGTGCACGTCATCGGTATAAAGCCAAACTCAAGTGAACAACCTCAAAATTGCCACTAGATGGAGCTAGTGGGTCACTGCTGAGGCCAAGCAGATTGAATTATTGAATTGCTTGCGCTCGAACTGCAGTAAATTTATTCATTCGTTGTAAATGAAGCAGCTGGCAATATGTTTATTATCGTCCAATATGTTTACCCAGCTGTGCTCATGCCTCTTGCTGCTGGTGACAGAGACTAACAGGGCCTGTAAAGAAGTTGTGGCGAAGGAGAGAGTGCCCATTGGAGACAGCACAGAGGTCAATATGTCAGGTCAGCTCTCCCTTTTTCTCTCTCAGTGTGGCATTGAGATGATCATAACCAAGTGCCTTCATTTGGGAGTATAATTTGTGTGTTGTTTTATGACAGCGTAATATTCTTCAGTGGCATTACTGTCTGTTCAATTGCTGAATTATTTGACTTTGATCTGTGCACATTGTACACTGCCTTCTCCCTGCAATACAACCAAATTCAGCCTGATTACTCAGGTCTTGCTATTTAAGTGCATCCTGTGGGTTGCAAGAGGCAGACTGTTCAATCGGTATGTGTGTGTGTGTGTGTGTGTGTGTGTGTGTGTGTGTGTGTGTGTGTGTGTGAGTGCGTTTTGTGATCTAGTTCAGAATAGAAAAACACAATGTGTTGACTATATTATCTTTTATGCTTTTATTAACCTGTTGTATTAATTGTTAACCTATTGTATTACCGGTTACCGCTTCCTGCTTATTATAAATGACCATTTAAGGCTGCAGGTACAAGTGCATCAGGTGGTAGTGGACTTTGGACATATAGTAATCCTAATTCTCTTGTCTGACTCTAGATGGCGATGTTGAACAGAATATGCGTCAGCATGACGAACGTGGAGTCATGGCAAAGCTTGTGTAATATATTCTATGAACTCATCAAAACCCTCCTGGCTGCTACAACATTAAATGTTTAATTGTTAATGTTTGATGATTTATCTTGTGTGGCTGTTCACCATCAGGGCTATAGTCTCTCTTTATGACCTGTGATAAGGGGAAAAGTTCACTGTATCCTGCAGTTGTAGTTCTCATTTCTTGATTTAGTTTTTGCCATAGGCTAATCCAGATTCAATAATATATTTTCTAAAAAAGTAGTAGTAATTGTTGTTGTTGTGTACTAATTGTGGTGGTGTAATTATTAATATTATGTCGTTGGAAAATACAAATTATTGTAGGCATAACAAATGGCTTTTTAGGGCCTATTTCTAGCATTTAAAATATGTGTATGGCAGTATTACATTTTTCTGAAACAAATAATGTGTTATTTATGTCATGAAACACAAAGAACTGAATGTTCTAGGCGGAGGTACAATTACTGTAAGTTTTGTCAATTCTTGCATGAACTGTATAGGTATATTCCTTCATAGGGCTCAGTATCTATATCCTCATTGAAAATCCCAGAATCAACAAGTGTTTTACTGACGAGTGGGCCTTCTGTGGATGTGCGCAGCAAACCCCTACTCTAAAATTGCAGGCAGTTATTTATTTTAGTGAGCACAAACCCCAAACAACTACACTCCTCAAAAAAAGTTCGGAAACGTTATTTCGGTCGATTATTCCTCCCCTTTAATAATACCAATTGGTATTGTATTTTATATCGTTGGAAAGCCTGATTAGTCACCTTTACAACGAGGTACAACTTGTAAGGATCGTGCATTCGTGGAATGAGCAACACAGCTAACCGTGTGGGTAGCGGCCCAAAAAAATGTGCCAAAATCCCCTGCAATATTCTTCTGTTGGTATTCACTCTCGTTTTGAGTTGCTTGGTGGACTGGATGATTGCACTCTCCCACAGTAATAAGGAAAAAACAACACATATTGGCCATTTTTACACTTTATTCATTTTACACTGTCAGGGACCTCAGTAGCGTGTGGAAGATCCATACGCAGCCACAACAGCTTGGCACCTCCTCCTCATGCTGGTCACCAGCCTGGTCACACACTGCTGTGGGATGGCATCCCATTCCTCAACCAGGATTTGTCGCAAGTCAGCCAACATGGTTGCGTTGGTCACTCTGGCACGTACAGCACGCCCAAGCTGATCCCACAAGTGTTCAATTGGGTTGAGGTCTGGACTCACGGCAGGCCATTCCATCCTCTCCACTCCCAAATTCTGGAGGTACTCTGTGATGATCCTGGCTCTGTGGGGGCGAGCGTTGTCATCCTGGAGGATGGAGTTAGGTCCCAGATTCTGGAGATATGGGATCGCCACTGGCTCCAGAATCTCATTCCGATATCTCACTGCATTGAGGGGGGATTGCAGGGGATTTTGGCACATTTTTTTGGGCCGCTACCCACACGGTTAGCTGTGTTGCTCATTCCACGAATGCATGATCCTTACAAGTTGTAGCTCGTTGTAAAGGTGACTAATCAGGCTTTCCAACGATATAAAATACAATACCAATTGGTATTATTAAAGGGGAGGAATAATCGACCGAAATAACGTTTCCAAACTTTTTTTGAGGAGTTTATGTCTAATTCCGTATCTGGTGGTCAGAATGAAGAGAATGCGAAGTTAATGTGAACGAGCGCAGTGGGCCTACAGGTTCTAATTTCACAGGTCTGCATGCTAAAGATGCTAATATCAGATGAGTTTAACTTAGCACTAGACGCTAGTAAAAGCGTGACTGTTGTCTATTCATAGTAGCGTACTATTTTCAAAGGCATAATTCCTGTTTGTCCATATTTTTAAAAAGTAAATCGGATGTTAGTCATTATACTAATTGACCTGTCGCCATACACATTTAAATTCATTAAAATCTCAGCTTTTTTGCCCAATTTATTGAACTTGTTTTCATGAAACCCAGTAATACAAAGAATCGGTCTGCAGAAACAACACAACTAATTGAATTGTGCACTGGAGCAAACTTCGTCTGAACAACTTGGCTCATCATCACCCTTGCTCTATAGTGACTAAGGGCTAAATGATGAACCAGCAATTTAAGCGAACTTTGGGTGTTTCTGTTGGTGATGTTCATAATTATTTGTTTTTATTAAATATACTTAAAGACTGAGGTACAAAAAATGCCTTGCTTTACAGGATTGAATATAATGATGTACCATGGCAACAATATTAATGTGAAAGGCCTGTCAATAATATTCAGAACATTGTTCATATGTCCTGTTCTGAACATTTTCAACTTTTATCAAAAGGAAGACTTGCTGTTTTGAATTATTAATATTTTTCTAAGAATATAAAAGCTTGCATTTAAAGGAATATTCACATAATATAATTGCAATATATAGTCACGGATGGAGCAATACGCGTTCGAAGATTACGAAACGTCCACATTTCACATAAAAAGTTTTATTTATTTATTATTAGAGTAGGCGCTTTTATTTTCATACAATCTTTAACCAAAGGCATTTTGTTTTCTGTGATCTCAATGTTTCTTCACACGGAGCACCCAGGTCTTCACAGGCCCGTAGCCTAATTGATTTTTATTTTCATTCAATATTCAGCGAGAGTCGGCTTTCTTCTCAGCTCCTGGGACAAAACTGGAGGAGGAGGAGGGAGTCTACTTCTCACACCGAAGAGACTGCACAAAGGTTCTCTTAAAGAGGAAAAATACAGGGGTTCCTCTTTGAAGTCCATCCCCTGCTAACTAAAGGTCAAAATAATAAATGTAGACCCAATTGAAGCGTTCAGCCGAGACAAAGGTGGCAAAACGTTACATTTTGGCAGAGGCAGTCCCTCATGGCGTGATAAACTCATTTTAAAAAGCATGGGCAAAGGGAGAGCAGCATGGGTCCTCAAATAAAGAAAAGAGCTTTAAACTGATCAGACAGTCCTGGCTTACTCCAGGTACTCTTACAAGCGAGCGATACTATAACCTCTCTACATTTGAATGGATCTCTATGGGAATTTGGGGGTGGTAGTAGATTTTGCTGTAAATTACACTGGAACAGTTTGGAACCCATGGTTGGCTAAATTGCTCTAAGTCATCACGGGTCTGACGTATCAAACAAGCCTCAAACCATCACTCTGCTGCCAGATATGCAGTAGATATGGATGGATTACTTGAAGGGTTGTTTCTCCTGCCTTATTTTTCCATAGAGTTCAATATGAAAATGAAGGCATCGTGGTTGGTGGTGGGTGAATGAAAAGGAGTGCTGCATGGATACCAATGCATCACTGATCTACATTTCTATTCCATTTGTTAAATCTGACACAAGAGATAAAGACATAAACCTTATGTATCCTCTACTGTGCTGTTGTGTAGATTACTGGCTAAACTGTTGTTCAACTACAGACTATTCAATTTCTTATTGTGAATGTATTGGCTTATGATAGACTTTTGTGCAAATTTTGTTAATGATACCTTTTTGCTTTGTTTCTGTCTTGGAATATGTAACGACCAAATAAAATGGAATTTAAACATTCAATCTCTGAGCCAGACATAATCTAATAAGGCTTCATTGTCAAGATGGAATCATGACACACTGCAAGTCCACTACAAAACAATTGTGCTTTGTTTCAGAATATTTAGGGACATACTAATACTTGACATACTATCTTCAGGTTAATACAGCTGCTGACCACAGCATGACTTAAAAAGACTTCTTCTTCTTCGAGTCCTTTGCAATCTTAGATGTCATTCTGCCAGTGTCTGGCGCAGGACACAGCTGATGGAGTCGGTTCAGCCAGGTCCTGGGGGCTGCACTGGGGGGCGTCGTCACATTCCAGCAGGTGGGACATTGTCTGTACTGCTCCGCAGCCACACGTGTCCTCTGTGTGGTAGTTCCATGTCTTCAACAGTGCTTTGCACCTCCCCTGCTCCACCCGCAGTCTGTTGAGGGTCTTCCAGGTCGGCCATGGGAGGTCGTGTCCGCTGGCGAGGCATTCTGTTGGTGTTATGCCTCTCTCCATCCATTCTTGGGCTCGGGTGTTTAGTTGGTGCCATTCAACCCTCCAGATGTTGGTCCGTGCCGTTTCTTTGGTGGACTGGAGAGGGGGGACTGTGTGCAGGAAACTGGCTCTGGATTTCAGTCTGGATGGGGGTGCTGTATGTCCGTACAGGGGGTGCCTCATGTCAGACTCCTGTGCTCTCCGCTCATCTTGGGCGACGATGGAACGTCTGGTGTGAGGGGGGGCAATGCCGGCTAGTGCATAGAGGCACGGGACTGGCGTTGTCTTTATGCAGCCCGTGATGATGCGGCAGGTGTCGTTGAGGGCCGTGTCTACCAGTTTGGTGTGGTGGGAGCGGCTCCAGCTTGAGCAGGCATACTCAGCTGTGGAGAAGCACAGGGCTAGGGCCGTTGCACGGATGGTTGGTGGATCGGCGCCCCACTTTGAGTTGACCAGTTTGCGCAGGATGTTATTGCGGGTGTTGACCTTGGCTTTGGTGTTCTGAAGGTGGGTTTTGAAGGAGAGTGTCCTGTCGAGTGTAACTCCAAGGTACACAGGATGGGGATGGTTCAAGAGTTTGTGGCCATCCCATAAGATGTTCAGTTCTTTTCCTGCGTCTCGGTTTTTCAGATGGAAACTGCATAGCTGGGTTTTTGATGGGTTGGGTTTCAAGTGGTTGTTATTGTAGTAGGTGGACATCTCTTGGAGGGCACTTTCCAGGACGGGTTCGATTTTATGGAAGCTCTCTTGTTGGGTGGTGATGCAGAGGTCATCAGCATAGATGAAGCGGCGACATTGTGGGGGGAGTGGTTGGTCGTTAGTATAGATGTTGAAGAGGAGAGGGGCCAGTACACTGCCTTGTGGTAGGCCGTTCTTTTGGGCTTTCCATTTGCTCTTCTTGTCGTTTAGTTGAACGAAGAAGCGCCGGTTGTTGAGGAGACTTTTTATGACTTGGCAAAGGTTGAGGTCGCCAGTCATGTCCAAAAGTTTCCTGATCATGGCGCGGTGCTGGACAGTGTCATAGGCAGCGGTAAGGTCTATGAAAGCTGCTCCAGTGATGAGTTTGCACTCAAAACCATCCTCAATGTGTTGGGTGAGGTTCAGTAGCTGTCCAGCACAGGAGCGGCCAGGACGGAAACCGGCTTGATCTTTAGTGAGCTTGGAGTCGATAAGTGGTGTTAGGCGTTGGAGTAATAGCCTCTCATAGAGCTTGTAGATTATGCAGAGGAGGGAAATCGGTCTGTAGCTCTTTGGTGATGATGGGTCCTTTCCGGGTTTGGGGATAGCGACAGTCTTGGCTTTTCTCCATACGGGTGGGATGGCTTTCTTTGCCATGCATGAGTTCAGCATTTCTAGGAGCCAGGTCTTTGCTTTAGGTCCCAGGTGCTGTATCATTTCCGCCAATACATCATCGATTCCTGCTGCTTTCCCGGGTTTCAGCAAGCACAGTGCTGCTTCAAGTTCTTCTGGGTCGAAGGGCTTGGTAAGGGCACTTGCTGGTTGTGGGTGGTCTGGTACCGCTGTCCGGCGGTATTCTCCTGTGGGTCTGCGGCGAGTTTGACTGCGCCCATTCAGCACCAGCTGTGCTGCAACCGAGTTTGCTGTGACTGTTGTGAGTGTAGGTGGTGTAGTATGGTCTGCACCAAGGCGGCGAATCGTGGCCCACGCCTTCCTGCTGTTGTTGGTCATGTTGGTGTTTTCTATCAGCTCCTTCCAGACTTGCCTGCGATCTTCCCCAACGTTGTTTAGTAGGATCTCTCCGAGTTCCATGGTGGTGGAGGAGAAATGGTCCTCGTGGTATGCCGTATGATAGGCTTGGAGTAGGTCACTAGATATTTCTGACAACCCGGGGATGTACTCGGTCTGGCATCCTCTTGGGATATGTCGTCTAGCTGACCTTTTCAGCAGGTCTGTAAACGTGGTATAGCTGTTGGGGTGTGGTGGGATGCTGGGGATTGAGTCTTCGATCTCCTGTTGGTACGACAGCCAGTCGGCTTTCCGCAGGTTGAACCTTCTACGGAAGGGGACGGTTGTTGCTTGGAGAACGGATCGGATGGTTATGGTGATAGGTCGGTGTTGTGAGTGGGGGATGGGGTTCAGGACCTCTTTCACTGCTCTGGATGCTAGCTCGCTGCTCACACAGACAAGGTCTGGGTTATATCCTTGTTTCCATCTGGCGCTATGGAAGGATTTTGGCTTAAGACTTAAGACTTAAAAGCATGTGATTGACTTAAGAATGCAAGCATGTACCCAGAGGTGGCTAGTAACGAGTTACAAGTACTCAATTTAATTTACTTAAGTAGACTTGAGAAATTTGTACTTATTTTCTATAGACAATGCTTTTAACTTTTACCAAAGTAAACATTGAAGAAAAATATACTTTTTGCTCCATGCCATTTCCCAGTTCTGTTGCATCGTCTCTCTCCGGTCCATACGTTACATACCCTTCGGTATGAGCTGTGGTGGATGCACTGTCTGGAGTGTGCTGATTTTGCATAGCAACACATGAACTCTGCTGTTGACCATTCCATAGAAACTAGGAGATATGTATAACTTATTTTGTTGGGTAATCTTGATAACCCTGGCTCTGGTATTTGTGTATTTACGCTAGGGATGGGACCGATCCGATCCAATATCGGTATCGGGTGCCGATACTCACGTAATTCATGGATCGGAAATTTCCGATCCATGTGCGGAGATTTCCGATCCGCCTGCTGTGTGCGCGCTTTCACGTTGTCTGCTGGAATGATTCCACAAGTGATTCCTGCCAGCTCAATTTTGCTGCTACACGCTAGCCTGCTGGCTGGCTGCAAACTGTGGAATGGGACTTTGTAGAACGGAGGCGTGTCTCCATGAGACACAATTGGAGTTATGAGACACGCCTCCATTCAGGAAAGCCCATTCCACAGTTTGCAGTGAGCTAGCCTGTAGGCTAAACTTCACAACATGTCCGCTGTATGGAGTTATTTTACTCTTGAAACACCGCAAAGCAAGACAGCAACATGTAATGTTTGCAAAGCCGTCGTTCCGAGAGGTGGAAGCTCTGTCGCAACGTACAATACTACTAATCTAATCAAACATTTGAAAAAGCACCACCCAAAAGAGCATGGCGAATATTTAGCCAGGGGGCAGAAAGATGAAACGAAACGTCAAGAATCACTCCTGGAGTCATTCCAAAAGCAGGCTAAACTTCCAGCAGACAACGTAAAAGCCAAAATGATTACAGAGAAGTTGCTCAACTTTATCATACTCGACGACCAACCATTAAGTGTGGTGGAAAACGAGGGGTTTCGCAGCCTGATGGAGCACTTGCAGCCAAGGTATAGTCTACCATCCAGAAAATATATATCAGAGACTGCGCTACCCAAACTATACAACCAAGTGTCGTCCAAGTTAGCTGACAAGTTAAAAGGAGTTCCAGCCCTGAGCTTTACCACAGACATTTGGACCTCGGATGTGTGCCCAATGTCACTGATCAGCCTCACAATGCACTGGGTTGACTCTGGCACACATAGCCTACAGAGTGCGGTGCTTCAGGTAAAAAAGTGCAGGGGATCACACCAGGGACGTCACTAGGATTTAGAGACTGGAGGGGCTTAGCCCCTAGCAGTTTATCGCGCGCCGAAATTTTTTCATCACATCTTTAAAGTGCTTCTTTAATTCATCATTTATTACAGTAGAGAGTATAGCAGAGCATCTATCAGTGCCTGTTTTCTGTCTCACCCTCTTTTCTTTACCTGCCTCCTAAGACCTCCTGCTTCCCTCTCCTGAGTCTTCAGGATGTCCTCCTTTTTAAAAATATAAATAAGCTAAACAAATTTGGTATGATTTAAGTCTACATATTGGGGTGAGTTCAAGGAAAATAGGTTAGAAAATGTATCCATCAATGCAAATGAAAATATATATAGGCTAGTTACATAAACTCACTCTTTCCAAATAAAGTTTAGGCCTATTTCTGCCTGCCACTGATATTTCTCTATTGTGTCTGAAGACAGTCTATACATTGAACAGAGGATATGGTGTGGCGCATCCCTTAATTAGTTTAGTCACTGGTACTTAGTTCAAGCCCTAATGAAATTTGACAACACAGAACAAATGTAGTCTGAATGTTTCTCAAATATTTATTCTGCCAAATAAGACAGTATGTGAAAAAAGTGGCAACAAAAAAAACAACAACAAAAAAGACACGAAGGCAGCAATAAACAAAACTATCCATTCAACTGGATCAACTATCCATTCTTATCCCTATATTTCCACTCAATGTCACTATGTAACTATGTATGTATTTCAATGGCTCACAGCTTAATGTTAACTTTGTGGGTGTAGCCTGTGACAACATGTAGCCTATGACTCCATTATACATTTGTGTGTAGGCCTATGCTGTATTAAATGTAGCCTATATTTAAAGGCAACGTCCATAATATTCATCCAAATTATGTCTATTTAATTTATAAGGCTGCAGCCAGCTAGTTAGAGGGGAATTCCTGTGTAAAATGGAATGCTTAGCATGGACTCTTTACAGGACTAGGAACTGGGCAGCAGGTGGTGTCCACTATACAAATAACAAACCCACTACTATTAATAATAAATCTCTCACTATGCATTCACTTTCACAAAACTACAACACATCTCACTCACATGTATTTATCATCATCTCTTACTAAACGTATAAAACGTCCTTATTAATCCCCTATTGTAATTTCACCCCTTATCAATCCTTGACCTTTCTTAAAAAAAACCCATCATTATTCCCTCCCGGACACATTTCATGACACAGGAGGAAGGGGGAGACTTAAACGCGCGCACACACACACAAACACCTTGGCGAAAGAGGAGACACAGAGGAACACTAGTGACAAGTCTCGGCGCGCAACACAAGAAACAGTCCTTTTTAATAAACTATCTTTACACTTACGAAGTTATCAATGCCTCTATTTATATGTAAGGGCCCTCATTGTACTACCAAAGAAGCGTCGGGCTACTAGGAGACTTGTTAAATGGATTTCTATTTAAGCCGACAGCAGCACTACTGACAGCTTTTTGGAAACATCGGCCAGAACTTTCGAACTCGTTACCATGCTAAGCATAAGCAAAACACATTTTACACCGGATTTCCCCATTAAGTTAGCCATAATTAATGAAATAATAAAGTAGTTTTGGCTGGTCGTTAGTTCATGGACACACGAAGACCACTTGTTGGAAGAACGTAAAAAAACTCGACCTGTATGCCTAGTAGATCTTGACTGACTTCGCAGGCTCCGTCAGCATCAGCTGCTCTGCCACTCACCGTGCTCTGCTTCTCCCTCACACTCGTCAGGTACCTTCGTATATCCATCTGTAAATCCTCTTCTTCTTTGGGGTTTAACGTCTTCTTCTTCTTTGGGGTTTAACGCTGTAAATCCTCTTTTGTCAATTGCTCGCTGGTGTTTTGAGCCCTCACCGTTGACTTCAAGGCAGCGACCTAGCAGTAAAGTAGCTTGGTTAAAATAACGTTAGCTAGTTATGTTATTCTATGTTCTCAGGTCCAATTAACGTTAGCTGACGTTAGCTAGCGTATGGGTAAGGCAGCTAGCTTAGTTGTCTGGTACGTTAATTGGACCTGAGAACATAGAATAACATAACTAGCTAACGTTATTTTAACCAAGCTACTTTACTGCAAAGTCGCTGCCTTGAAGTTTAACGTACCAGACAACTAAGCTAGCTGCCTTACCCATACGCTAGCTAACGTCAGCTAACGTTAATTGGACCTGAGAACATAGAATAACATAACTAGCTAACGTTATTTTAACCAAGCTACTTTACTGCTAAGTCGCTGCCTTGAAGTCAACGGTGAGGGCTCAAAACACCAAAGACCCAATTGCTCTCTTATTTCTTACGACGAGTGCCAAGTTGCCAACCCGACCCTTCAGAAAATGTAACGTTAACGTGACCCCTCACCCCTAGCCCCTCCCGCCAGCGCTCTCGGAAACAATATCCAAATTAAAGTATTAGTATTAGTATTTATTTCAACTCATAGTCTGGTTTATTATGTTAAGTGCAGGCATGTTACGATTTCCTTAACCAAAAAAAAAAAAAAAAAAATACAATATTTTTGTAGGGGGGGCTTTTGAACCTCTTGGGGGGGCTTAGCCCCCCCAAAATAGGCCTAACGACGTCCCTGGATCACACAACAGAGCTACAATCGCAGCCTCCATTACAGAGATGTTAAATCACTGGGAGATCCCACTGGATAAAGTGCATGTTATACTACGGGACAATGCAAGTAACATGAAGGCAGCAATGGAAGACATGGCAGTCCCTAGCCTAGGCTGTTTTGCTCATTCTCTGCAGCTCGTCGTGCACGAGGGGCTAATATCACAACGCAGCGTTAGCGATGCATTAGCAAATGTTCACATTTATATGACAGGTAGGCTATTTTTTGCTTTTTGATAGTGTATATATTTGCACTAGTAAACGCTGTCTTGTTACACATTTTATTTCAAGTCAGACAAGTAAACCCTTGTGGCTGCTGGAGACTGTATTTCCTTACAAAGATGTTGCACTTTTATGGAATTTAATAAATATTGATAATCAATTTTAAGCTTTTCTGACCTGCTTTTCTGAGCTTATACTTCCCTCAAGTTACCTTTTGGGGTACATGTCATACTTGCCTGTAGAGAGGAGTTTATTACAGCCTCATAAAATCAACAATAATGATAATAATAATATTCAAACAAAAAGAGCTCTGGTATCGGAATAGTATCGGTATTGGCTGATATCCAAATTCAGGTATCGGGATCGGATCGGAAGTGAAAAAATGTGGATCGGTGCATCCCTAATTTACGCCTCTTGGTTCTGTAACACTAATACAGTATTTGTGCAATACTTGCTCTCCTACAGTTAATTTTTTTTTTTATGTAGACACATGTAGACTACCACATGTTTAATTTGCCAGGTAAATTATTCCAAATACAAATGTGTCTTTAATAGGGGTGGGACGATTCAATCCCATATCGATTCGATTACGATTCTTTAGGCAAAGGTTCGATGTATCATAACATCTTACATTTGACCACGATTCGATAAGATTCGGTTCGATCAATTTTGATACTTTAAAAAAATGTAATAGGTATGCTAATGTGATTTGATACCGATACATTCAGCAGTAATTCAATATTCAATTAGAACCTTACGCCAAGTTCACAGAATTATGTTTATTGTTAAGGCATACCATACATTTTGCAGCTGTCTGCAGCAAATAATGCAGCAATAAACATGACTAACAGTGTATTTTCTAACAAGTTGCCCTATTTAGGTTATTGTTTTTCAAACAGTGTCAGACATGGTACCATAAATACATTTCCTTTATTTACAAAATGAAAATGGCAAAATGTATAACAATTACTAAACTGGGCCAAGAAAAATGAAATAGCCTATAGGTTAGTGTCATGCATAGTACTTTCCTAAATCTTAGTACGATCTAGAACTTAGGTGGAGCAAGATGCCCATCCATCCGTAGTTAAAGCTACTCTCGTAGCGTTTTGCAAGGACTGTCAAAGTTTTCTTCACCTCTTCATACAGAGCAGGTATACATTTTTCACTAAAATGTTTTCTGCATGGTATGGTGTATCTAGGTTCCACGACATTCATTAAGTGAATCGGACAGTTAACGTAGTAATAATTAATTAAACGTAAGACATTGGAAATAGTCTTACTATTTTAGTTTTTTGTCTCTAACGTCTACTTGATTTTGAATAGAAAATGGTTTAAATTTAAATATCAGAAAGCACTTTACAATTAACTGTCTGGACACGGTATGTGTATAAAAACGAATAAAAACAATTATACAAAAAAATAGAACTGCTTGGCCATTTCTCCAGGAAACGCAGGGGAAGTGTCAATAACTCCCGAGTTTAGCTTGCTAACCCGCTGCTGCTCAAATGGTTTATCATGTCTGTGGTGTTGCCTGTGTATCTGATTTGGCAGATCTTGCATATTGCAGCGGTTTTGTCAAGTACACCCTCCTTCTTTCTAAACCCGAAATGCTTCCATACCACTGATTTTCTGTTCGGAACATCGCAAATTCTGTAAGTCTCTTTTGTCGCACTCAGCGAGCACGCAGCTAGCCATTTCGCTCAGATCTGTCCCGTCTCATTGTCGCTTGATTCCTGCCTGTCCCTGCTTTCAACTCACGCTTACGTGGGGGTTGGAGCAGAAACATGGATTGAAGCTGGTCAAAACAGTTTTAAAAGCAGTCGTGTCTCAGAAATATATATTTTAAATAATGAAATGAATATTTTTTTGGAATAAATGAATACATGTGCACATTCATTTAAAATGCGATATTAATCGATGCTTATCAATTCTAATCTTACAGATCGATGCAGTTGTATTTACACATTCAGATCGATGCATCGCGATGCATCGGTGCATTGTCCCACCCCTAGTCTTTAACACATAAGCAACATGCACTTGAGTAGTTTTCTGACCAGTTACATGTTTGTTCTTACATTTTTAGGAGGGCTACTTTTACTTCTACATGAGTAGATTTTTTTTTAAGTAACAATATTTACACTTGAGTAAAGTTTACGAGTATTCTACCAACCTCTGTGTAAACTACTCCCAATCCAGGTGCGTGATGATACGCTACGAGCACCATACACATACGGTGAGCACTATGTCAGCCGAGCATCGGAGCATGCGGCTCAAATCCTGTGTGGAAAGCATCGTATATGTGATCAGAAAGTTAGGTAGTGTTGTGCTTCACTTCGGGGTGATTATTCCACTTTTACAGCAAGTTTCCAGCCCAAAACACTACAGAGATGGCCCTCTTTTTGTTGTTAATCACATTTATCTCTGCCTTTTTGTATATTTCCGTGGATAAATTCGCATATTTATCTCGGTTAAAAACATTACATTCGTATTCCTGACGACATATAACTATTCTGTCATGGATATGGTCAAAATGTGTGGCCGTTATTTACTGAAACGATCCCGTTTTAGCCGTGAAAATGACCCATAAACACGGAGGAATGGTTGACGATAGCTAGGTCGTCTTAGAATCTTTATCTCCAGAGAACCTAACTAACGTTAGCAGGAAGCTTCGGTAAGCTGTTTTCGAACGTTATTCGAACGAACGATCATTTTTGCAGCCCGTATAAAAATTCTTGAGCAAAGTAATGATTAGGTCATCTTAGAATCTTCATCTCGACAGCTCCTAGAGAGCAGGCAGCGTCGTTATAGCAACAGACGCTGTTTTAGAACGTCAAGGACGTCACAGAGGTTTTAACAGCTGTTTCAGAACGTGAATACGTCACCCGGATCAATTTTGCAGCCCGGATCAAATTTGTTGTGACAGCTTCGGCCGCTCTATGATGGAATGCTGAAATATAATCTTTAGCATCATTTCTCTGCAGGTCATTCTGGAGTAGCGTTAAAGGGTTATGAAACCCTCGGTTACATTCTCTCTCCGCCCACACCGCAAATTCGAAAAATGCAATAGAGGCCTGTCATATAGGACTAGAACGGTCGTTACCAATGGTTACAGGGACGCGCCGCCATGTTGGCGGACCGACCCTAACAGAGACGCTTAACGTTACCACTGAACTAGTAGTGTAATGACGAACTTCTGCGCTGCGTACTGATGTGCGAATAAAACTGGGAAAAGGCGAAAATGTCCTTTTACATGATAATCTGAGTACTCACCATAGTAGCTAAACCACCAGGCAGGGGAACGAACTAAATTTTACGACCGAAAGAAGAGACTGGTAGTTGAAAGCAGTGAGGAGTGAGCTGGATTTAGACAGCAACCAGGCTCGGATCGTTACAGCATAGGCTCGAATCATTAATGGTAAATTACATTTTATGAACAAATTATAAAGTTAGCCAGTTAATATATACATAACTAGCTGGCCTAATGTACATTTGTGTGCATTATCTTAATGTTAGAAAGTTAAAAATGAATTAATCGCTTGGTTTAGCTAACGTTAGTAGCTATATCATTTGTGTGAACGACTGCTACGCCTGCGAAACATTAATGTTAACCTAATGCGATACGTCAAGCATATTGTAAACATCAAAACAATGTTCATTTGAACTATTATTACATTGCTAGGGGTGCTACGTTGTATGATGTCTCACAAATAGATTGGATAAACTGTAAACATTAGCTACCTGTGCTGGCCAGGCAGGGTGCGAGCAATATGAGAGAATCCAGAAGAGGGCGAAAAGAAAATGTAACGTTACGATATTAAGCACCAAATAACAATGTATTTGAAAGTAATAATGAAAGTAACGGTAAATGTACTTTATGTGTTGAACTGATTTGCCTTTTATGGTGCCCATTACGTTCTCCTTCTCCGGCTGCCCTTCGAAGACTGCCTGCACTCCCAGATCAATCCCGAACTCCCCAACTCCGGTGAAGAGCGATGGTAAACTTTGTTGCTGCAGTCTGCAGATCCAACGGACATTCCCGAGCATATGTTGCGAATGCGTCTCCATGGTGGCGACCACAGACAAAATTATATGAACTTGACAATTCGTCGATATTATCAAACTGATAATATGATTATCCTGTTTAAAATAGTATATTATCTTTAGGGGTAGACATAATATGATCACACCACAAACAGTTATGCATACGCTTGTCATATTTTCAATGAACCTAACATTCTACAGCATTTGTTTGCCTTTTCTTACCCATCACTGAAGTGGTTATAACTTTTGAGTAGTAGAAGATACATCTATTCTGATTCCTATTCTATATCACTCACACAATGGTGAAAACATCATACACTGTAAGTATACCTCTATCTTGAACATGAAATGGGTAAAATAGTAGGTTTCTCATTAGAAAATAGCCATTTAGAACGTTTTATAAATTTAGTTGGTGAATGCCTTTACAATGGTATATAAACAAACATTTTTGCAACACATGTTAAGAAATAGAATGTTGACCCATATTCGCTCAGGCTGGAAAGGGTTAAGTTAAATGTGTCATGCCTTTAGAGATATTTTCTGAATGTTGCAAACTTAATAAACATAAATTATCTAATGATGAGCGTAGATGGGCTGTTCTTGCCATGATGTGGCCTATTCTTACGTATTCTCTTTGGATTGGATCTGGAACTGAACATAAATCAGGAACTAAACAAGCATCACCGAAACAAACTACATTCCCTTTTTATGTAAAATGTGAAGTAGCCTTTGTGTTATTATCGCATACCTGCATGTGTGAGTACTACAAATGATCACGAGGGGAACTGAACAGGTGCTTGTTCAGTTTGAGCACTGCACATGTGCTAAAATGGGTCGGGTCAGGATTGTGCGCGATTCAGGAGATTTTAGACATTTCGTTTAGGAAAACAGGGAATTGCTCACATCAAATGCTTTTATGTAGATATAACCATGGAAAAAGTACACAGACTGTACACAATCGTTCGCCTTTGTACGAGACAAGAGCGGGGAGGGTAATCTGCAACCCCCTGGGTTTGTCGTTTTTCACCAGGGCCGTGTCTAGGGGGGAGGGGGGCAAAGCCAAATCAAGAAAAAATCAAATCCGACAATATGAAGTCGGCGCTACGGCGATTAGAGCTACAGACGATTCGGCCAATCATAAAAATTCCACATCGAAATAATATATTTCTCTAATATCTGATTGGTTTGTTTGGCTATATAATAAAACGTGGAGACGCAGCGAGAGAGAGGTCACTTTCTTTGATCAATCTATGTTGTCTTGATAACTAACTGTTAAGCATTGCTTTGGATATAATATTCGCTATAGCCTAGCTTACTCAGTCAATTGAGGATAGTGGCGAGAGTCCCCATCTGGGAGATTTGATTTGAAATAGATTGATTTCATGTTGCATCTAGCCTCAGGGCCGGTGTTCCGGTGAATTCAGTGTCCCCTGTTTCACCCAATTTCACCTGTTAATGGTAGCTACTTAACCAAGTTAGCCAACGAGCTAACGTTAGCTCCATTCTCTAGCACGAACGTTAACAGGTGAAATTAAAGTGAACAGTATTAATAACGACAAATCAATAGCAACACAATACATTTGTGAGTTAACGTTAGCCGCGTGGCTAATGGCTATGACGGTGTCCAGTTCCTGACTAAAATATCGACAACTCTTGAATCAGTACATGCGCAGTGCTAGGGGAAACAGGGGACACTGAATTCACCGCCAGGGGGCGCCAAGCCAGGATTTTTTTTTTGTGTGCTTGGGATATATTTACATATATTTCATAGAATACAAAATATTAAAAAGTTGGGCGCCCCCCCTTCCAGATACAAATTTGTATTTTTTGAGAATTTGATAAATAAGAATTAGTGGTGCCCCACCACGACGTCCCCCTCCATCGTTTTTTGTTTTTTCCCAGCTGTTCTTACAGCAGCACTGTAATCATTGGAGTCAGAGATCCATCCATTTCGATTTCGAAATGAGAATGGTCGGTTTTCACCATGAAGATTAAACACCAAGACTTCTGATGCACAGGGGATAAAAAGAAAAGCAGGAGGAGGACGAAAATACAGATGTAAGTCTAATGACTGTGTGTTTATTGACATTTATTCAATCAAAGGTATAAAGCTAGCGAGCTATTAGAGATGTAAGCTAACGGTACACGCATCGAACTAGGCTACGATTGGTATCACGATACTGTAGTCACGGCGGTACTTGGAGGGGGTAGGCTCTTCAAAACCGACAGCTGTTTTCGGTATGATTTTTCGTTACGTTTTTTTTTATCTTAAAAAAAAAAAAGTTCAGATGTGGCTCATGGTGCAGTACAGGTACGTCGTGGGGTATAGCCAAGTAGCGAACTACAGCGAGTAGATTTGTTTAACATTTTTTTATTAAAAGCACAAATGTAGCCTAATCTAATAGCTAATCACATTACCTTCATTAGACAATAGAGTGATATCATATATAAACTGATATCGCTTCTTACCCCTCTTCCGCCGCATCATCTTACACAGGCGAAAGAAAAACGTGATTATTTTTGCTCATGATAAGGCCATTACGTTGGCTCTTGACATAGATGCATTTGTAGCTACGTGTTTTCTGCGGAAAGAAACAGACTGATGTTGTGATCTCGTGTAGCGTGCAGGAATGTGTATACAATTAAAAGTAGGATTGTGAATCACAGAACTAAAAAAAAAAGTGTTGTAATACAGTTAGTGAAAATATTGTATGTCCTCTAAGAATGGGTGGTAAATACATGAGAAAATAAACTTGATCAAAACACAAGATTCTAAAATACAAATGAAAATGATGAGCCAATTACAGTATCTTAGTTTCACATGTAAATAATAAATAGCACAAAGAGACTGAAATGATGAAGGACTACAGCTCATCTTTAATATACTTGTTTCCATATAAGATTAGATTATGATTTGCTATTATTGGGCATAAATAAAGATGTGTTCCTATGGGGGGCTTTATAAAGCTTTAGCTTTATATGGAGGCATCTCAAATATCACCTATATCGTGGCTATATATCTTCTCCAAAATATTCATAAACACTCAAAAAGTGTTTATTTTCTCCCGCTCTCCTTATCCCTCTCCTTATCTCCTTTTATCCATCCCTCAGTGGTGCTAGCAAGTAACATTAGCTTGCTCCTTGCACAGCTCAGAATGGAAACAAACTAATCACTCACATGTCATTTTTACTTGGTGCACTGCTCATTCATCAGATAATATATTGAAAATAATATATCGTTAAGATTTTGCCAAATAAACCATGCCTTGGAAATGGTTTTGTCATATTGTTCAGTGGCTGGTTACAGTAACAAAAATATGGAGTACCGAGGTACTTAGTTGCCGTGCATGATTTTCATTCGATTAGCAACCGAAATTAATGAATGCGCCTTTAAATAAATTTAAAAAACTCAATAAAACCTACCATTATTTAATGATTTGTGTGGAACATGCATTTGGTGAAACCTTGCAATTTAGCTTGCGTTACATATACTAATGTTAGATCAAATGGTTGCAATCCTCTGCTTATCGTTTCAGTTAACTTAACTTTGATTGCAAGCTTGCGTGTGATATTTATCTCTTGATAGTAGCCGCACTATATTTTACTTTGAATTGATCGCATGAATTCCTCGCCGGGTTCAAACCTATGGTTTAACGTTACTGTATAAGAACAGTTCTGTGGTTCAAACATGTAGGGCTGGATGACGTCGATGGCACTCGGGTTGAGGGCGTGGATTTAGACCACACCCCTACAATCCTGAGTCCTTTCAAGACTGAGTTTATTTGCTGACTTTGAGATGTATATTAATATACCTATTCACATTTTCTTGAAAAGATATGTTATTTGTAGTTTTTAGAATCCCTTGACCATCACTTTAATAAATGCAATATGGAACTCTAACCTGTGGTATCATGAAGAATATTGAGAGAGCTATTATTGGGCTTGCCAGCACCTCACTTCACGTCCTGCCAAATATCCCCTAGCCTTGCCAATATTCATGGTTCACAGGTTCGCCATATCGCTTTAATATGTATCCGTTTCTGTTAAATGCTATAATGTTATATGGAAGTAATACATACTACACATTGAAACACAATTGTCTCACCAGAGAACCGCTAGCTGTGATGTATATAACATGCGCAGCAGTGTTTTTTTTTCTTCTTTTTTTCTATGAGCAGCAGTGTTAGCTTGTGCTAGCCAAATAATTATAAAATAAAAAATCAGTGGATCCAGTGCCATTTAAGAGAGAATTGTGTCCGGATAAAAACGTCCAAGTTTTAAACGTCAGCTTAAATCACTGACTGTGACAGGGGCGATTACGTGAAACTCCTTATAGGCCTCAGAAGTCTGACGTAACGCAGAGCAAAAACCTTTGCCCAAATAGGGATTTCTGGATCAAAGCGATTTTCTCTATGGAGAAAATGAATGGGAATTTCACGTAATCGCCCCCGGTGGTGGGGTCACATGATCAGTGAGTGACGTCACACCAGGAAATAAAAGACGAATGCTGAATCCAAATGTGCGGTCTTCCACGCACTTGCAGACTGGCATACTTTAACAAGCGCATTCCCGTGAGGTATAGTTGGGCTTAGGGCAGTCCAATTCTACAATTCATCAAGTACACAAGGGGGCTCATACGGTCATACAGACTTTCATGCAGACTTCCAGGGAGTCCGCTTTGGCGCAGACTTTGCCAGTGGGATTACCCAGAATTCATAGCAATGTTGAAATGTTGAGAAAGCATAGCCAAAACTTTTTTTTTTTAATAATAATAACAGTATGGCAGAAAAACAACCAAAAGAAAGTCTTCCAATGTAAGTAATACACAATTCATATAGCCTAAATGTATACTTATGAGCAGACAGATTTTTTTTACAAGTGAAGCCTGAAGTCCCGACTCATAAGCACATTTTAGCCCTTGCAGACTTGACGTGATGACGTTGAGCATTTCAGTCATAGTCATAGTACGTAAAACTGAAGTCCGCGAGGGCTGAATTTGCTAGTCTAGAGTGTTGGCATTTGGATTCAGCATGAGCGTACAATCTAAATCTATCTGATTCAACGTTGTGAGAACTGCAGATTTAGGAAATTAGCTGTTGGCATCCACCCTTCCTGTTTGATAGACTTCCCTTTGTATTTAGTTTTTTGGAAAGCAAAATGCTTTCATGGTTGAGACTGGGTTTGTCCCGGGTCTCAGGGAACACAGCAGCAGCATCTTCCAGCAGTTTCTTCCAAAACAACCAGATATTGGTATGGGCTAGTGACGTCACCCTGCAGCTCATGAATATTAATGTAAAAACGTCTATTAATACATTTTCAAATGTATTCTCATTGACCATTTTGTTTTCATCTGCTCATTGGTCATCTTATCTTATTCCTTTTGAGCAGATGGTGATGCAAATCTCATGCGCATTGGCCATCTCATTTATGTATCTTTATTGCTCATTGGCTGTGTTTTGTATCATCTTCTGCTGATTGACTGTTAGATTTCATTACCATCTGCACATTGGATAGCTTATTTTTCATATATATATTTTTTTTTGAGTAGATAAGGATACAAATCATCATGTTTACATGGGTAGAGAAATTCCTTTGAGAAATTCCCCATCCATGAATGTTTCTTTTACTAATAACAAGAGATGAATTGAATCTTCACACATCATGTTTTACCTGCAATAGTAACGTAATGTAAAATATTAAGTGTTCTAGGTAGAATGGGCTCCATCAAAGTGGCGAAGGGCGTCACTTTAGAAGAGAAGAACCTCCTGAGGCAGAAAAACCCTCTCTCACGCTCAGCGGTAGGAGGTCTCGGGATTCCTGTCTCCTCTTCAATTCCAGCGCTCACCACAGGAGGCAGGGTTGAGGTCTGTTCTGTAAATCTGGAAATTAGCAACACAAATCATGTCAAGTTCTCCAAATTGTAAAATCTGGAAACATCAACTAAAATCATGTTACAAACCAAATTGTAAAACTCCGCGCGGCTAGACCAATGAGGGAATAGCTCGGAGCGAAGGTTTAAGCGTGATGTATTCCGCTATTGCTGTGGGAAAAGGGAAAAGTTATGAAAGTTAATAAAGTTATATTAATATTCTTGCAACCGGGTTAGACTGCTCTTTAGATTCACGGGATTAGCTAATAAGGGACCACAAATCAAAGGTACTCGTACCACGTTACCTTCCGCTTTAAGTCTGGTCTACCTTGACCCGTTTATCCAAAGAACAGCCTGTGTGTATTACAGTAAGTCATCAGCCACCAACGCTGATTCTGTACTCGTTTATCTGACTCCATTTAATATTATAATTTAGTATGTACAATTTCCACTTGATTTGTTAAAGGACTCTCATACTTTTAAGACGGTTCTCTGAGCTGGATGTGTCTGTTAACACCGCGATTTACATTGGGCCCTTAATGTACACGACTCACAGCTGACTAGATATCTGCGGTTATCTCAGAGGTTGCGTAAGAAGCCACTTTGTACGGTATACTCTATGGTTAAGACTCAGGGACCGACTAAAGGAATATTGGCAACCACCGTTCTCAACATGTATAACCGCCAGGCGGAGGTGATCTACTTTAAGACATAGTTCTACAGGTGCAATACTCCGTGATACATTAAGCTTAAATAGTCAACCTCCCTAGACCAGCTGAGGGGATAACCATGACTGAGGAAATTAATCAACCCATTACCGGTGCACAGAGATAGTACGTCAATTTTCAGAGAAACCACACAAATCAAGTTTAACTAATTTATTACCAGGTAGGTTACTTACTTAAATAATCAATACATAGTTACAGATTGAACATTCCAAATTCAAATACAGTACAGAGAAAAATACTTAGTCATACCTGGCAATTTGCTACACACAATGATCTGAAGTAGGATGTGCGGAAAGACTGATTACAGCTTCCCAGATTGGTTTGCTTCCTTTGCTTAAATGCTCAAACTCTGCGTTTGATCTGGCTGCAGACGGTCGTAAAACCATAAACTGGTCAGCACTTTTAGCCCCCCTTCTATGGGGTTTCACAGAATGGTTTTTTCTAAGGACCATTTCACAACGGCAGCTTACGCCTGTGTTATGAAATATACATTCCATTCATGTTGCACATTTAGGACATGTAGACCATTGCACCACTCACACCGAGACCATCAAAATGATATCAAACATCAGTAGGTCTAAGTTTGTGTTGCCATGAGACTCCCCATCTCTACAGTTTTCTCAGATGTGATTGATATTAATGCCACAAAGGTACCAGAATTCCTGTTGAGAATATTACATTTACACCCTAGTTGTCCCTGTTAATTCAGGTACGTTAACTGGATGCATTTACTACTGTAACACTCAAAAACGGAACAATCCATGATTATCTCTCTGGAAAGAGTGTATAATGTATGTTCCAGTGCCCAGACTAGTTCCAGTGTATACTGTACAATGTAGCAAAAGTATCAATCACATCTGTATGTTTTTAAGCTTTTTGAGGACAAAAGCAATCTATACCATGTTGTGTTGTGTGTGAAAATATGTTAAGGACAGAGATTTGGCATGCCCTGATAATGTCATATGGGGGCACTGTAGCACTGTCATGACATCCTAGGTGTAGCTGCCATCAAAGTTAGTTATACAGTTAATAAATTATACATAATAAATACAGTTCATAATACATATTGATTTAATAGTTTACATTAAATAAAGGTATAATTCATATTTAGTTAAAATGATAACATGATTGATATAGAAGTATGATTAAGAGAACATTCGTTAAGAACTATATGTATATTTCATGTAGGAACCAACATTCCTTTGTGGTGGTGAGTGGTGTTTTTATTGTGTGATGCGCTCTAGTTGAGCCTCTTGGGGGCAGAGCCAGCTCGTGAATAGCTGTTTTTTGAGCTCTGACATTTGTTGTAAGACGTTGCTTGTTGAATAGCCTATGCCTACTGTGTTTTGTGAAGACTGAGTAAAGCAAAGAAGACAACTTTACGTTACAGAAGTTTTTGTATTTTTCTTTTCCTTCTAAGTTACTCTCCTGTGTTAACGCGGCCAATGAGGTAAATAATCTATGCTTTCGGTCGTAGGCTAATGTTGCGTCAATGCATGCTAACTAGCAACGTGATATTGATGTACAGTAGAAGAAAGTATTTAACAGGCGAATTTAATGTTATTTTTTATTGTTCTCTATGAGAATATTGTTAATATATTTTCTTGTTTATGTCTGTCCAGTTCTCACGGCTTTGCTTGAATTGAGATGAATAAAGGCCCGTGTATGAAGAACAGCTTGTGTGCGTGGTTAACCAGAGGGAGTTACAGTGAGAACTCAGCCAGCTCGACACGAGGTGACGAGACGATCATCTGCGCCTGTTGTCGACGGAGCTACAAGCAAGTTTGAGTTTCACCGACCTCAAGCAACGGACAGCTAAGACTGCATACACCTACAACCTGAAAGTGGCAATCAGAGTTAATGAGCATTGGGTGGCTAATCCAACAAGAAGTAACACATTTAAACAAGCTAAATGTATAAGGATGGAATAGTCTCATCAACTGTCTCTATAAAGGACTCTATAAGTGCTAAAGAGGTGCAATGTTATGGTGTTATGCATGTTGTAAGTTCTAGTCAATGCTTATTGGTATTTACTACTGTGTTGTTTGAGGTGTAAATTAGAAAGAAGATTAATAGCAAATGGAAGCCAGTTAATTTGTATTGCGAAGGTGTTTATTGCACATTAACCCTTTCGCACGTAAGTTCTAAAATATTTCCAACGGCCCCAAAGAGTGAGTTTTTTCTGCATGCGCACCAGCTGTTCTAGAATTCGACTGTTACGTCACACTAGCCTTCCGAAGGTTGAAGTTGCTTAGTTTGAGTGCTGATATCTGATCACCTAACCCGAATTGTAACCTTACCCTTTACATTAGTGTGTAAATTTCCAAACTGATCCCACATCAGCGGATACCTGCCACCTTCGCGTCTCCCTAGTCACCACGTGACCACTTGCCTCTGCACTTTTTTTTCTTTTTTTTTTTAAAGCAGCCGCTGTTATTTTATTAATCTTCCATTTTGCCACGTATGGACATCAGATAATTTATCTCAAGACAGCTGTCATCATCAGTAGGTGAGTAACGTTTTCTAGATGTTTGCATTTGCAATTGGGACGAGTTGACACGGGCCATGCACAACGAAAAAACCAAGGGGATTAGCAAACTAGCTACACGTGGTATGTCTTTTCGCCGATACATATCTGAGCAGTGACGTTCAAATTCGGTCCTGCGGGATCCCTGTTTATGCTAGTTTTCGTTCCAACAATTGCAATCCCTTTAACAAGCTTGTTTATTTTTCTTAAAAGGGGTTATTTACCCTTTTATGCGACATTACATAGGAAATAGCTATGCGTGCTCTGAATAATTAAAGTATCATGTTCACATTGTGCTATACTGCAAACGATTACATGGAGAGGTAGAAAAATGTTTTAATTGATCAGAATACAGACTGAGGTGAATCAATAGGCTCCTAATTGGTAAACGTGTGTACACCTGGCCACTAAAACTAACAATTTGGTAGATATGAAGAATTCAAAGACAAATCAAACGATAAACCAAACCTGCATTTACTATGAAAGATGAACACATGTGGTCAGCAACCTAATTAGGAGCCTGTTGATTCCCCAGTTTTTATTTTTGTTTTAAAAAATGTACCTGTTATTGTATATAATATAGCATAACATGATACTTTTATTCTTCATGGCATGCATATCAATTTCTGACAATGTGGTTTAAGAGGACATGAAAAGCAAGAATTAGTAAGGGCTTCTTAAAATTCTAGGATTGCAATTGCGGTTGGAACAAAAACCAGCATGCACAGGGGTCCCCCAAGACCGAATTTGAATAGCATTGATATAGCTATGCATACCATGAACCTTCTCTCAAATAGCCTAAAGATTACTGCTACACACTAGAAAGTTCAATACACAACGGACGACTATAATAATATCACAACACATTGGAAATTAACCGATTGAATAATGACAAATAACAGATAGGTCTTAATCATTTTTATTAAAAGTTAGAATATTTAGAATATATAATATAAACACTAACTGAAGACTAATAACATGTAAATATCCTAACTAACACCTTGGAAATAAAACTGATTGATTAATTACAAAATAACAACAAATATAATATTATAGTAATATGCTATACATTAACAACTTATTATTTTAAGAACTTTTTACATCACCACTAACTAATAATTTTTTTACAGCAGGAAGCGAAGGTGCCTAATAGTGCTTCAAAGTATGGTACTCCTCAAAGCAAGGCACAGCGCACAGGGGTGTGTTGCAGGGTGCACACATGAACTTTGTGGCCCGCTTCTGTTTCCTCTTCCTGGATGAGGACAGGCAGACCTTACAGTGCCTCCGCGTGCGGCTGCCTTGGGCCTCTGTCTGAGGGACCGCAGACAGGAAGTGCCTAGCAGTAAGGCGCAGGGGGTTATCGGCTGCAGGGCGGCCTCCAGTTGGTGGACGTCGAGGGGTGTGGTGCTCCTCCACCAGCTGCCGCATCACGTTGGCCCGGTACACCTGATAGGTGAGATTCTGACCTATGGGTGAGGGCAGGGGGGTATTTTCAATATAATTGTATTTAATTTTATATATATATATATATATATATAGTTTAATATATAGTTTGAAATGTATAAATGTGATCATCTCACCTGTCAGCTGGCGGTGGACAAGATAGCCATTATAAAGTGCCGTGTCAACCAGGTGGAAATTTTTTTTTTTGTACCACTTTGTGGTCTTTCGCACACAGGCCACAAAGCTGTTGATCATGTCGGCCTTGTCCACTGCCCCCATCTTCAGGTTGTACTCAGCAATACATTCAGGCTTTATTTTTTTTTCTCCTGTTAGGTGGTTTGTTTTACCAGCGGGCACCATTGATGCTGTGTGGACTGTAGAGAGGACGTGGACATCCCTCTTGTCATGCCACTTCACTGCCAGCTGGCTTCCATTCTCCATAAATTCCACGTCCCCTCTCTGCATCTTCCTACCGGAGAAGGTGGGCATCCACTTCCGGTTTTGCCGGACTGTTCCACAAGCCCCAGTGTTGTTGGTCAGCAGGTGGTGGAAAAGTGTGGGGCTGCTGTACCAATTGTCCACAAAGAGGGTGTGGCCCTTCCCCAGATGAGGAGCCAGCATGGTCATCACCACCGACCCGGACAGCCCCAGCCCGTCATAATGAGTGATGTCAGTGGTGGCTCCTGTGTATATGACAATGTCCTGGACAAACCCGGTATTCACATCACAGAGGATAAAAAACTTCACCCCAAAACGGTTCCTCTTTGAGGGGATGTATTGGCGGAATGCCAGCCTACCCTTCCAGAGCATCAGGGACTCATCAATACATAGGTCCTTGTAAGGGACATGGAGCCGGTGAAATGCAGACCTGAGGCTTGTTAGGACACTTCTGATCTTGTAAAGTGGGTCTTGGAGGTTGGCAGTAGCATTTTTAGCAAAGTGAAGACATCGGAGCAGGAGGAGAAAGCGGTCTTGGGAGAAGAGGGTGGAGAAGAAGGGGGTAACCAGCATGGGATCTGTGCTCCAGTAATCCCGTAGTGAGGGCTTCTTCACAACCCCCATCATTAGGACTGCCATCAGGAAGGTGTAGAGCTCACTCAGGGTGGTTGCTACCCACTTAGCCAGCTTCCCCCTCGATCCTGGCTCAATCTTCTCCTGCAGCTCACTGGCATAGAGATTTGTCTCTTCAACAATGTCTCCCACCAGCTTCTCTGTGAAAAACATTGTGAAGCACTCTGCCTCAGAAATAGATGGCTGATGGTGTTGTACTCCTGACTGTGACTGATCAAACACCACACCAGGCCCAGGGGGGGTGAAATGGCTGGCAGCCTTCCAGGTGGTCCTGCTGACCTCACCTAAAATCTGTCTGCCTCCATCTTCAACAGAAGGACCTGGTACTTCAGGCAAGGGCCTCTCAGGCTCAAGGATGGCCGCTAGGTTAGGAGGCAGCTGTTCGCTCTCACTGTCAGACTCTTCCTCGCTTGTATACTCTGACTCATTATCAGAATTAAAAAAAATCTCCATAATTTCTTCATTGCTGAGTTGTCTCCTCCTTTTGCCAAACATACTGTATATATATTTTATCTGATATATTATATCTTTATATATTTATGTATAATGTATATGTATATATATAATGTATAATATATAATATAATATAGATATATGTATGTATGTATATAAATATAGGCTACAACGAAACGAATACAACAACTCTAGATGGCGCTCTGCTCTGTGTGTGCCAAGCGCGAGGGGATCGTCTGACTCGCTACGTGCACTGTCAGTATGAGACGCTAAAACAGTACAGTCTGTACCAATAAAAAGCTAATGGTTCGTGTGGTAAAATTTTCTTTATTTGTAATAGTTTTTGCATGTTTTCAAATACTTGTTATAAATGATGTATTCCGATTCTACCAAAAATTGTAATGGCCACCCATGATGTTTGTGAAGTACTTTTTTGAAGCTTGTACTGATCACGATGCTAAAATAGAGCTAATAACACTGACGCAGCCATATAACGTCATCTCTGGTCTAAACAAAGATCATCTCGTGACAAGATACCTTACTTATGTAGACCTACTTGTTTTGTACTTTCCGGAAACATTGTTAGGATATGGGTGAGTAAGTGGAGCATCTTGATAGTAGTAATTATCTTTGATTGATTGCGGAAAAACAAGATGGCAGCGCCGTAAGACAAACGTTATATTACTAACGTTTGTCGTGTTTAGTCAATTATTTTGATCACTAGTGAGTTTACCTGTGATGGGATGCATCGTATATAATCGCAAATTGGTTGTTTATATTGTGTTTTATGTCCGCTTTAGTTAATTCATTTTGTCAGCTCAGCAGTCTCACGTTGGCTAACTCAGTAGCCTAGCATATTTTTTCTGCATAAACTGTTGCTACTTCTGAGACGGTGTGCACATCTGCATAAAAAATAAATGTTCACATTGAGGACATGACGACTGGGGTTGTAAAGACTTTACATGGTGCAATTGTTTTGTGGAACATAAGTGCGTTTAGTCCTAGAAAGAATGCGGTTCAACCACTGTTGCGTCATACGTAAATAGACGTTCTAATCCTGTGTTCTAATCACACCGGTGTGACCGTACGCTTCAGGGACCACTCTAGCGCTGTACAACCGGTGTGACCGTACGTGTCAAAGGGTTAAGTCAAGTCACATAGACTAGCTGGTTAAACTAAAGTTAAAATGTATACAAGTTAGTACATTCAAGTTAAGCTACTACAGTCAAGTAAATTAAGGTTAGACTAATTGCAGGCTTTAGCATCATTGCATTTAAAAAAAAAAAAAAAAAAAAATATATATATATATAAATAATAATAAAAAAAAACGGGCTATTTAAGAGCTCAAACAACAAGAGAAGTCAGTTCAAATTGCTATAATTTAACATTCTAGAGTATATAAATAAGTCATACATAAATAGAATCATAAATATTCTAGAGTATAGAGTTAATAAATAGGATTAAAAGGACAAACAAGGTCAATTCATTAAACATAGTAAAATGGAAGAGTTAGTGCATGGAGCTAAAAACCAGCACCTAGAAGGTGATGCTGCAGACTTAGGGCAGCAGTGTGAACGCCTTGATAGTGAGGTAGGTGAAGACACTCAACTTACTACAGAAGGACTACGACAAGGTCAGAGAACCAGAAAGCTCACTGAGAAGGGACAAGAGCTCAAAGAGACCAAAGGGAAAAGGCTCCAACGTCATTTCTTAGTTACCTATAACAAGTGGAAGGCTCTTGCTAAGGAGGCAAAGAAAGAGATAGAGGGACCCTTCTCTCGTGAGAACCTACAAAATATCATGACCAAGATACGCCGTGCTTCCAGTGATGTACAGCAGGCTTATGAAGACCTACGCCAGTGCGTACTCCCTGATGGAGAGACCCGCCGCCGAGCAGACACCTGTGATACCATCTCAAGGCAGATCTTAAACTATGCATGTAATTGTCTCGACGAACAATGTACAGATCTAGATACTAATAAGGAACAAATAGAGTGGGTAGAGACAGACTCAGTGTTTTCATCAGCAGCATCCAAAGCGTCCAGTGCAAGCTCAGGTTCAAGCCTATCCTCAACAAGGAAGCATGAAGCTGCAGCAGAGCTAGCTGCAACTGAGGCCACGTTGAAGGTCTTGGAACAAGTGGAACGTGAAGAACAAGAGCTTAAAAAACTTGAAGCTGATTACAGACAAAGGCTTGCACAACAAGAAGAGGAGCGTGCTGCAAGAAAAGAAGCCTTAGAAGAAAAGCGCAGACAGATAGAGCGCTTAGAGACATTGAAAAAGATGAAAGCTGCAAAGGCACGACTGCAAGTCTATGATCAAGAAGACGATTCAGACTCAGAGATACTAGAGTTGTTCAAGGACCACAAGCCTACGCAAGAGAAGGTTACACCCAACTCAAAATCTGCTAAGATGCCAGAAACAGCCAAATGGGGGCAACCTGCTATAAACATTCATGAACAGGATAGCAACACAGAACTTGCCATGGCAATAGCAGAGGCCATCAACGTAAGCCGTCTACCAGTACCAGAACCTTATGTTTTTAGTGGAGACCGACTAAGGTACAAGGACTGGAAAATGTCCTTTCAGACACTGATAGGCAGAAAGAATATTCCAGTGAATGAGAAGGTCTACTATCTTCGCAAGTATGTCGGCGGACCTGCAAAGAAAGCCATTGAGGGATACTTCCTTCTGGGCACAGATGCAGCCTATCAGTCAGCACTGGACATCCTGGAAGAAAGGTATGGAAGTCCTTTTGTGATTGCTAAGGCTTTCCGAGATAAGCTGGCCTCATGGCCAAAGATAGGACCCAAGGACAGCGTGGAACTAAGAGAGTTCTCAGACTTCCTCCGAGGCTGTCAAGCAGCAATGTTTCAGATCAAGAGTCTGGAAGTCCTAAACGATTGTGGTGAAAACCAACGAATGCTCTCCAGGCTTCCTGACTGGCTGACAGCTAGATGGAACAGAAAGGTCATCGATATCGAAGAAGCAACCAACGCATTCCCTAGCTTTAATCAGTTTGTCACATTTGTCACTAAGGAAGCTAAGATAGCTTGCAATCCGATAACTTCTCTTCACGCTCTGAAGTCAGGTGATGGTGGAAAGGAGAAGACACTAAAAACACGAAGTGTTGGTGCAAAGGTACTGACAAGCAGCTCTCAAGAAAAAACAGAGGCTGAAGGGTGTGTCTTCTGTGAGAAGTCCAATCATGGCATCCATACATGTCAAAGGTTCTTGAAGAAGTCAACTGCAGAACGAGTCAGGTTTGTGCAAACAAACAGGTTGTGCTTCGGATGTTTGAAATCAGGACATCATTCAAAGAACTGTGAAAGGAGAAGTGTGTGTGATACATGTAAAGGGAGACACCCAACATGTTTACATGAAAATCGCTTCAAAAGGGATGAAAGGAAAGAACAAGGGGATGGCGAACGAAAGGAGAGTGGAAAACACTCAAAGGAAAAGGAAGGCTCGAAGGAAAGGACAGAGTCTAAACAGACAAGCAAGACACCAGACGAGGCAACGTCTCACAGAGTGGTGCAAGATATGAGGAACACTTACACGTCCACTGTTGTTCCAGTATGGCTGTCCACGATCACTAACCCAGAGCATGAAGTTCTCGTATATGCTCTTCTGGACAACCAAAGTGACACCACCTTCATCCTGCAAGAAAAGGTAGAAACATTAGACACCAGGAAAGAGCCTGTGCAACTGAAACTCTCCACACTGTCATCCAGAAGTACAGTCATTCAAAGTCAGAGGTTAACTGGACTGCAGGTCAGAGGCTTCTATGAATCAAAGAGAATCACTCTCCCAGTAACCTATACAAGAGAGTTTATTCCTGCCAATCTAGGTCATGTTCCAACACCCAAGACAGCAAGGTCATGGCCTCACCTGGAGCACCTTGCTGAAGAGATTGCTCCTTCAATCGACTGTGACATTGGGTTGCTCATAGGCTACAACTGCTCTCAGGCCCTGCTACCTAGAGAAGTTGTGTCCGGTAAGGACGACGAGCCGTTTGCTCAAAGGACTGACCTCGGCTGGAGTATAGTTGGCTGTGCCGATCCCTGTGTCGACTATGGCGATGCAATTGGAAGTAGCCACAGAATCGTCGTGAAACAAGTGACGCCTCACATTCAGTCACCTGCTGATCATTCAAGTGAAGTTCGATACATATGCCGAACACAAGTCAAGGAAGTAGTCACTCCTCCAGATGTCCTAAGAGCACTCGAATCAGACTTCAATGAAAGGACAGTAGAGGATGCTCACATATCTCAAGAAGATCTACGCTTCCTATCAATAATGGAGGAAGGAATCAAACTCAAGCCAGATGGTCGTTGCGAAATGCCTCTGCCATTTAAAGAAGACAGGCCAAGTCTGCCAGAGAATAGGATATGTGCAGATCACCGTCTCAAGGGTTTGAGAAAGAGATTTGAGAAGGATAAACAATATCAGAAGGACTATGTAACATTCATGAGTGAAATGATAGCACGCAAAGATGCCGAGAAAGTCCCAGAAGAACAACTTGATAAAAGCCCTGCCTGGTACATCCCTCATCATGGGGTGTATCACCCTCATAAGCCAGGAAAGATACGGGTCGTGTTCGACTGCTCGGCTAAGTTTCAAGGCATGTCACTGAATGACCACCTGCTTACCGGACCGGAACTGACGAACACTCTAGTAGGTGTTCTCTGTCGCTTTCGCAAGGGTCCAGTAGCAGTCATGTGTGATGTTGAACGCATGTTCCATCAATTTCATGTAAGAGCAGAAGACCAAGACTATCTGAGGTTTCTGTGGTGGGAAAACGGAGACTTTCAGTCACAACCATCAGTTTACCGTATGAAGGTACATCTGTTCGGGGCAGCCTCTTCACCCGGCTGCGCAAACTACGGCCTCAAACACATTGCCGCTCAAGGACAAGGTCGCTTCAATGAAGCATCCATTCGATTCATAGAAAGAAATTTCTATGTGGATGATGGACTGACAAGTGTGTCAACTAAAGAAGAAGCAATACAGTTAGTCAGTGAAGCAAGACGGCTCTGCAGTGAAGGCAAGCTGTGAATCCACAAGTTCATCTCCAACAGCCAGGAAGTGCTTGCATCGATTCCCAATGAAGAGTGTGCTGAAACAGTAAGAAATCAAGACTTAGCGAAGGGTGAGCCGCAGATTGAAAGAGCCTTAGGTGTCGAGTGGTGTGTAGCCTCAGATCAGTTCCAATTTAGAGTAGTTGTTAAGGAACGTCCGCTCTCTAGAAGAGGAGTCTTGTCGACGGTAGCCTCCATCTTTGACCCACTAGGCTTTGTAGCACCTTTCATTCTAGTTGGGAAACAAATCCTTCAGCAGATGTGCCGGGACAAGATCGGATGGGATGAACCACTGTCTGATGATCTTCGGTCACAATGGGAGTCCTGGCTCTTGGACCTACAGAACCTCGCTGACATCAAGATTCAGCGCTCTTACCTTCCAGAGAGTTTTAAAGACGTCCTAAGATATGAGCTTCATCACTTCTCTGATGCAAGTGTCATGGGATATGGGGAATGCACTTACTTGAGAGCAATCGGTGCATCAGGACAAATCCACTGCTCTTTAGTCATGGCCAAAGCAAGGGTGGCTCCCACGAAAGTAACCACGGTGCCAAGACTTGAGCTCTCTGCAGCTGTTGTTGCTGTCCGTACAAGCGACATGCTCAGAAAGGAGTTGGAAATGGAAGAAGCTCAGGAAATCTTCTGGACGGACTCAAAGGTCGTACTTGGATACGTCAACAACGACGCCAGAAGATTCCATGTATTCGTGGCAAACCGCATTCAGCGTATCAAGAATAGCACTAAGCCAAGTCAATGGAGATATGTGGCTTCAGAAGAAAATCCCGCTGACCACGCATCAAGGGGTCTCAGGGCGAAAGAGCTCATTGCGTCCAACTGGTTTACTGGCCCTGAATTTCTCTGGCGTGACGAACTTCCCAGCAGAGACATCAAGGTGGGAGAGATGGCGGTAGAAGACTCAGAAGTTCGTAAGGCCTTCGTATGCAGGACTGTGACAACCGAAGATTCCCTGCTCAATCGCTTCCAGAAGTTCTCCAGTTGGATGATGTTAGTCAAAGCCATCGCCAGACTGAAACGATGTGTCAAAGAGCTTAAGGGTTTGACAGCAAGAACCACTGATGCCACAAGTCTCGAAGAGAGAAAGGAAGCAGAACTGACGATCATAGGCATTGTTCAAAGGGCAACCTTCTCCAAGGAAATCCAAAGTCTTGAACGCAAGATCGAGATGACGACCAAGGATAAGGTCAGCAGAATGTACAGGCTAAATCCTTTCTTGGACAAGCAAGGTATCCTCAGGGTGGGAGGTCGACTGGAGCATGCTGCATTACATCCAGACATCAAGCATCCAGCAATCTTACCAAAGACCAGCCACATATCAAGGCTACTGATCCAGCAGTATCATCAAAGGGTGCAGCATCAAGGGCGTGGCATAACAATGAATGAGCTACGATCAAACGGCATCTGGATACTTGGATGCAGTCAGGCTGTGTCATCCTACATATACAAGTGTGTCAAGTGTAGAAAGTTCAGAAGGTGCACAGAGGAACAAAGAATGGCAGACTTACCTCGTGAACGCATGGAGACGACTCCTCCCTTTACGTACTGTGGGATGGACTGTTTTGGTCCTTTCCATGTCAAGGAAGGAAGAAAGGAGGTGAAGCGCTATGGTCTGCTATTCACCTGTCTGTGCTCTCGTGCCGTGCACATAGAACTGATTGACGACATGACTACTGATGCCTTTATCAGCGCGCTTCGTGCATTCATCGCTCTACGTGGAAACGTTCGACAACTTCGATCAGACCAAGGCACTAACTTTGTTGGTGCAAGACGTGAGTTCCTTGAAGCTGTAAAAGAGATGGACCAAGAAAGCCTAAAGCAACTAGGCTGTGAGTTTGTTATGAACCCTCCTTCTGCAAGCCACATGGGTGGCGCCTGGGAAAGGCAGATCAGGACTATTAGGAGTGTGTTGACATCCATCCTGGATCAGTCGTCTCGAAGACTGGATAGTTCATCTTTGAGGACTTACCTTTATGAAGTCATGGCAATCATAAACAGCAGACCTTTAACTACTCACCTGCTCAACGATCCTGCCGGTCCACAGCCTCTAACGCCCAATCACATCCTGACGATGAAATCCTCGATAGTCCCGTCTCCTCCTGGAGAGTTTGTGAAGGAAGACCTGTATCTAAGAAAAAGATGGCGTAGAGTGCAATACTTAACTGAAGAATTCTGGTCCAGATGGAAGAAAGAGTACCTGTTGAACCTACAACAGAGACAAAAATGGCATAAGACACACAGAAATGCAAAAATCAATGACATAGTGATCATAAAGGATGAGAATACACCACGAAATGAATGGAAGCTGGCCAAGATCACTGAAGTGTACCCTAGTGAAGATGGTCATGTGAGAAAGTTACAGTTGTTGATCAGTGATCCGGCATTAGATGACTGCGGAAAACGAGTCACCAAACCAACTTACCTGGAGAGACCTATCCATAAGACTGTGACCTTGCTAGAAGCGGAGTGATGTAGCTTGTTGAGTCTCCACCTCTCTTAGTGCCATCTAGTTTAATAACATAAGTTTCATAACATATTCTTAATTATTCTTACCTTTATTCTCTCAAGTTCATTTAGAGAAATCACAAGTGATTTGGTGGGAGTGTAGCTGCCATCAAAGTTAGTTATACAGTTAATAAATTATACATAATAAATACAGTTCATAATACATATTGATTTAATAGTTTACATTAAATAAAGGTATAATTCATATTTAGTTAAAATGATAACATGATTGATATAGAAGTATGATTAAGAGAACATTCGTTAAGAACTATATGTATATTTCATATAGGAACCAACATTCCTTTGTGGTGGTGAGTGGTGTTTTTATTGTGTGATGCGCTCTAGTTGAGCCTCTTGGGGGCAGAGCCAGCTCGTGAATAGCTGTTTTTTGAGCTCTGACATTTGTTGTAAGACGTTGCTTGTTGAATAGCCTATGCCTACTGTGTTTTGTGAAGACTGAGTAAAGCAAAGAAGACAACTTTACGTTACAGAAGTTTTTGTATTTTTCTTTTCCTTCTAAGTTACTCTCCTGTGTTAACGCGGCCAATGAGGTAAATAATCTATGCTTTCGGTCGTAGGCTAATGTTGCGTCAATGCATGCTAACTAGCAACGTGATATTGATGTACAGTAGAAGAAAGTATTTAACAGGCGAATTTAATGTTATTTTTTATTGTTCTCTATGAGAATATTGTTAATATATTTTCTTGTTTATGTCTGTCCAGTTCTCACGGCTTTGCTTGAATTGAGATGAATAAAGGCCCGTGTATGAAGAACAGCTTGTGTGCGTGGTTAACCAGAGGGAGTTACACTAGGACATTCTTTGACCGTCATAAACTTCACGCCAGATGGTCCCAGCAGACTTTACGGCACCGAAGTTCTGGTTTATTACATCCTTACAGGGTCCACCCCCGGTGTTGTGTGTTCAGGTGCCCTGGGATATCAATTTCAGTCTTACAGTTCCTTGGACTGGGACAGGTTCTGACTCTTCTTGCTTCTGCCACTAAGCAGACGTGGAATTTCTTCTTCTTGGGCAGGGTCGTGCTGTGGCTCTCCTGTTTGCTTCTAACACTCACCACAGGGGGCAGGCTTGAGTTTTTCCCCGCCTTCTTTTTGTTTTTGCCACTCACCAGAGTGAGAATGCTTAAGTTTTGTTCCTTGGGAAGGGACAATTTCTTTTTCACTTTCTTGAGGGGCCTGTTGTAAAGGGGCAGCTTCCTTTTTGGATCCTTGGGCGGGTGCGGGAATTGGGATGTGGGGGAATCCAGAGGGTCGCTGGGGTTGAGGGCTCCCTCAGAGCTGGCTAGGGTGTTCACGCTGGCCTCCTTCCCCTGATGCTCCTTGCCCTCTGCTTTCGTCCGGTATTTACCGGTATCACACCAGGTTATATCCGGCATGTGCCTGGGCAAAACGAGCTGGATCTTGGGCAGAACGAGATGGATCTTAGTCAGCCTGGGGAAAGAGGGGCGTAGGGAGCTTGCCTGGAAGAGCCACTGCATTCCTTCCCTTTTTGGGTGGCGTCTTTTTAACAAGTGGGTGGACCTTGTTTAAACCCCAGAGTTTTTTCAGCAGGGAGGGGCGAGGTGCGGACGTGGACACCACCTTATCATCCTCCTTGTTGTTGTCAACGTCGCACACTTGTGCAGAGTCGTTTGATGTCAATAACGCTTGTGACTCCAGCTCCAAGACCCTTCTCTCCATCTCCTCGGGATCAGTCAGCTCATTTCTCGGAAATGAGGTGGATGATTTCACCTCATTCTCCAGGTCAGCCAGCATTTTCGTGAAGGCCTCCAGAGCCTTTGGGCACGTCACTTGCAGGGATAGAGCGTGACGCAGCTGCAGCTCCTCCCAGGTCTGCCCAAAATCCTGAAATCATAATTTAATTCATTCCTATTTCAACTGCATCAGGCACACAAACACAAATTAGGATTTAGACCAGGGGTCTCGGGCCACAGTGTCAGCTGGTTTTTGGTCTGTTTCCGGTCTGGAAGCATTATTCTTACATTTAGAGGATCAACATTCCAATTTCAGGGAAAAAGCCATCATTTCAAGTTTGCATTTATAAGCAATAATATGTACATTTTAATCACTATTAACCTGTTTGCGCAGATGCCTAGTGACTATGCCGCCGGCAGCAAGGAGTTTCTAAGTGTCACTATTTTTACACAGCAAGTCTAACAAACAAATAAACTACCACCTCCTCCCCTCCGTGCCCCGGAAACAAAACTTTGTGTCATTACATATTAATGGTTACATAGTAATCTCTTGACACGAACCGCAATATCAGGTACATCGTAACGTTATACTGTATACTACTTGTACTTGAAACTTAGTCTGTTTTGCATACGTACGGGTATGAGACAAGTGGAGGAAAGGAGGTGAGCAGTGAAGAATATCGGGACCACAGTTCTGTGATTGGAACGCACACAAAAACGTGTAAACATCTCTGGTAACGTTAGTTGAGGAAAGGATTTTTCAAGTAGGTTATTGGCATTGACAATATTGACATTAACATGAATACCAGTAGGCTAAGTTAGTCCAAACAATGTAACTTAGTTCTATAGCTTCTATGTAACTTTAGGCCTATACGTTATCTCTCAAATTAACAAAGATGATTAAACGCAGCGGTGCTAGCTAGCAAGTTAAACTAACGTTATCCAAATAACTAATGAACAGTTTAGCTAACTTTACTGACTTGTACAAAACATTGACGTCCTTAAGAGTTGGCTGATGGTAGTTTTCTAGGCTATTTAACGTTAGCAAACTGCCGTCAATTAATGTAGCTAACAGTTAACGTTAAAGTTACCGTTAGCTCAGGAAACCTTTGCAGGTGTTTTGAGTTAATTAGCTGATTACAGTGTGACACCGAGTTTCCAATATTGAACTTTTTCACAATATTCTAATTTTCTGAGACACTGAATTTGGGTTTTCATTAGCTGTAAGCCATAATCATCAAAATTACAAGAAATAAAGGCTTGAAATATTTCACTCTGTGTAATGAATCTATATAATATATGAGTTTCACTTTCTGAAATGAACTTTTTCACGATATTAAAATTTTTTGAGCTGCACCTGCATGTGTACATGACACCACATTCCATTGACTGCTTCCCCGTATCTTTTTATAAAAAATTTGTATCTTTGGTAACACTTTATTTGACAGTGGTCGCCATGACATGGAATTCACAGTGTCATTACCATGACATAATACCTTTCATGAAGTGTCATGATCATTCATAACTATGACATAGTGTTGTTATGACACAATCTGCAATTTGTGTTATAACACAACTGACATGCCTGCATAGAAGGCTCACTTTGACAGGGTTGTCATAACACTGATTCACCATGACATTTGAAAATGACTATGTCCATTATTTGTTGAAAGCAATGTGACTGTGTCAGTTTGCCAAATAGTGATACTTCATGCAAAAACACATGAATTTATATTCTTTTAGTTGGGATTAGTTCATCTTGATAGATATGTAATGTAATTGCAGATTGTGTTATAACACTATGTCATAGTTATGAATGAACAAGACACTTCATGACCGGTATTATGTCATAGTAATGACAGTGTCTTTTCCATGTCATGACGACCACTGTCAAATAAAGTGTTACCAAATATTTAAAAAATAAATAAAAGATACAGGGAAGCACTCGATGGAAAGTGCTGTCATGTACACATATGTGCATACATAATGACGTTAAATGACTTGAAATTGCCAAGTTATTTATTGAAAATCCTGTTGGACTCTTAAAGTTAGTGTTGCCAAATTCACCATATGCAGCTATAATGAAAATAGATCTTCATATGTCAAAATTTCTACAGTAAAACTGCTTAGGACTTGGCAGGCATATAGGGTTGTACTTGTTCATCACCAATAGAATGAGATTTTGAACTAATTATGGGAAAATCCTGTGTAGTGGTTACTCATAGAGAGTGTTGCCATATAGAATAGAACAGAATAACTTTTATTTCCCTTTTGGGAACTTCAGTTGTATCCCCAGCAACAACAAATAAGTGCATATATACTTTTAATGATGTTGAATGGTCATATCTAAGAATTACCAAAGTAAAATTGCTTCAGACTTGGTAGGCATATATGGTTGGTCTTGTTCGTCACCAATCATATGAGAATTTGAACTAATTATGGGAAAATCCTGTGTAATGGTCTGTCAATGATAGTGTTGCCATATACAGCAATAAAGAACAGAAATGGTCATATTTCAACATTTCCGCAGTGGAATGTCTTCATACTTGGCAGGCATCTAGAATGGACCTTGTTAATTGTCAAACAGTTGAGCTTCATGAGTAATTATGGGAAGATACTGTGTAATGGTCTGTCAATGATAGTGTTGCCAAATACACCCATATACAGTACAGCAATAAAGAACAGAAATGGTCACATCTATAAATTTCCACAGTAGAATGGCTTTAAAACAGCGTCATTACATTACATAAATTAAGTGAATGGAAGTGCAATACAGCCATGATTAAAAATAGCCCCCCCGCTGTCCCGAGATGTCCAGTGTCACCAAGCAGTCCACCTCCACGAATTTCCTCCATACATGCAGTGCCGCGGTCTCTGTACACCGCCGAAACTGAGAAATTGTTTTGTGATGTTGTGCACTGTATATTTTGTATATTGCTGAGCTACCTGTAAGCATTGCGCAAAGCAAATTCCGATGATGGCAATAAAGGAAAATCAAGCAACCTCCCGATTAAATGTGATAGCCTATAAATTTGGTTTGCATAACGTTATGGATCACCGGCATTTGGTCCTCCAAGATGGTGGTTGGCGTAAAAAGTGGGCGTGTCTGGCAAAATTGGGACGTAGGTGACAGGCCTCTATTGTAGAGCAGGACCATATCAAAATGGGCCTATTCGGAAGCTTTTATGATTATAAAACCTAAAGACCTCATGATAAATTGAATAGACATTTCTAAACATTTCTGAAAACAGAGAATCATAACCTTGCCTTAATAGCCAATTTTATTATTTAGCCTACTGATAAATCGATGTAGTTATCAAGACTAATTGAGAGGCTACCAAAGCGGTACAATTTGTGTTAGTCGACGCTATTATACAGATAATTACCATATGTAGCCTACCGACAAAGGAAAACAGGCTGCGAATCTTTATTTTCCAGAAAATAATTTTTGAAATTGTGCACGCCACAATAACTAGGCCTACATGAGCTAGTCGGAAACTGTCCGAGATGGCCGAAAAGTCGGTGCTGCGTGAACCAAGGCGGAAATGACAACTTAAGGTTAAGCAGGCGCCTTAGCAGCGGTGCAGTTGCTCTCGGGCGCCTTCAACATCGCCGCGCCTTCAAACTAACCAACGACAGAATTGGTTAGAGAGCGAGGAGAGAGTGGTGTTTCCTCATGACAAACGCGGATAATTTCACAATATCGCCACCTATCTCGGCGTATTGATTCTACTCTCAAAAAAAAATCTAAATGAAATGTACCCCTCCCTAATAGTGTTCAAACACAGGTAGGCTATCAGTTATTTAGTCAATCTTACAATGTAACAGCAGTAGTCTATTTCCCCCCTCTTTCTGGTCTCTTATCTAATTTCACAATTAATATTATTTTTTTTTAATTTTTTATTGCTCTTATTTAAAAAAAAGTATTATTTAATACAATCCTTTTTTTGTACTTCAATTAATGTGATTTTGTTTCATAATGTGAGGTTCTAGTATAAGCCCAACCTATCGAACACATTTCTGTACATTACTTTTGTGTACTTGAATTTATTTTTTATTCATACAAATAATACATAAATAAATAAATATGCGTTTTGGGAGTTTGGGATTGTAGCACATATGGTCACTACTGTGGTTATTATATACCGTACCTTACATGTACTTTCTTGAGATAAACCAATATGGATGTGAAAAGTACAATATTGGTAATGTTACACTAACAAATGCCAATTCTCATTCTTGACTGCTTCTGTAATCCAACTGTAGGCCTACCTCTAACTTTATAAAATATGTTGTCTGAACCTAGAAGTGTCAAGAAATAACCAAAAAAAAAGGCCTGGCCAAATATCGGTAACTTAATGTTTTGTTCAATAATGTAACTATATTGGATTAACATATTTTATATAAAATTAAAGATGCAACTTTGTTATGAGTGTTTTGGATTTTGCATTTGTATAACAGCTGGTGTAAGAGTAAAATCCTAATTGGACTGTTGTCCAAAAAATTGTCCTCTTCAGAACATTTGGTGTGAGCATATAGAACATTAAGGTAGGACCACCAAATGATACCACAATAATTTTTGTCAAAGTATTTGGGAAGTTACCTAATTTATATTTCTCTTCACCATCCTTGTTATCAGTAAGACAACTCATTCGGATCTGAAGGGATGTTCTGCTGATGTTCTTCTGTTGAGAAGTGGAGTTTTCCCTATCTACAGATGGGACAGTGTATAGGCAGACCTCTGCCTGTCACATTCCAGCAGAGGGGACCACATAAAAATAAGCCAATTCCATAATAACATGAAGGGAAGGACGAATTAAACAATATTATGTAACACATCCTGGCGCTACTGTGCTGTACATCTACTTTGCAAATTGTTGAAAGATTAATGATTGAGATTAAAGATCTAACAGTTATTATGGCTATGGGTTCATTAGATGTGGGTGTTCTGGTCTCCAAAACAAAACCGATAAATTATACTAGCAATTAAGACCACATTTTCAGAATATTTATTTCACACAATATGGTGACATTCACAAAAGGTAAATAAACTGTAGGACTATTCCCCTCCACCACCATTCAAGCCACAACGACACCGGGTTCTTTCTGTCATTTTGTATGTTTATTGTCAAATCAGAAATATACGAACAATGATTGGTGACAGGTAAAAGGAAGACAACATGTTGATATTGGAATACATCTTATGCAAATACAATTCTATTTATCCATACGTTACCATAACCGGCAAGGAAAATGTCATCTTTCTTGACATTGTTCCCTCAAAACACATAACAACTCCCAGTATCCCAATGTCCCTATATGTACTATATTAGTTATTCATTCATACAAACTCAATTTATCTTGTTAAAGACATTGAATGGCATTCAATACGTTCATTGTCAGGGTCCAAAGGGACCACGTGCTGTCATGTAATTTGAATAAATCATGAACACTGACATTATGAGTAGCTGAATCACCTCATTTTTTCCTATGTTTTGGCTCTGTACTCCAGCACTTTTGATGTGAAATGATACAACAACTGTGAGGCTAAAGTACAGACTGTAAGCTTTAATTTGAGGGCATTCTCATCCATATTGTAACTGAAGAAGGCTGGAGTACAGGCCTGGCATAGCATCACCAGTGAAGATACCCAGCATCTGATGATTTCTACAGCTTGCAGACTTCAGGCAGTCCTTGCATGCAAAGGACATGCAACCACCAAGTATTATTCTTTCATAGCAACATAATTAATGATTAGGATTAATACACTTTCCCCTTATGTCACAAGGAATATATTCAATGCATTAACTGTACAACTCTAAAAGTACAACCCATGAAAGAGACATTTCTCATTTATATTGGTACAGATATTCTGCAATAAAATATGCTTTAGAACCACCACTCAAAGGTCTATGAAAACATGCATGTAAGTTATGATACTTAACATAGCTACATAGATTCTCACATTACAATGTATGACTACTGATGGCTACGATGTCTTCTGGGTTTATATGAACTAAAATGACATGTCTACCATGTTTGCAAGTCTAAACAGAGATGACAGGTGTAGTTTAGGCCATCTCATTAATTGACAGACAAGAAATAGCTGTATATGAGCAATAGACCATAAGCAGCCTAATGTTTACAGGTATGTTACCATAACAGATGACAGCTTAGCTAAATAATTTAGTTATTCGACAATGAAAGGGCACCCAGCGCTTTAATTCCAATGGAAATTATACGTATTTATTCAAGAACTTTAACTGGAGTTTCACTGTGGCACAATTCAGGGTGATAGCCAAAGTCGCGTAGCAAAAGATAAATATTGACTACCCGAACAATACAAGTTATGAAATAATGTAAGGCAGTATTAAAACAACCTTCATTTGTTCTCCTCCATTTCTTCAAGATTTTGAAGTAAAAAAGGACATCTGTGTCGCCTCCAAGTCCTCCGCAACCACAAACAACACGGCTAATTCCTCCATGTTGTTTTTCTCCCAGCCGGTTTCAGAAAGGTCCGAAACTGTCCCAGTTGGATCTGCTCAGGCGATTTTCATTTCCGCCTGAGGCAGGTAAGCCGACTGCTCACCGATGTCTACTCGAACACGCCCAGGGACTCCAAGCCCACCGAAGAGGAGGAAACAGAGCGGTGTGCAACCTCCTCGCCGCTCGCGAAATTATGAATCCTACTATGGCCATGCCAAGACCCGCCCTCCTCTGTCTCTGATTGGCTGGTCGTTCTGTGCGCTCTACCCACCTCATCTTCTTCAGTCTAAGAACGCGCTCAATTGCCCTGTTCTCGAAATTCAGGTAGGTAAACGTTACAGGATAAAACGTACTGACATCCGCAAGCGTATGTTTTTAATAAATACCACCAATGTTGATAACAGTTCTTATATATTCTACTATTCTAGCACAATCTAGCTCGTTTCTACTATTCTAGCTAGTGCTAGCCCATCACTGAGGGGAATTCATAGCTAACAGTTTTTCTAGGCTATGTGTCTCATTGCACATTCTAGCTCGTTTCTACTGTTCTAACTAGTGCTAGCTGATCACTGAGGGGAAATCAAGTTTAATAAAATAAATTAATACGTTACGTTTTTTAGTAAATACCACCAGTGTTTCGCAGTGTTGATAACAGTTCTTTGTGTCATTGAAAAGTCCGTTCCGTTCCGTTCCGTTGTCTTCCGCTTATCCGGGTCCGGGTCGCGGGGGCAGCAGCTTCAGCAAGGGAACCCAGGCCGCCCTCTCCCCAGCCACTTCCGCCAGCTCTTCCGGGGGAATCCCGAGGCGTTCCCAGGCCAGCCGAGAGATATAATCCCTCCAGCGTGTCCTGGGTCGGCCCCGAGGTCTCCTCCCGGACGGACATGCCCGAAAAACCTCCCGAGGGAGGCGTCCAGGAGGCATCCTCACCAGATGCCCGAACCACCTCAGCTGGCTCCCCTCGACATGGAGGAGCAGCGGTTCTACTCTGAGTCCCTCCCGGATGTCCGAGCTCCTCACCCTATCTCTAAGGCTGAGCCCGGCCACCCTGCGGAGGAAACTCATTTCGGCCGCTTGTATTCGCGATCTCGTTCTTTCGGTCACTACCCATAGCTCGTGGCCATAGGTGAGGGTTGGAACGTAGATTGACCGGTAAATCGAGAGCTTCGCCTTTTGGCTTAGCTCTCTCTTCACCACAACGGACCGGTTTAGCGCCCGCATCACTGCTGACGCCGCCCCGATCCGCCTGTCCATCTCCCGCTCCATCCTACCCTCACTCGTGAACAAGATCCCGAGATACTTAAACTCCTCCACCTGAGGCAGGACCTCCCCCCCAACCCGGAGTGGGCAGTCCACCCTTTTCCGGCTGAGGACCATGGCCTCAGACTTGGAGGTGCTGATTCTCATCCCAGCCGCTTCACACTCGGCTGCGAACTGCCCCAGCATGAGCTGAAGGTCGCTGTTTGATGGAGCTAAGAAGACCACGTCGTCACAATGTTCATTTTCACAAATCTATACAAAACCTGATCTCATAAGTTTGTTCACTTTCCTGCAACGCTGAGGGTTTTATTCTTGGTTTTATGACATGCAAGGTCAAGTTTTCCCTGGGCATGTTTTCTTATGCCTTGTGTGCATGTAGGCCTAAGTGAGTTTGTTCACAGGCAGATAGAAGACGGTTAAACCCGATAATGGAACAGCAATAAAGTGTGACCATATTTGGTCCCTTTATGTACAATAACTATTCCAGCACACTGCAACATCCTATGTGACTAATTACTTTTCAATGAGACACATAGGATAATTGTTATCAACACGGGCGGTATTTTATTTTTTTTAAAACGTATGCTTATTTAAGGCTTCATTAATAGACTAGCTGAATAATCCGATACAGCACTATTCATCAACTTGAATTCCCCTCCGAGTGATCAGCCAGCTGATTTTCTAGCTAGCACTAGAATGTGCAATGAGACACATAGCCTAGAACTATTATCAACATTGGTGGTATTAAAAACGTAAACTTATTTTAGGCTAATGGATGTCAGTACACGTTTTATGCTGTAACGTTAGTTAGGCTACCTGAATTTGCATGCAATTTCGGAAAATAAGTTACTGCAATGCGCTCCAGCGAAGAGAGTCACCTTAAACTCAAACAGAGGGTTGGGTGGGTAGAGCGACAGAACGACCAGCCAATCAGAGACAGAAGAGGGCGGGTCTTGGCGTGGCCATAGTAGGATTCGTAATTTCGCGTCCAGCGGCCCAGCTCCAACCCAGAGACTTCTGGGCATGGTGTCCTCTGTCCCAGGAGGTGTGCTGTGGCCGGCGATAGGTGGCTCCACTCCGGGGCGAGGTCTGGCTGCCGGTGGTGATAGCCTCCTCTCAGCTGCTAGGCTAACGTTAGCCGTCGGCGCAGCCCCGCTGAGGACTGCCGGTGGTGTTAGCCTCCTCTCAGCTGCTGGGCTAACGTTAGCCGTCGGCGCAGCCCCGCTGAAGGCTGCCGGTGTTGTTAGCCCCCTCTCAGCTGCTAGGCTAACGTTATCCGTCGGCGCAGCCCCGCTGAGGGCTGCCGGTGATGTTAGCTCCCCAGCTAACATTGGTGGTGGTGATCGAGGCAGCCGCCCGGTCCGCAACCCCGACGTGGAAGCCAGCTGGTCAGGTAGCAACACCTGAGGTGCTTGTATTGAGGTGCTCCTCTCAGCTGCTAGGCTAACGTTAGCTGTCGTCGCAGCACCGCTGAGGACTGCCGGTGGTGTTAGCCTCCTCTCAGCTGCTGGGCTAACGTTAGCCGTCGGCGCAGCCCCGCTAAGGGCTGCCGGTGGTGTTAGCCTCCTCTCAGCTGCTGGGCTAACGTTAGCCGTCGGCGCAGCCCCGCTGAGGGCTGCCGGTGTTGTTAGCCCCCTCTCAGCTGCTAGGCTAACGTTATCCGTCGGCGCAGCCCCGCTGAGGGCTGCCGGTGATGTTAGCTCCCCAGCTAACATTGGTGGTGGTGATCGAGGCAGCCGCCCGGTCCGCAACCCCGACGTGGAAGCCAGCTGGATTCCCAGCCCTTTGAACTAACCGTTGTTTTTATTTTTTTTCTTCCCCAGCAACTTCACGCAATTATTGCAGCATCAGTCGTATACCCCGCTTTAACGGGGGTTGATGCTTAGTATCTGCACCTGTAGTAAACTTGGAGAGTTGATTCCCCTTACCGAAAATCAACGCAGGGCTTTGAAGGTACTCCTCATCCATGAAAAGCCTCAAAAATAAGTTCATACACCTCACAAACTACAGCGTGAGCAAGAAGAACTCGGAGTATCAGAGCAACAGTGATGATAAGGCATGTCAGGGCCATAAGTGGTGAGTGGTGCAGACAGTGGTGCTGTAACATGGAGGGTAATGGGATTGACTGAGCTGCCTCTTAAAATGGCGTCACTCCGGGGCGAGGTCTGGCTGCCGGTGGTGATAGCCTCCTCTCAGCTGCTAGGCTAACGTTAGCCGTCGGCGCAGCCCCGCTGAGGACTGCCGGTGGTGTTAGCCTCCTCTCAGCTGCTGGGCTAACGTTAGCCGTCGGCGCAGCCCCGCTGAGGGCTGCCGGTGTTGTTAGCCCCCTCTCAGCTGCTAGGCTAACGTTATCCGTCGGCGCAGCCCCGCTGAGGGCTGCCGGTGATGTTAGCTCCCCAGCTAACATTGGTGGTGGTGATCGAGGCAGCCGCCCGGTCCGCAACCCCGACGTGGAAGCCAGCTGGATTCCCAGCCCTTTGAACTAACCGTTGTTGTTTTAATTTTTTTTCTTCCCCAGCAACTTCACGCAATTATCGCAGCATCAGTCGTATACCCCGCTTTAACGGGGGTTGATGCTTAGTATCTGCACCTGTAGTAAACTTGGAGAGTTGATTCCCCTTACCGAAAATCAACGCAGGGCTTTGAAGGTACTCCTCATCCATGAAAAGCCTCAAAAACAAGTTCATACACCTCACAAACTACAGCGTGAACAAGAAGAACTCGGAGTATCAGAGCAACAGTGATGATAAGGTATGTCAGGGCCATAAGTGGTGAGTGGTGCAGACAGTGGTGCTGTAACATGGAGGGTAATGGGATTGACTGAGCTGCCTCTTAAAATGGCGTCACTCCGGGGCGAGGTCTGGCTGCCGGTGGTGATAGCCTCCTCTCAGCTGCTAGGCTAACGTTAGCCGTCGGCGCAGCCCCGCTGAGGACTGCCGGTGGTGTTAGCCTCCTCTCAGCTGCTGGGCTAACGTTAGCCGTCGGCGCAGCCCCGCTGAGGGCTGCCGGTGTTGTTAGCCCCCTCTCAGCTGCTAGGCTAACGTTATCTGTCGGCGCAGCCCCGCTGAGGGCTGCCGGTGATGTTAGCTCCCCAGCTAACATTGGTGGTGGTGATCGAGGCAGCCGCCCGGTCCGCAACCCCGACGTGGAAGCCAGCTGGTCAGGTAGCAACACCTGAGGTGCTTGTATTGAGGTGCTCCTCTCAGCTGCTAGGCTAACGTTAGCTGTCGTCGCAGCACCGCTGAGGACTGCCGGTGGTGTTAGCCTCCTCTCAGCTGCTGGGCTAACGTTAGCCGTCGGCGCAGCCCCGCTAAGGGCTGCCGGTGGTGTTAGCCCCCTCTCAGCTGCTAGGCTAACGTTATCCGTCGGCGCAGCCCCGCTGAGGGCTGTCGGTGATGTTAGCTCCCCAGCTAACATTGGTGGTGGTGATCGAGGCAGCCGCCCGGTCTGCAACCCCGACGTGGAAGCCAGCTGGATTCCCAGCCCTTTGAACTAACCGTTGTTGTTTTTATTTTTTTTCTTCCCCAGCAACTTCACGCAATTATTGCAGCATCAGTCGTATACCCCGCTTTAACGGGGGTTGATGCTTAGTATCTGCACCTGTAGTAAACTTGGAGAGTTGATTCCCCTTACCGAAAATCAACGCAGGGCTTTGAAGGTACTCCTCATCCATGAAAAGCCTCAAAAATAAGTTCATACACCTCACAAACTACAGCGTGAGCAAGAAGAACTCGGAGTATCAGAGCAACAGTGATGATAAGGCATGTCAGGGCCATAAGTGGTGAGTGGTGCAGACAGTGGTGCTGTAACATGGAGGGTAATGGGATTGACTGAGCTGCCTCTTAAAATGGCGTCACTCCGGGGCGAGGTCTGGCTGCCGGTGGTGATAGCCTCCTCTCAGCTGCTAGGCTAACGTTAGCCGTCGGCGCAGCCCCGCTGAGGACTGCCGGTGGTGTTAGCCTCCTCTCAGCTGCTGGGCTAACGTTAGCCGTCGGCGCAGCCCCGCTGAGGGCTGCCGGTGTTGTTAGCCCCCTCTCAGCTGCTAGGCTAACGTTATCCGTCGGCGCAGCCCCGCTGAGGGCTGCCGGTGATGTTAGCTCCCCAGCTAACATTGGTGGTGGTGATCGAGGCAGCCGCCCGGTCCGCAACCCCGACGTGGAAGCCAGCTGGATTCCCAGCCCTTTGAACTAACCGTTGTTGTTTTAATTTTTTTTCTTCCCCAGCAACTTCACGCAATTATTGCAGCATCAGTCGTATACCCCGCTTTAACGGGGGTTGATGCTTAGTATCTGCACCTGTAGTAAACTTGGAGAGTTGATTCCCCTTACCGAAAATCAACGCAGGGCTTTGAAGGTACTCCTCATCCATGAAAAGCCTCAAAAACAAGTTCATACACCTCACAAACTACAGCGTGAACAAGAAGAACTCGGAGTATCAGAGCAACAGTGATGATAAGGCATGTCAGGGCCATAAGTGGTGAGTGGTGCAGACAGTGGTGCTGTAACATGGAGGGTAATGGGATTGACTGAGCTGCCTCTTAAAATGGCGTCACTCCGGGGCGAGGTCTGGCTGCCGGTGGTGATAGCCTCCTCTCAGCTGCTAGGCTAACGTTAGCCGTCGGCGCAGCCCCGCTGAGGACTGCCGGTGGTGTTAGCCTCCTCTCAGCTGCTGGGCTAACGTTAGCCGTCGGCGCAGCCCCGCTGAGGGCTGCCGGTGTTGTTAGCCCCCTCTCAGCTGCTAGGCTAACGTTATCTGTCGGCGCAGCCCCGCTGAGGGCTGCCGGTGATGTTAGCTCCCCAGCTAACATTGGTGGTGGTGATCGAGGCAGCCGCCCGGTCCGCAACCCCGACGTGGAAGCCAGCTGGTCAGGTAGCAACACCTGAGGTGCTTGTATTGAGGTGCTCCTCTCAGCTGCTAGGCTAACGTTAGCTGTCGTCGCAGCACCGCTGAGGACTGCCGGTGGTGTTAGCCTCCTCTCAGCTGCTGGGCTAACGTTAGCCGTCGGCGCAGCCCCGCTAAGGGCTGCCGGTGGTGTTAGCCCCCTCTCAGCTGCTAGGCTAACGTTATCCGTCGGCGCAGCCCCGCTGAGGGCTGTCGGTGATGTTAGCTCCCCAGCTAACATTGGTGGTGGTGATCGAGGCAGCCGCCCGGTCTGCAACCCCGACGTGGAAGCCAGCTGGATTCCCAGCCCTTTGAACTAACCGTTGTTGTTTTTATTTTTTTTCTTCCCCAGCAACTTCACGCAATTATTGCAGCATCAGTCGTATACCCCGCTTTAACGGGGGTTGATGCTTAGTATCTGCACCTGTAGTAAACTTGGAGAGTTGATTCCCCTTACCGAAAATCAACGCAGGGCTTTGAAGGTACTCCTCATCCATGAAAAGCCTCAAAAATAAGTTCATACACCTCACAAACTACAGCGTGAACAAGAAGAACTCGGAGTATCAGAGCAACAGTGATGATAAGGCATGTCAGGGCCATAAGTGGTGAGTGGTGCAGACAGTGGTGCTGTAACATGGAGGGTAATGGGATTGACTGAGCTGCCTCTTAAAATGGCGTCACTCCGGGGCGAGGTCTGGCTGCCGGTGGTGATAGCCTCCTCTCAGCTGCTAGGCTAACGTTAGCCGTCGGCGCAGCCCCGCTGAGGACTGCCGGTGGTGTTAGCCTCCTCTCAGCTGCTGGGCTAACGTTAGCCGTCGGCGCAGCCCCGCTGAGGGCTGCCGGTGTTGTTAGCCCCCTCTCAGCTGCTAGGCTAACGTTATCCGTCGGCGCAGCCCCGCTGAGGGCTGCCGGTGATGTTAGCTCCCCAGCTAACATTGGTGGTGGTGATCGAGGCAGCCGCCCGGTCCGCAACCCCGACGTGGAAGCCAGCTGGATTCCCAGCCCTTTGAACTAACCGTTGTTGTTTTTATTTTTTTTCTTCCCCAGCAACTTCACGCAATTATTGCAGCATCAGTCGTATACCCCGCTTTAACGGGGGTTGATGCTTAGTATCTGCACCTGTAGTAAACTTGGAGAGTTGATTCCCCTTACCGAAAATCAACGCAGGGCTTTGAAGGTACTCCTCATCCATGAAAAGCCTCAAAAACAAGTTCATACACCTCACAAACTACAGCGTGAACAAGAAGAACTCGGAGTATCAGAGCAACAGTGATGATAAGGCATGTCAGGGCCATAAGTGGTGAGTGGTGCAGACAGTGGTGCTGTAACATGGAGGGTAATGGGATTGACTGAGCTGCCTCTTAAAATGGCGTCACTCCGGGGCGAGGTCTGGCTGCCGGTGGTGATAGCCTCCTCTCAGCTGCTAGGCTAACGTTAGCCGTCGGCGCAGCCCCGCTGAGGACTGCCGGTGGTGTTAGCCTCCTCTCAGCTGCTGGGCTAACGTTAGCCGTCGGCGCAGCCCCGCTGAGGGCTGCCGGTGTTGTTAGCCCCCTCTCAGCTGCTAGGCTAACGTTATCTGTCGGCGCAGCCCCGCTGAGGGCTGCCGGTGATGTTAGCTCCCCAGCTAACATTGGTGGTGGTGATCGAGGCAGCCGCCCGGTCCGCAACCCCGACGTGGAAGCCAGCTGGTCAGGTAGCAACACCTGAGGTGCTTGTATTGAGGTGCTCCTCTCAGCTGCTAGGCTAACGTTAGCTGTCGTCGCAGCACCGCTGAGGACTGCCGGTGGTGTTAGCCTCCTCTCAGCTGCTGGGCTAACGTTAGCCGTCGGCGCAGCCCCGCTAAGGGCTGCCGGTGGTGTTAGCCTCCTCTCAGCTGCTGGGCTAACGTTAGCCGTCGGCGCAGCCCCGCTGAGGGCTGCCGGTGTTGTTAGCCCCCTCTCAGCTGCTAGGCTAACGTTATCCGTCGGCGCAGCCCCGCTGAGGGCTGTCGGTGATGTTAGCTCCCCAGCTAACATTGGTGGTGGTGATCGAGGCAGCCGCCCGGTCTGCAACCCCGACGTGGAAGCCAGCTGGATTCCCAGCCCTTTGAACTAACCGTTGTTGTTTTTATTTTTTTTCTTCCCCAGCAACTTCACGCAATTATTGCAGCATCAGTCGTATACCCCGCTTTAACGGGGGTTGATGCTTAGTATCTGCACCTGTAGTAAACTTGGAGAGTTGATTCCCCTTACCGAAAATCAACGCAGGGCTTTGAAGGTACTCCTCATCCATGAAAAGCCTCAAAAATAAGTTCATACACCTCACAAACTACAGCGTGAACAAGAAGAACTCGGAGTATCAGAGCAACAGTGATGATAAGGCATGTCAGGGCCATAAGTGGTGAGTGGTGCAGACAGTGGTGCTGTAACATGGAGGGTAATGGGATTGACTGAGCTGCCTCTTAAAATGGCGTCACTCCGGGGCGAGGTCTGGCTGCCGGTGGTGATAGCCTCCTCTCAGCTGCTAGGCTAACGTTAGCCGTCGGCGCAGCCCCGCTGAGGACTGCCGGTGGTGTTAGCCTCCTCTCAGCTGCGCAGCCCCGCTGAGGGCTGCCGGTGTTGTTAGCCCCCTCTCAGCTGCTAGGCTAACGTTATCCGTCGGCGCAGCCCCGCTGAGGGCTGCCGGTGATGTTAGCTCCCCAGCTAACATTGGTGGTGGTGATCGAGGCAGCCGCCCGGTCCGCAACCCCGACGTGGAAGCCAGCTGGTCAGGTAGCAACACCTGAGGTGCTTGTATTGAGGTGCTCCTCTCAGCTGCTAGGCTAACGTTAGCTGTCGTCGCAGCACCGCTGAGGACTGCCGGTGGTGTTAGCCTCCTCTCAGCTGCTGGGCTAACGTTAGCCGTCGGCGCAGCCCCGCTAAGGGCTGCCGGTGGTGTTAGCCTCCTCTCAGCTGCTGGGCTAACGTTAGCCGTCGGCGCAGCCCCGCTGAGGGCTGCCGGTGTTGTTAGCCCCCTCTCAGCTGCTAGGCTAACGTTATCCGTCGGCGCAGCCCCGCTGAGGGCTGCCGGTGATGTTAGCTCCCCAGCTAACATTGGTGGTGGTGATCGAGGCAGCCGCCCGGTCCGCAACCCCGACGTGGAAGCCAGCTGGATTCCCAGCCCTTTGAACTAACCGTTGTTGTTTTTATTTTTTTTCTTCCCCAGCAACTTCACGCAATTATTGCAGCATCAGTCGTATACCCCGCTTTAACGGGGGTTGATGCTTAGTATCTGCACCTGTAGTAAACTTGGAGAGTTGATTCCCCTTACCGAAAATCAACGCAAGGCTTTGAAGGTACTCCTCATCCATGAAAAGCCTCAAAAATAAGTTCATACACCTCACAAACTACAGCGTGAGCAAGAAGAACTCGGAGTATCAGAGCAACAGTGATGATAAGGCATGTCAGGGCCATAAGTGGTGAGTGGTGCAGACAGTGGTGCTGTAACATGGAGGGTAATGGGATTGACTGAGCTGCCTCTTAAAATGGCGTCACTCCGGGGCGAGGTCTGGCTGCCGGTGGTGATAGCCTCCTCTCAGCTGCTAGGCTAACGTTAGCCGTCGGCGCAGCCCCGCTGAGGACTGCCGGTGGTGTTAGCCTCCTCTCAGCTGCTGGGCTAACGTTAGCCGTCGGCGCAGCCCCGCTGAGGGCTGCCGGTGTTGTTAGCCCCCTCTCAGCTGCTAGGCTAACGTTATCCGTCGGCGCAGCCCCACTGAGGGCTGCCGGTGATGTTAGCTCCCCAGCTAACATTGGTGGTGGTGATCGAGGCAGCCGCCCGGTCCGCAACCCCGACGTGGAAGCCAGCTGGATTCCCAGCCCTTTGAACTAACCGTTGTTGTTTTTATTTTTTTTCTTCCCCAGCAACTTCACGCAATTATTGCAGCATCAGTCGTATACCCCGCTTTAACGGGGGTTGATGCTTAGTATCTGCACCTGTAGTAAACTTGGAGAGTTGATTCCCCTTACCGAAAATCAACGCAGGGCTTTGAAGGTACTCCTCATCCATGAAAAGCCTCAAAAACAAGTTCATACACCTCACAAACTACAGCGTGAACAAGAAGAACTCGGAGTATCAGAGCAACAGTGATGATAAGGCATGTCAGGGCCATAAGTGGTGAGTGGTGCAGACAGTGGTGCTGTAACATGGAGGGTAATGGGATTGACTGAGCTGCCTCTTAAAATGGCGTCACTCCGGGGCGAGGTCTGGCTGCCGGTGGTGATAGCCTCCTCTCAGCTGCTAGGCTAACGTTAGCCGTCGGCGCAGCCCCGCTGAGGACTGCCGGTGGTGTTAGCCTCCTCTCAGCTGCTGGGCTAACGTTAGCCGTCGGCGCAGCCCCGCTGAGGGCTGCCGGTGTTGTTAGCCCCCTCTCAGCTGCTAGGCTAACGTTATCTGTCGGCGCAGCCCCGCTGAGGGCTGCCGGTGATGTTAGCTCCCCAGCTAACATTGGTGGTGGTGATCGAGGCAGCCGCCCGGTCCGCAACCCCGACGTGGAAGCCAGCTGGTCAGGTAGCAACACCTGAGGTGCTTGTATTGAGGTGCTCCTCTCAGCTGCTAGGCTAACGTTAGCTGTCGTCGCAGCACCGCTGAGGACTGCCGGTGGTGTTAGCCTCCTCTCAGCTGCTGGGCTAACGTTAGCCGTCGGCGCAGCCCCGCTAAGGGCTGCCGGTGGTGTTAGCCTCCTCTCAGCTGCTGGGCTAACGTTAGCCGTCGGCGCAGCCCCGCTGAGGGCTGCCGGTGTTGTTAGCCCCCTCTCAGCTGCTAGGCTAACGTTATCCGTCGGCGCAGCCCCGCTGAGGGCTGTCGGTGATGTTAGCTCCCCAGCTAACATTGGTGGTGGTGATCGAGGCAGCCGCCCGGTCTGCAACCCCGACGTGGAAGCCAGCTGGATTCCCAGCCCTTTGAACTAACCGTTGTTGTTTTTATTTTTTTTCTTCCCCAGCAACTTCACGCAATTATTGCAGCATCAGTCGTATACCCCGCTTTAACGGGGGTTGATGCTTAGTATCTGCACCTGTAGTAAACTTGGAGAGTTGATTCCCCTTACCGAAAATCAACGCAGGGCTTTGAAGGTACTCCTCATCCATGAAAAGCCTCAAAAATAAGTTCATACACCTCACAAACTACAGCGTGAACAAGAAGAACTCGGAGTATCAGAGCAACAGTGATGATAAGGCATGTCAGGGCCATAAGTGGTGAGTGGTGCAGACAGTGGTGCTGTAACATGGAGGGTAATGGGATTGACTGAGCTGCCTCTTAAAATGGCGTCACTCCGGGGCGAGGTCTGGCTGCCGGTGGTGATAGCCTCCTCTCAGCTGCTAGGCTAACGTTAGCCGTCGGCGCAGCCCCGCTGAGGACTGCCGGTGGTGTTAGCCTCCTCTCAGCTGCGCAGCCCCGCTGAGGGCTGCCGGTGTTGTTAGCCCCCTCTCAGCTGCTAGGCTAACGTTATCCGTCGGCGCAGCCCCGCTGAGGGCTGCCGGTGATGTTAGCTCCCCAGCTAACATTGCTGGTGGTGATCGAGGCAGCCGCCCGGTCCGCAACCCCGACGTGGAAGCCAGCTGGTCAGGTAGCAACACCTGAGGTGCTTGTATTGAGGTGCTCCTCTCAGCTGCTAGGCTAACGTTAGCTGTCGTCGCAGCACCGCTGAGGACTGCCGGTGGTGTTAGCCTCCTCTCAGCTGCTGGGCTAACGTTAGCCGTCGGCGCAGCCCCGCTAAGGGCTGCCGGTGGTGTTAGCCTCCTCTCAGCTGCTGGGCTAACGTTAGCCGTCGGCGCAGCCCCGCTGAGGGCTGCCGGTGTTGTTAGCCCCCTCTCAGCTGCTAGGCTAACTTTATCCGTCGGCGCAGCCCCGCTGAGGGCTGCCGGTGATGTTAGCTCCCCAGCTAACATTGGTGGTGGTGATCGAGGCAGCCGCCCGGTCTGCAACCCCGACGTGGAAGCCAGCTGGATTCCCAGCCCTTTGAACTAACCGTTGTTGTTTTTATTTTTTTTCTTCCCCAGCAACTTCACGCAATTATTGCAGCATCAGTCGTATACCCCGCTTTAACGGGGGTTGATGCTTAGTATCTGCACCTGTAGTAAACTTGGAGAGTTGATTCCCCTTACCGAAAATCAACGCAGGGCTTTGAAGGTACTCCTCATCCATGAAAAGCCTCAAAAATAAGTTCATACACCTCACAAACTACAGCGTGAACAAGAAGAACTCGGAGTATCAGAGCAACAGTGATGATAAGGCATGTCAGGGCCATAAGTGGTGAGTGGTGCAGACAGTGGTGCTGTAACATGGAGGGTAATGGGATTGACTGAGCTGCCTCTTAAAATGGCGTCACTCCGGGGCGAGGTCTGGCTGCCGGTGGTGATAGCCTCCTCTCAGCTGCTAGGCTAACGTTAGCCGTCGGCGCAGCCCCGCTGAGGACTGCCGGTGGTGTTAGCCTCCTCTCAGCTGCTGGGCTAACGTTAGCCGTCGGCGCAGCCCCGCTGAGGGCTGCCGGTGTTGTTAGCCCCCTCTCAGCTGCTAGGCTAACGTTATCCGTCGGCGCAGCCCCGCTGAGGGCTGCCGGTGATGTTAGCTCCCCAGCTAACATTGGTGGTGGTGATCGAGGCAGCCGCCCGGTCCGCAACCCCGACGTGGAAGCCAGCTGGTCAGGTAGCAACACCTGAGGTGCTTGTATTGAGGTGCTCCTCTCAGCTGCTAGGCTAACGTTAGCTGTCGTCGCAGCACCGCTGAGGACTGCCGGTGGTGTTAGCCTCCTCTCAGCTGCTGGGCTAACGTTAGCCGTCGGCGCAGCCCCGCTAAGGGCTGCCGGTGGTGTTAGCCCCCTCTCAGCTGCTAGGCTAACGTTATCCGTCGGCGCAGCCCCGCTGGGGGCTGCCGGTGATGTTAGCTCCCCAGCTAACATTGGTGGTGGTGATCGAGGCAGCCGCCCGGTCCGCAACCCCGACGTGGAAGCCAGCTGGATTCCCAGCCCTTTGAACTAACCGTTGTTGTTTTTATTTTTTTTCTTCCCCAGCAACTTCACGCAATTATTGCAGCATCAGTCGTATACCCCGCTTTAACGGGGGTTGATGCTTAGTATCTGCACCTGTAGTAAACTTGGAGAGTTGATTCCCCTTACCGAAAATCAACGCAGGGCTTTGAAGGTACTCCTCATCCATGAAAAGCCTCAAAAATAAGTTCATACACCTCACAAACTACAGCGTGAGCAAGAAGAACTCGGAGTATCAGAGCAACAGTGATGATAAGGCATGTCAGGGCCATAAGTGGTGAGTGGTGCAGACAGTGGTGCTGTAACATGGAGGGTAATGGGATTGACTGAGCTGCCTCTTAAAATGGCGTCACTCCGGGGCGAGGTCTGGCTGCCGGTGGTGATAGCCTCCTCTCAGCTGCTAGGCTAACGTTAGCCGTCGGCGCAGCCCCGCTGAGGACTGCCGGTGGTGTTAGCCTCCTCTCAGCTGCTGGGCTAACGTTAGCCGTCGGCGCAGCCCCGCTGAGGGCTGCCGGTGTTGTTAGCCCCCTCTCAGCTGCTAGGCTAACGTTATCCGTCGGCGCAGCCCCGCTGAGGGCTGCCGGTGATGTTAGCTCCCCAGCTAACATTGGTGGTGGTGATCGAGGCAGCCGCCCGGTCCGCAACCCCGACGTGGAAGCCAGCTGGTCAGGTAGCAACACCTGAGGTGCTTGTATTGAGGTGCTCCTCTCAGCTGCTAGGCTAACGTTAGCTGTCGTCGCAGCACCGCTGAGGACTGCCGGTGGTGTTAGCCTCCTCTCAGCTGCTGGGCTAACGTTAGCCGTCGGCGCAGCCCCGCTAAGGGCTGCCGGTGGTGTTAGCCCCCTCTCAGCTGCTAGGCTAACGTTATCCGTCGGCGCAGCCCCGCTGAGGGCTGTCGGTGATGTTAGCTCCCCAGCTAACATTGGTGGTGGTGATCGAGGCAGCCGCCCGGTCTGCAACCCCGACGTGGAAGCCAGCTGGATTCCCAGCCCTTTGAACTAACCGTTGTTGTTTTTATTTTTTTTCTTCCCCAGCAACTTCACGCAATTATTGCAGCATCAGTCGTATACCCCGCTTTAACGGGGGTTGATGCTTAGTATCTGCACCTGTAGTAAACTTGGAGAGTTGATTCCCCTTACCGAAAATCAACGCAGGGCTTTGAAGGTACTCCTCATCCATGAAAAGCCTCAAAAATAAGTTCATACACCTCACAAACTACAGCGTGAACAAGAAGAACTCGGAGTATCAGAGCAACAGTGATGATAAGGCATGTCAGGGCCATAAGTGGTGAGTGGTGCAGACAGTGGTGCTGTAACATGGAGGGTAATGGGATTGACTGAGCTGCCTCTTAAAATGGCGTCACTCCGGGGCGAGGTCTGGCTGCCGGTGGTGATAGCCTCCTCTCAGCTGCTAGGCTAACGTTAGCCGTCGGCGCAGCCCCGCTGAGGACTGCCGGTGGTGTTAGCCTCCTCTCAGCTGCTGGGCTAACGTTAGCCGTCGGCGCAGCCCCGCTGAGGGCTGCCGGTGTTGTTAGCCCCCTCTCAGCTGCTAGGCTAACGTTATCCGTCGGCGCAGCCCCGCTGAGGGCTGCCGGTGATGTTAGCTCCCCAGCTAACATTGGTGGTGGTGATCGAGGCAGCCGCCCGGTCCGCAACCCCGACGTGGAAGCCAGCTGGTCAGGTAGCAACACCTGAGGTGCTTGTATTGAGGTGCTCCTCTCAGCTGCTAGGCTAACGTTAGCTGTCGTCGCAGCACCGCTGAGGACTGCCGGTGGTGTTAGCCTCCTCTCAGCTGCTGGGCTAACGTTAGCCGTCGGCGCAGCCCCGCTAAGGGCTGCCGGTGGTGTTAGCCTCCTCTCAGCTGCTGGGCTAACGTTAGCCGTCGGCGCAGCCCCGCTGAGGGCTGCCGGTGATGTTAGCTCCCCAGCCGATCGAGGCAGCCGCCCGGTCCGCAACCCCGACGTGGAAGCCAGCTGGATTCCCAGCCCTTTGAACTAACCGTTGTTGTTTTTATTTTTTTTCTTCCCCAGCAACTTCACGCAATTATTGCAGCATCAGTCGTATACCCCGCTTTAACGGGGGTTGATGCTTAGTATCTGCACCTGTAGTAAACTTGGAGAGTTGATTCCCCTTACCGAAAATCAACGCAGGGCTTTGAAGGCCCTTTGGAATTATCTCGGAGCTAGAGGCGTCAACACCATCTTGATCTGGGAGAAGATCAAAGATATCATCATCAAGCCTGTTGTCATTTCTTCACAATGGCGTCGACAGGTAGACCAGGAGTGACAGGAGCACTCCTCGCTCTTTTGACAGTTGGTTTAATCATTAACTTTTTGGATCCGCGATTGATTTCGCTTACTAATCAAACGCGATTGTCCACTAAACCGACTAAGGCACCCAACGAGCTGGTGGCTTGGCAGGGGATGAGCCGTTTGTCCACGACGATGTAGGAAGTATCAATCTTGTTCTGGGTTCTGCCGGCAGCAAGGATGTATGGTTGTTTACCCTCTCTTCCCTGCAGGTGTTCATCGATGCTGCAGCATGACTAAAAAACAGAAAAATAACATGAACAACAACATGAACACCTTAAAGTGATTGTTCAGATTCTGGTTTTTGCTGCTCCATGCGAGTGTAATAGATCCTCCAGTTTAACCAGTTAACTGCCCCTGTGTTGTGAGAATGTGCGCTTTACTGGAAGTATGTTCCTCCCAAATGAATGGGGAGATACTGACCTGCATCTCCCCATTCATTTAGAAGGAACACACTTTAAAGCAGCACAGGGGAGGAACAGCTAGCAAGTTTTCAACTGCTCACTGCATATTTGGGTCACCAGAAACTATAGGTCTGTAGGACACCAGAAGATTTGAGTTGCTAAACATGTCATGGCAAACTGTGTGTGTGTGTGTGCATGTGCGCATGCGTGTGTGTCCAAGAGGTCCTCACTGTTGAAGAATTGTTGTAAAGTTAACAAAGTTAAGACATTCAGATTAGTCCTTTCTTTTCTTGCACACATACATCTCAGGGGAAGAAAATCATGCCTTTGCAAATTGTCTCCGAGTTAATATAACTGAAAAACTGGCTCATGGGATTTTAACAAAGGAGAGATACATACTGTACCTTGTGAAAGTGCACAATTTTGTCCACTGCATCACTTGGACTTATTTTGGTCCTCTTTCGTCCAGCTGTGGGTGGCAAGAGATGGAGAAGGAGCAGCAGAGAAGCCATATCACTGTCCCAGTCTATAAGGAGGAAAAATGAGGCAAAACAAGTCATTAACTACTTGGAATGCATAAAGTAAATAGCACAAGCTATTTGGAATATAAACCAAGCATGCCATGTAGCTTACTGGTGTCATCGTTCTCTGTGAGTTTCTCAGCAGCTTTCAGAAGTCGGCACAGCTCGGTTGACTGAGTCAGGTGTTTGGCCTCTTTGATAACCTTTGGCTTGAATGCTGTGTCCCACTTCTCAAGCATCTTGGAGGCTGTTTCAGAACCAAACAGCAGCAGGAAGTCTTGATTCAGCTGTTGATCATACACACAATGCAAATACATCAAGCCAATGGTCGGTGCATTAACTGCTTATATCCAACCAAATAAAACACTGGAGTTTTAAAACCATGCACAACTCACTAGTCCTTTGACATCTAAAAAACGTGGAAATGTTTTAAAGACATCTGTGGTTCTCTGCGGGTCATGCACTAGGTCCTGGCGATGTTGCAAGGTCACCTTCATCTTCTGAAACACACTTGCTTCATCAGGACAGTGAACAAGAAATGATATAGCCTCCCTGCAGGCATCTCCATCAAGCTGCTGAGGTTCTGTGGCTGCTGATCTTCGGCGCTTGGGTGCTTGTGCTTGAGGTACTGTGGCTGCCTTGACTGGCCGTTTTTGTTTATTCCTGGACATGGTCTTGAGGCGCCATGCTAAATATCCGGTGCCTTTTTCCGCATCATAGAAGTGCTCCTGTTGAGTTATTTTCAAAAAATTATTACAAAACATCTATCACACATTGATCTTACAGAAACTGCATTGTGAAACTAAAGGACAGTCACTTAATAGATGTGCCATTTTCAAATTCATGTAGTAGTATCCTATTGACCCAATTCATTGTGATTGCCACAGGGAACATTTTCATATGTGATGGTTGGCTTAATGGTTATTTTGCATTGTCATGTTATCTTCATGGCCAAGTTGAACTTCGTAGCATACTCTACACTTTAAATTGTTCAGTGGTACTCTGGCATGACATTTTTTTTAGGTCATTATCAATCAAATTAAACCAAAGAATGTTGCAACTTTACCACTTTATTATAAGCAATGTGGTGCATTTAATCATGTAAACTAAAACCCCAAAGCTCAAGTCTGTAAAACTAGTGTTTTTTGGAAATAAACCTTTTTTTAAACTTACATAGCCCTTTGGAGAAAAAGGATCCTTCAGCGAAGGAAAGGGTGATAATTCCCAATGCATACTTCTCCCTCCGCTTACGGGAAGGAAGCCTCCTTTAGAGCAAAGAAAATGGTCAATTTCAAGTCAACTTTGTTTATATAGCACCAAATCACAACAGAAGTTATCTCATGACACTATTCATATAGAGCAGGTCAAGACCCAGGGGTTAACACCAAGTTCTACTGGCCCAAAGGTCATATTCACTTGCCCAAAAAATAAAATAGTCCATTACAAACAATTATGAGTAAAATTTTAATCATCTTTCATTTTAACATTATTTTATGGATTAGCAAACTCATTTTAACAGGTTTTTGTTACATTTTTCTATTACTTGCATGCTGAGTGTGTTTCCTTACTCAACAACGTGAGCTTAAGTTGTCTATTATTTTTAAGGCTGTGTTCTTTTATTTTAAGTAAAGATGGAAACAGACTTTTAAACATTTATTACACTGCTCTTTGAGCAGCTTTCTCTAGATGATAGCTTTCTCTATTATTGGGCAACCGTTAGTGTCAATGCCTGAAGACCATACTCTTAAAATACAAAAACAAAATCCAAATGCCCACTGATGACTATAGGGCCCCATTGATTTTAATTCAATACCATGCATTTTATTGAACAATTTTTTAAAGAATCACTTACCCATGCATCTCAGTCATATGGCTAGCTAATATATTGACAAGCTGTCTCCGGGTGCGGTGCTTCAGTGAATTTTCTGACTTGTACTCTTCAAGGACATCCTCACCTCCAGGTTTTCCAAGCAAGGCATTTTCTACCATCTACTCACATAAGAGAAAACTAGTTTTCAGTGTAAAACTCTTCCAGACCAGCATAAAGTCATTTGAACAATATACCACATTATCTATCTAATATATAATATATATATATATATAATATATATGTTCAGACAAAGGGTGAAAGTTATTCACTGTATCAGAGGAAGATCAAAAACAGCAGTGCTGCGAAAGAAACAAAACAAAACAAAAAAACAGGTAAAGCAGCAAATAGATAACACTTCTCTTTGACAATGGGTCAGGTTAAAAGCCAAAATAAGCAATATAGTTGGATTTCAACTACTGACTACCTTTCAACCAACTACACGACTACTTGCAGAAGAGAAATTACCATTCAATGTATGTGAATGTTAACCTAATTTAATAAATGTGTATGGAAGAGAAGTTACACAGTACAGAGCTACGCAACAGCCAAACCCTGGGTTCACTTTTACTTCCTCACTAAATTAAGTTTACTCAGTGGCCAGCAGACCAGACTGGTTGTACTGGGCAGCTCCAGGTGTGAATGTGTAACTTGTGTAAATGTGATCAGGGTATTCCTGAAAAAGAGAGCATTGCTGTCAGAGAACTACCATCTGAATAAATAAAGTCACGATACTCCGATTGGTGAGAATCTCAATTGAGTTTGACACTAATTCATCACTAGTTCACTCACTAGGTCATCACTAGGTTGATGATGTTGAGTCAAAATTGTAAGCATCTACTGCTCTCAAGTACCTCTTTTGCAGCCGCTGACTCAGAAACCTCTGTGGTAGACCTGTTCCTGGCTTCAGAGCTGCCTGTGGGAATCCCCTGTTGTCTTTGAATGGAGAGGTCATTGTCACTTGAAGAAAATGATGTGAGGGTATCCGTGAGGGAAGATGGTGTTGAATGATCTAAAGGAGAAAAATCTTTTAGGACAAGAAAAGACACAAGGGTGACTTGCTAGAAATGTGCAATTCAGGGGTGGCACAGCCACTAGTAGAGATGATTTGTGATATGGTGATTTCAAATACAATTTCTAAATGTCAACATTTTTGACATAGAAAACTGTGACCTTGTGTAACACATGCATGGGACAATCAACCAAAGCCACATTTTCAAACTGTTTTGGCAACTGGATGCTGATCTTTCTTTTGCTTAAATATCGTTTCTTTGTTCATCTATTTTGTCACAGTATTATGACAGTCACGGACATAAAGGGGTCTAATCTTGACAATATTTGTGCAGCGGAAAAACCCTGAGCATTGATTACAACGGACTTCATAATGAAAACTACCTTCATCTGAAATTCTGTCACGAACTGTCAGGCATAAATCAGGACAGGTCTCAATCAGTTCAAGAAGGATGTCTTCCTCCACTGCTGTGTCAGTTTCATCAAAAATGTCAAGTTCAGCTGCATCTGGAAGCCCAAACTTGTTTTTCACTACAGAAGATAAGCATGAAACCAGATAAAGATACCTGAAGCAGGTCTTAAACTATACATAATGATTCAACGATAAACACATTTTTATCTCTAAAACTAATCTGAAATTGCACATTGCTTTCACTTGTTAACAGCAATATTATTATGTTGCATTTTGGTCATTACCAACAGAATGTACAAGACAAAACACTAAATTTTAGACAAAAGTTGAAAACTAAAAGCACCACCAGGTGTCAATTTAACTGCTCATGTCTCTTGCTGCAATGGCAGATAAACTGGTTTCCAAATGAAATGGGACTTCCTACGTGTGACAACACTTTAATTTTATGCCAAACAACCAGGGGGAGCAAGCGAATCCAGATGAGGGAATTGTCTCAAGTGGGAAAACTGTTTCACAAAGTAACAGCGAGAGGTAGCATACAAATATAAATTTTCAGTGCTTTCCTGTATTTTGAATGTCAATTTAAACAAAAAAGGCCTGCAACAAGAAGTATACTGCTCTCTGACTAAAGCTGATAATGCCAACACGAACTGTCATAACAAGAAAGCACCACAAGTAAAATAATAATACATTATGACATTCCTAACATTCCAATAAATTATGCATAGCAAAGAAAAAAGGCAATGCAGCTATATTTTGTTACACAAGATGGCCACTCACCTTCATTGATGAATTCCAAATAGGTGAAACCTGACTGCAATCTGATGTACTTCTTGGTACTATGGTGGTATTTCACCTTCAGCAACATGATGACATCTTGAAACTGCACCTCGTGGAGAAAATTGAGAAATCTAGCTGTTTAACTTTCTCAGGTATTAACTGAATTTCAAGTCAAGCCAAGTGGCCAAAAAATGACAGTAAAAAGGCTATTTCAAGCCCTCAAAACAAAGCTATTAGACCTGATACTGGTCTAAATACTTGTGGCGAGCGCCAGACTTTAATCCCCCCCCAACAGTTTCAAATCAGCACTGACAGGCGCATGTACAGACACAATATGCTCCCTCTCACACACACACCTTTCTAAACAGTTTATTAATTTTATTATTATATTTATGCAATCCACCGACCACCCCAACTGTACAACGAACCTTAACCAACGCTGTATTTGCCGAAGTAGGCCTACTCCCCCACACACGGTAGCGCCGCCATTTTGTGAAAACATTGGCCATCACTTGCTTAAACCGTTACTTTACCCCACGCTTTGCCCACTGTTGGGCATCTAAATTACATTGAAACACTCTAGCCGTGTCAGGAATAATCCCATAATTCCTTTTGATGAACTTTCAAAGCAGACATTTTCGGTTTTTTAATGGCGAACAGTAGCAACACCGCAACCTTCGCGGAGACCTACCTCAGCAGCTACTATGGTCGCATGATTCAGATAATATTGAGGATGATTATGTAAGGATTAATGCCCGACAAGGTGTCCGCTTCGCGTCTGACGGTTCACGTCTCCCCGTCGTCTGGTAATTTGTGATAATGGACACCTCGTCGGGTATTAGCCCGTTTCAATAGCAGACAACAGCAAGCAAGTTGAAGCGCTGCTACAAACGTGAAAATAAAACCAGTAAAGCAAATTTAACTGTACTGAAACTAGCCAGCTTTACAGCTGCCTAAACATAATTTATATCAGACTATATTATTTATATTCAATCAACTGTAACTGGCTAATTGAACCCTAACCCCCACCACACACACACAGTCGCACGCCATTTTGTGAAAAAACACTGGCCAGCATTTGCCTAAAACGTTAGTTAATCCACTTTTTAAATTGCATTCAAACACGCTGTATTTATTTTAGCTGTAGGCTACATTTGATGTTAGTTCTACCTGAGACAAATGTGACCCATCATTGACTAAGTTAGCTACCTTGCCACTTGTTAGCTAGCATGTTGTTAAGCTAACATTAGCTAGTAGTCTATCCACCAGCTTCAATGACGCTTATCAATCACTTTACAGACCACTTGACGTTAACACATGATTTTATATAACGATTACGAAGTAAATAGATTCGTTTCTTACCTTATTAAACCGTATAATTCAGACACTGGGTTCTCTCCTCGATCGCTGCTCCGTCTCGGTGACGTCAAGTAAAAGAGCGCGTAAAAACCGGATGTCATGTTTTAACTCAGCAGGAGTGCTTGCTCTCAACTCGCTTGAATAGCACCGCCCCCAGAGCTATTTCAGCACTGCAAGTGTTGAAACCACACACAAATCAACACCCATCAACTCAAAATAATTTACACTGGAAAATTAACACAAATTAACACTACAGATTTTGCTGTGTTGTTTGTAGTCGGTTTAGTGGACAATCGCGTTTGATTAGTAAGCGAAATCAATCGCGGATCCAAAAAGTTAATGATTAAACCAACTGTCAAAAGAGCGAGGAGTGCTCCTGTCACTCCTGGTCTACCTGTCGACGCCATTGTGAAGAAATGACAACAGGCTTGATGATGATATCTTTGATCTTCTCCCAGATCAAGATGGTGTTGACGCCTCTAGCTCCGAGATAATTCCAAAGGGCCTTCAAAGCCCTGCGTTGATTTTCGGTAAGGGGAATCAACTCTCCAAGTTTACTACAGGTGCAGATACTAAGCATCAACCCCCGTTAAAGCGGGGTATACGACTGATGCTGCAATAATTGCGTGAAGTTGCTGGGGAAGAAAAAAAATAAAAACAACAACGGTTAGTTCAAAGGGCTGGGAATCCAGCTGGCTTCCACGTCGGGGTTGCGGACCGGGCGGCTGCCTCGATCACCACCACCAATGTTAGCTGGGGAGCTAACATCACCGGCAGCCCTCAGCGGGGCTGCGCCGACGGCTAACGTTAGCCTAGCAGCTGAGAGGAGGCTATCACCACCGGCAGCCAGACCTCGCCCCGGAGTGACGCCATTTTAAGAGGCAGCTCAGTCAATCCCATTACCCTCCATGTTACAGCACCACTGTCTGCACCACTCACCACTTATGGCCCTGACATGCCTTATCATCACTGTTGCTCTGATACTCCGAGTTCTTCTTGTTCACGCTGTAGTTTGTGAGGTGTATGAACTTGTTTTTGAGGCTTTTCATGGATGAGGAGTACCTGCAAAAATCTCTGAGCGAGATGTTCACCTCCAGAAGCCAGGGCCGGAGGTTCTTATCCAGCATGATGTCGAAGCCGAGGAGCTCGTGGCAGCTGTAGGGCGATCGCACGTTCATCTTCACCAGCGTGTTGACATACGGGTCGGCCCTGCGCGGAGAAACAGGCAGCGGAATAAGCAAACGCAGGCCTAAACGGCAGCGTACATGCGCTGAAGCACGCCGCACGCCGAACGGCACTTACGCGATGATGGTTTTGATGATGATATCTTTGATCTTCTCCCAGATCAAGATGGTGTTGACGCCTCTAGCTCCGAGATCATTCCAAAGGGCCTTCAAAGCCCTGCGTGGAACACGGGACGCCATTTTAAGAGGCAGCTCAGTCAATCCCATTACCCTCCATGTTACAGCACCACTGTCTGCACCACTCACCACTTATGGCCCTGACATGCCTTATCATCACTGTTGCTCTGATACTCCGAGTTCTTCTTGCTCACGCTGTAGTTTGTGAGGTGTATGAACTTGTTTTTGAGGCTTTTCATGGATGAGGAGTACCTGCAAATTATGAGGACATTTGGACAAGTGTCAACGACTTTCAATGTCTTGTGTCTAAACTGCACAAAATGTTAAAAACACAATGCATCAAATTTTACTGTTGATATTGATCAAGTCAAAATGACACTAATCCATAGACACACTGAACTGAATGTCATAATAATCAAGGAACAAGACAGATATGAAACCACACCGTGAATTATACAAAAATTGTGATGGGTTTACATTTATTTAATTCTACACGTTTAAAGTACTCTAAACCAATGCATCAGTAGTGCTGAGAGTCGTACTTGCAGCTGGCTAAAGTACTCTAAACCAATGCATCAGTAGTGCTGAGAGTCGTACTTGCAGCTGGCTAAAGTACTCTAAACCAATGCATCAGTAGTGCTGAGAGTCGTACTTGCAGCTGGCGAAGCGGACGAGACCATCTGGAAAGATGTAGAACCGGAGGGGGTCGTAGCAGGAGACGTACACGTAGATGCGCAGGTCAAACTTATTCCCGCTGATGAGGTAGGGCTTGTGGAGGTATCTGCAGCGTGAACCCAGACAACACAGAGCAGTTCATTCCAGTTGTTTCTTTTTCCTGAGATGCTAAAGTATTCATAGGAAAGGACATTCCGTGTGAATTTGGACACAAAGTTCCCCTGACATCTCGAAAAAACTTTGGGAAAATCTGAGATGTCAACGGAATTCTGTGTGCAAATTCAAACGGAACGTCCGGAAAACACTGCGCACACTATCGGCCTTCTTCAAATCTATCCAATCACATCACACCTTTCTAAGAACCCAACCAATCAAAGAGCAGCTTACATCTGTACCAGGAGGGGCCTCCTCTTGGGCAGCTGGCTCCACTTGTGAATCACCTTTAACCCGATTCCTCGTGCTGATGCCGGCTGCCAAGACAGTGGAAAATAAAGAAACCATAATTTTCCTGAGTCGTGCAGCCTTCTGTACATCCGCACTTTACCTTCCAGTTTCAAGGTCCCATTCCGTATTGCAACGCACCGGTTTGATGATCCACTTCTGCCGGGTGTCGGTGCGGTCCCAGGCTTTTCTCAGCAACTTCATGTCATGCGGGAGCACAAAGGTTTGTGGGAAGAAGCTGAATTCCTGCTTGCCAAAGCGCACTTGCATCTTGGACAGGTTCCGCCACAGCCGGTCCTTTCGGCCAAGCTGGGAGGATCCTGGGAAGTGGTTAAACTGGGAAAAGGGAGGAGGAGAGGGGTGCAGACTGAAATTAAAATATTAAAACTGTTTAAAAGACAAATCACAACAAGTGACAAATTAAAAACAATATGGGTAGAACAACACAACCACCGTGCAACAACAATAATCCTGTGGCCATGGCGATGCGGATATTCAGCCACACTGCTTTCCCTCTTACTTTCTGGTATTCCCGAATGGCCCGGAATCCAGAAGATTTCTTGGCGTGGCCCCAGCAGCCAAGCCAATCATGGCTCTCTGAAATTCAACCAAAGCCACCGATTCGCTGGTTAATGAATGGGCATTGTGGGTCTTAATGTTGTAGTTCTTTTATTTTGTCTCTTGTAATTATGCCTCACTTTTTTTGTCTTAAAACTTATCCATCGCTTTACTGTGTGAATTAGACTTTAGACTTTAGACTTCTAATTAGTGGTTAGAATGAAAACCAGCATACACAGGGGTACTCCAGGACCAAGGTTGAGAACCACTGGTCTCGAACATTCAGCCATAAAAATAAATAAAAATAATAATAAAATAAAATAAAAATATATATATAATACAAAGTATTTTAACTGTATAGTAGAAAAATTCAGCTTGGTCAGTCTCAATGTTAATAAAGCGAGCAGTATTTAGTGTAACGTTAATGGTTTGCCAACTGGCTGCTTTGATGTTTTGTTCTGAGCCACCCGCTGCAGGAAATTCCTTTACTAGCTGCTAAGCGATGGCATTTCACCACATGGGAAATGTTAGCGAACAGTTACCATTTTAAAACAACGTGTCACCCCTTAGCTCTGAGCTGTTGTTAAATTTCACGAAGGTTAATGCGTGTTACGCTTACAATTGATATGCTAACGAGTAATAATATACCCGTTAGCGAACTTAGATAGCCAGCTAGCTTGCTACCTCTGAAATAACCGCTAAATCAGCTGTCAGCACAAACATGCTCTGAATTGACGTTAGTGTGCATGTGGGTGGATTGGTAGCTAACAACTGTAAACTAACTTATGTGGCAACTACTGTTTGCTTAACGTTACTGTAACCAACTGGTTATCGTGAACTAATGTGGCCACCTTTGGAGAACTCCATGTCTCCCACCCACGTAAAATTACCGGCATGAGTAACTTACGTTAGCTAACGATAACAAGCACTAGCGTTAGCAAACTAGATAGCCAACCATTCAAATAGTTTGTTTACGCAAGTAAACAAGGTACCATGCAATCGAGCAGTAGAGATGGCCATTTCAGGTCATTTTTAGTGTTAGGTAGCCTGACAGTGGCATGGCACGATGTTTATCAGGCGATTAACTTCGCATGCTAGCATAGAGACGCTAGTGAGGAAAAAACGTTTCACACGCTGTCCTGGTCAAACGTGTCCCATCTAAATTACATCTTCGTTCGCTAAGTAAGCGAGCTAATATTATCTGAATCTGAGCGAAAATGCGCCCAATGTGAATGTATGACTAGATTGTCTTAATTTAGCAAAGCATTTAGTTAGCAACTGTAACATTTGCTACTTTACCTGAGGGTAAGGATGCGGCGCATTTAATTATAAGGCATGACCGCCGCCGTCAGTATTGCCATGGCAATACTACTTTTCAAACAACTATTGCCTGGCAATACTACTTTTTCGCAGACCATATGGCGTTTATTTCATTTAGAAAACTTAGGTAACCGTAGCTACCTATCATAAATCTGGAAACCGGATTGACAAACAAATTATGTTAGCCTATATCGATATAGTCTAACATCATTTATTTGTCAATGTGGTTTCCGTTATGTCCGGTTAATACAGTAGAGCCGTTTGAGCCGCATCTTTGAGCCGCGATTTTTTTTTATTTCACCGGCACGAGCTGGAATTAGAAGCCGTTTCAGACAGCAGCCACTAGCTGATAACAAAGTAGGCAAAATACATTTGTGAACTAGTCTTGATATTTTATTCAGACCCAAATCATCTGAATAAGTAGGCAGCAAATATATCTATCTTTAGATATAGTCTAACATAATTTATTTGTGAACCCGGTTTCCTTTATGTCCGGTTAATACAGTAGAGCCGTTTGAGTCGCATTTGTTTATTTCAGCGGCGCGAGCTTAACTCTCATATTAACATGGTTTTCCACTAGCCAATATACTAAAACAACATAATAGAATTCCTGAAATTCAGTTTTGGCTTTTGGTTTTGGTGTGCCACCACAAGATTTGCAGTGCCCCCATCTGGCCACCCCAATGAGAAATTTCTGGTGGCGCCACTGCTCTCTCCTCGAGCTGACTTGGTGCGGTGCCCCTACGCGCAGCGCGTGTTCTGCGTTTAGGGAGGGGCGCCCCTGATCAAAATCACAGCACAACCAGAATGCACACAGACCCTTTGTATTTTGGCTGTTAATAATTACGATGTAATGGTGAAAATACTTTGGGTGGGGGGGATAAATTTTGTCCCCACCGAGGATAAAAATAATTCAGCAGAGGGTAGGACGTGTAAACCAGAGGGGGGGGAAATCCCCACCATCCCCACCGGCAAATCGCACCCTGGTCGCCACTATTTGGACTCATATCATGGCCAGGTAACCACACAACCCAAAGTTCTACCAAAGTTAAGCTGCCATTTTGAGTTAGTGAAATTCACTGCAAGTTAACCAACAAACTTGAAATAAGAAGAAATACAGTGCTGGATCATTGTTGTTGCAACACTAAACATTTGCTAGGTTTTACAAGTGTGAAAAAAAAAGCTTTATTGGCACACTAAGGCCGGTGGTATTTGCTTTCAGTACAGCATGTTATAGCAACTCTGCATAAGCATAAAACGGCACATAATACAGAAACCAATATCCAACAACTTCTCTCACCTTCTGTAAATGACGCAATGGGGCTGTGCCTGTGGATGGCTCTGCGGCTGCTCCCCGGCAATCCTTAATCTTGGCCCATATCTCCTTGTCCTGGTCCTTTTTCCCGCCTTTTTTCTGGAGCTGTATGTGTGGAAATAATTGATTGAAAGCGACAATCTAAGACCAGTATATTTCTAAAGAGTAGCCTTCTTTCTTAAGTGATTGGGGACCAATGTTAAAATGGCAGCTACTACACTATGCTGGTGACTCAATACAGATAAAATGACTTAAAGTTTTTGTGGAAATTTTACATCACCATAACATTAACGTTAAATGTATAGCAAAGTAACATATACATTAGATATGAAAAGGTATTAACTTTAGCTAACGTTAACTTACCAGCCAACTTCAGCACTCGAGCGGAATAGACAGGCCAACCACCCTTCGGCCGTTTGCCCGTCTGCCACTCCACCACGACACAGTTGTCATTAATACCATCTAAAAAATCGTCTTCGTTAAAATGTCGAATTAAATATGATTTAAGAATGCTGTATTTTCCAGCATCCTCCCCTTCACTCCATTGAATTAACGCATACATACTAGCTTTCTCAATGCCGGCGACTTGACGCAGTAACGTTACTGTGGCTACTGGCTAAAGAAGTCTGCGCGCCCTTCAACAACCGTTGGGATTTTAAAAAAAAAAAACGTCTGACGTAGGCCTATATTTGGAAATGTGTACACTGCGCGTTATATAACGTAGCCCATAATTATATAATTAATTTATTTATTTTATGTATAATGGAACTTTGGCTATATATGGATTGCAATATTATGTTGTTCTGTGATTATTGGAGAATATATATAATCCAAATGCGTCCTGGCGTCGCCTAGCTACGCAGTGTAAAGTGCCAGTGCCCCTAACCGTCTTTATAAGGTCACGACCAGGTCACGACTAGCGACCGCCAAAATACGTAGCTACGCCAAGGAAGCATAGCTATTGGTGTCAACTAATTAGCTAGCTAACGAAGAATATGCTGTCAAAATACAAAAAGTACCTCCAAGGAAAATAAGTATCGATACCCAGAAGAACTGAACGAAGATGGAGGTAAGCTTAATAATATTTTCTTTTTTGTGTAACTTAACATAATGTAAAGGGGGCATGAAGCATTCGGTAATGTGGTTCTGGATCGTTAGCTTTTTGCTTTTTGCTTTAACGTTAGCTAGATAAGATGGCCCTGCATCTCAAATGGATTCGTATGAAGAAATAAACTTTTAAAGTTTAAAGTTTGCTTTTTTTTGCACTCGGGTGCACTGCAGTCGTTTTACAGCGGTGTGCACGCCACTTGGTGGGTTCGTCACAGACTATCTTTTTGTGTTGCCGCAGGAAAAAAACGAACTTGTGTTTTTCTAGCAAATACGGGTCGATTTCATAGTTTAATGCAGGGCCATGCATTTCGGTGCTTCCTGTCCCTTTTAACGTTGAAAAAAACATCGATATTTTGGCAAATATTTCAGGCTACTTGTTTTGGCATCTAGTAATGCATATGGAAATACGTTTGTAGTTAATGTTACTGCAATGACCATTATCCCTGCTGCAGGGAGAAATTCAACGTTTAATTCAGAACGGTATGCAAACGCACTTGAGTGTTTAAATGCATATTACATACCAATACAAGTAACAACTGTTACATCAACAATTTTGGCAAATAGCACCAGAACACTTGCTTTGCATGTAGTAAGTGCTCGTATGCATTTTTGTAGTGCTTTTGAATTGTTTTGGAGAAACCTCAACGCTGCAGTAACGTTAGTTTATAATGGTGTTGAGTGTTCTGTAAGGACCACATAGCTGCCATAACGACATGCGACACCATAGCTGCGATTACTAAACCATCAATGCAAAAATAATAAATGTATATAATTAAAATAACTATTGAACAGAACAATATTTCTGAGTGCCTATTTCATATGATTTCCTGTTCATAATATTAATAATGGCTTTGGATTAAAATGCTTTGGATGAGCCTTGTGGAATGCAGTGTATTGATGTGTAGATTATGTGTTGACAGTTTACAGTAGCACTGTGCCCAAGAGCTAACTCAGTTCCTCTTTCTGCATTTTCAGATTTATCAAGGATGTACCAGAGGGATTGAAATACAGAAATGATGGTGAACAGAATTCTAATGGCGGAGGGGATGAGACGCAGGACTTGAATGTTGGGGTGGGGCAAAATTTCCATGGAGGAGGGGATGAGATGCAGGACTTGAGTGCTGGTGTGGGGAAAGATTCCCATGGAGGAGGGGATGAAATGCAGGACTTGAGTGCTGGTGTGGGGAAAGATTCCCATGGAGGAGGGGATGAAATGCAGGACTTGAGTGCTGGTGTGGGGAAAGATTCCCATGGAGGAGGGGATGAAATGCAGGACTTGAGTGCTGGTGTGGGGAAAGATTCCCATGGAGGAGGGGATGAAATGCAGGACTTGAGTGCTGGTGTGGGGAAAGATTCCCATGGAGGAGGGGATGAAATGCAGGACTTGAGTGCTGGTGTGGGGAAAGATTCCCATGGAGGAGGGGATGAAATGCAGGACTTGAGTGCTGGTGTGGGGAAAGATTCCCATGGAGGAGGGGATGAAATGCAGGACTTGAGTGCTGGTGTGGGGAAAGATTCCCATGGAGGAGGGGATGAAATGCAGGACTTGAGTGCTGGTGTGGGGAAAGATTCCCATGGAGGAGGGGATGAAATGCAGGACTTGAGTGCTGGTGTGGGGAAAGATTCCCATGGAGGAGGGGATTGGATGCAGGACTCAAGTGGGCTGGGGCAAAACTTTCAAGAACTAGGGGCTGGGAATCAGAGTGAATTAACAACAAAGCAACATGAGCTGTTATTGTTAGCTTTAAAGTTAAAGCATAGCTTTTCAAATGAAGCCCTTGAGGATACACTGAAAGTTGTAAATGCTATTGGTGAAAAACATGTAGTAGCCTCCTCTAAATATGTATTCTATAAGAGCTTTAAAGATATCAAGCAACACATACAGTTTCATCAGGTATGTGAAACATGTTCTCTGTCCATGGAATCTAATGAAGAAACTGTATCTTGCAAGAACTGTAATGAAACGTATGACCTAGATGAATACATGAAACTTGGCAGATTTTTTATTGTTTTACCTCTAGAAGCCCAGCTGCGTGATGTCTTGGAACAACATGACTTAAGCAAGCATCTTTTACAATCAGGAAGCACAGATAGTGGACCCACTGTTAATGATATATACAATGGAGAAATGGTTGAAAACACTAAGCCTCTGTCTGGTTCACTAAAAAGTCTCTCACTTACCTTCAGCTGTGATGGTGTGCCTTTGTTCAAATCATCTTCATATAGCATTTGGCCCCTTCTGTATATAATTAATGAGCTTCCTCCAGAGTTGAGGTCAGAGCATGTTTTGCTCGCCGCCTTATGGTTTGGGCAGAAAAAGCCAAATATGAATACTTTTCTAGCTCCTTTTGTTGATGAATGTAGCAAACTTCAAGGACATGGATTTAGATGGTCCACAGAAGATGGCTTGAGTACTACAACCAAGGTGTTTCCTCTAGTCCTCGTTAGCGATTCAGTTGCCAGACCTATGTTACAAAATTTTAAACAATTCAATGGAGAATATGGGTGTGGGTTCTGCCTTCAGAAGGGTACAATTGTTGAGAGGGGGCAAGGACATGCTCGCTGTTATCCATACCAATCAGAGTATGAATTAAGAACTCAAAGCCAGACAGAGGAATTTGTTGCGAGTGCTCTCGAGACAGGCACCCCTGTCACGGGCGTGAAAGGACCATCCGTTTTATCACTCTTGCCTTGCTTTGATATTGTTGAAGGATGCATTCCTGATTATATGCATTGTGTCCTCCTTGGGGTTTCCAGGAATTTGACGTCGTTGTGGTTTAATAGTGAAAACCATCAAATGCCTTGGTATATTGGAAAGTTATTGCAAGAAATTGATACTGTACTTCTTGACATCAAACCCCCATCCAGTGTCTCCAGAGTACCTCGATCCTTAACAGAGAGGCGGTACTGGAAAGCTCATGAATGGTATATGTGGCTGCTTTATTACAGTATTCCGGTGCTGAAAGGGATCTTGCCTGATAAGTTTTTGATTCACTGGACTAAACTTGTAAAAGGTGTGTCATTGCTTCTCACTGAGTCGATAGCACCACACGAGATCTCAGAGGCTGAAAACACACTCACTATGTTTGTTGCAGAAATGGAGGGTCTGTATGGTGTAGGTAACGTCACATTCAATGTTCACCTCTGCCTTCATTTGGCTCAGAGTGTCAGGAATTGGGGGCCATTGTGGACACATTCGGCTTTTGTCTTTGAATCATACAATAGTAACTTAATTAATATGGTCAAAAGCACCCAGGGCGTGGCACTGCAAATATGCAAAACCTTCTTGATGGAGAGGGCTCTGCCCCTTTATGGGAAAATGATAATGAAGAATGCTCCTTTTGAAATCAAAGATGCATTTGAGTCATTAGTAAAACCAAGACGCTCAGTAAAAAGTGTTTTAAGATGTGAAGGTGCCACTGCAATAGGACGACCAAAGAGAAAGATGATGGAGCAAGCCGATTACCTGGCTCTTCACAATGTTGCCCATCATGTTGAAAAAAAGGTTGTTAGTTACTACAACAAGGTGGTGGTCAATAAGGAAAGGATTCACTCCAAAAGTTACAGAAGGGAGTTCAAAAGAAACTCGTATACTGTCACACTTAATGATACTGAAAACAGTGCTTTCTCTATTAAAACATTCATCGTAGCTGATTTAGGTAGTGGTAAAACTTGCTATGCAATTGGTCAGTATTTTGAGGTTGAAAACCACAACTACTTTTCATCATTCCCGAATCCTGACTATTTCTGTCCTGTGGGGAAAATCTTAGGTCATCTCACAGCAATACGAGCTTCTGATATAAAACAAAAGTGTTTATTTATATTCATGCAGAAGCTACGAGTTAACTATATTTTCAAATGTCTCAACCGCTTTGAGTTGATCACATGAGCTTCACAATGCTATAGTAGTAGTAGCCCTGAATCACAGCTCGAGTCTTCATTCGTCCCATGTTTTTACTGTGAAACTTGATCAGAAATGAATTTATCATTGAAAAACCTCATTTAGAAACAAGTGTTTTGAGTTTTTATTAAAAAGAAAATGTATGATGTGATATTTGTATGATAATTGATAAGAATAGAGGTCACAGGTGTGAAATATTTGAATATGAACTGATCATAGAAAATGCTCATTTAGAAATCAAGTATGTTTAGACGGATCATTTATGATATGCTTGTAAGATAATAATGTATATGATAATTGTATGATAAATACTGTACCTGTTTGCTATACTGTAAATAATTTGGTAGGCTTTATTGAAATATAGACATGCTTATGAACCTTTAACCTGTGGGTGCTCAACTTGTCACTTAATTGTTTTACACATGTACTTTTTGTAGTATGGAATGTGTCAATATTTTATTGTAATGTATATTAATATATTGGATTGGCATGCTATTTATTTATTTATTTTTTAACATCCTATTGCTATTTTAAACTGCCTATGTTTTCTTATTTATTTTTGAGCATTGTTGGACATGAAATATTTTAAATACAGTTAAAATAAATTACTAAATCTACAATATTTTTGTGTCCTCTAATAAGTTACACAAGAAATCAATGCCATGGTAATTGATAAGAAAGAAAATAAGGTTAAGGCGATGATATTCCAGCAAGTTCTAGCCAAGAATGTTGAGAGGCATATGTGCATTTTATACATGTATTTAGAAATATATTTAAATGCACGTTGTTAATTTATGTATTTCATACATATATTACACAACATATTTAAATATATTTAGAATTTTCTGCCATATATTTAAATATATGACTTTTCCGTATGGGATAAAAAGCAGAATTCCTGTCGGGCTCGGTTACTACTATCTCGGACTCGGTCGGGTTCGGACAGAAATATGCGGCCCGATCCGCACTCTGTTGTGAGTGACTAGTGACAAGCTAATGTAACGCTCGGCTCGGCTACAGTAATATTAGCTAGCTAACTTAGGTTATCTGGCACTATCCTCTTCAACCCAAGCGCCCCCGGTACCGGGGCAGGATGCGCCTAAAGTCAGAGAGCACTAGACAATTCATTTCATCACATTAACGCTACTGTACCTCTGCCCTTTTCACGTTGTTCCTCCTCTTCTTTCCTTCTTTTCCTTCCCTGAGCACCGGACAGCTTTGGTCTTTTCGACATGTTGATAGCATATAATGCGAGGGTCACGTCAGATAGCCACACTTGACCATTGCCCAGAGAGGGAGCGAAGGTAAAGTCTAATTGCCTGGCTGGAGGGGGGCGGGGTGACATGAACGAATAAATTATTATTATTTAATAGGCTATGCTATAGAGCTACGCTGGTTGTTGTGGGGTTATTTAATATTTCGAAATAACTGTTAACTAGTAGTATTAGTCAAAAATTATTACAATTATTTATTTTTTTAAAAGCGAAACCTTATTTTTTTTCCCCATTTGTTGCGCCCCCTCTGGGTGGTGGCGCCCTTAGCATTTGCCTATACTGCCTATGCCAAAAACCGGCTCTGAAGGTATCAAACGAGCCCAAAACCATCACTCTGCGGCCAGATATGGAGTAGATGTGGATGGGATCCCTTTACGGGTTGTTTCTCCTGACTTTTTTCCCCCATAGAGTTCTATAGGAAAATGAGTCAGGAGAAATAACCCTTGCAGTGATCCATCCACATCTACTCCATAACAGCCATTTAGCCAGCCATGTGTTCCATACTGTACCAGTGTAATTTACAGCTGAATCTAGTCTCAACCCCAAATTCCCATAGAGATCAGTTCAAATGCAGAGAGGTTATAGTATCGCTTGTAACAGTGCCTGAAAATAAGATATCGAGAGTCTTTTGATGTTGATTGGTCACAGACTTCAGGAAGTAACAGCATGCAAAGGATATGCGACCAAATATTAAATATGATACTTTAAAAATATGTTAAAGCAAAATATTAAAATTTTCTGAGACACTGAATTTTGGGTTTCATTAGCTGTAAGCCATAATCATCAAAATTACAAGAAATAAAGGCTTGAAATATTTCACTGTGTGTAATGAATCTATATAATATATGAGTCACTTTCTGAAATGAGTGACAAAAAATATTTAACTTTTTCACGATATTCTAATTTTTTGAGCTGCACCTGTATGTGGAATATATATGTTAGTTTCCTGTGTGCAGCGTATATGTGGAATATATGTTTGTTTTCTGCATGCAGCATATATGTAGAATATGTTTCCTGTGTGCAGCGTACTGTATATGTGGAATATCATATAAAGTATGTTTGTTTCCTGTGTGTGGCGTGTATGTGGAATATTATGCGTGTTTGTTTCCTGTCTGCAGCGTCTATGTAGAATATCATATATGTTTGTGTGTGTTCAGTGAGCTAGGCCCTGGCGTTGGGTCATTTCAGTGCTGCATTTGTGGCCTGTGCTCATCCACATTAACCCAAGCTACAACTGCAGCGTCAGGCTGCCATCTTGCGCGTGGCTGTCTTTCCTGCCCTTTTTACTGTGGCCTGGTGTGCCATAGCTGTTGTGTACACACGGAGCCCCTCGCTGCTACGACATGTGCTGCTGTCACCACGCCCCTCTGACTCGGCCAGTCTGCCGGATGCCTGCTCCCAATTTAGCCCACATGCACAGCCAGCTCCCTGAGACTTGAGCATAGTTGGGAGTGCGTTCCGGAGAGGGACAGCAGAGTCTGTAAAATCTGCGCTGCACGGTGATTTTAGACCAGCGCCCTGTACAGGACCCAAACCTAAACATGGAACCCCTCACACAGGTAGGGTGCTGCATATGGATGTGTCTGTGACAGTCAGAGTGTGCGAGAGCATGTGTTAGCAGTTCCTAGATTAGGTGCCTCTTCCGCTGGGGAGGATACAGGCTAAATGCCAAAGCTACAGGGTTAGTTTAGAGTGAAACTCAAGTAGAACAAATGGTGCACCCTTTAAATAAACCAATAAATTACTGCTAAAAGCAACATGCATATCTCATGCTTTATGAAATATTTGCTTATTTTTTATGAATGTTATATTTTATTTTATAAATGTTGGTGGAGGGGTCTTAAGACCTCATTCTTTAGCATGAGTTTGAAAGTATGAGATAAACGTTAAATCATAATGAAGTTACTATTTTTTTTTATTTTTTTTTGCATTCAAACATTCAAATCTATCTGTTCACTGTTTAAGCCCTCTCTCTTTTTAGTCTGCAACCGGGTCATTACACACACACACACACACACACACTCCTGACCTCTTACCTCTCCATGTAGGCCAAAGTCCCGGTCTTTTCCTAGAGACTGGGGCCAGCTTCAGGGTGGGAAAGCCAGGGTTGAATGAGGGGGTGGGGCCACCTATCATTTCAGTGAAAAATGGGCGGGGAGTGTCCAGTAAAGGGTTTTCAGCACAGCCATATGAATGAAAGTGTTGACGCCCAATAATCACTTTTTCAGATGGGACCCCACCTCTTTCCTGTTCTGTTGTTTTGGATCTGTGGTGCCTGTACTCGGCAACACTACAATACTAGTCTTTGAGTGTGTGCTACCAGCTACAATGTTGCAATGCTTTTTGGATGTTTCAGTTAGGCCCGAGGATAGATTTATATAGTTACCTGCACAAGATCATATTGTGATTTAAATGAACCATCTGAAAATGTTTGATGGCTTTTTGGGAAGGTTTCTGGGAAACACTGGTGTGGTAGATGGATAGATTTGTTACCTTTTTTCTCTTTTCTGTTGCAGGGCCCTGTCCCAAGCATAAAGAAAGCAGGTAACTACCACGCTTCTCTTGTGTTTGTGTTCTGGGGGCAAGCATTTAACCCGAGCGGAGTTTTCAACACTCCATATCATTGGTAAAATGCACAGCTGTGTCCTGCGATTTGTTGGGGGAAAATGGTCGCATTTGATTTAACGTTCTGTCTGTAGCCAACTCTAAAATCCAGTACCATAAAAATAAACATTCAAATAAAGCCAGAGGCAGAAAATTCTAATAAATGCAAATTAGTATTTACTCACAGTGAGTTACAGCTAAGCAAACAAATGGTCTGTCAGCCAGCCAAAAAAACAGATGTTGAGTTTGTTAGCGATTTTCTGCTAATGAGACACCTTGAGGTGTATGGATATGGTTGAACTGGCAGATTAACTGGCGTTCATTGCTGCTACCGATCCAGGATCTGGATGCTGTTACAGGTAGACAGGTTGACTGGGTTTGGTTGCCGAAAGATTGATTGTGCCGAAACTAGAACTGTAACATATTAATCGGTCCGAATAATCATTTAATGTTTGACATTTTTAAAAAGAAAATTTTAAAAAGGTCCTTTACACCGGACATTTTAATATTTTAAATATGTAATGCAGATGCTGAAAAAGGGGGTTGCACAAAATCTTCAATATCCAGGGCATTAAGTGTGCTAACGATGCGTTGTTGTCTGTCTCAAAATGCGAGGATACCAAGGGGATTTTCTGGGACATTTCGGTTTTATATCCCCTGCAAAGGGAAAGTGAGCGTAGAAAACAAAGAAACAAAGTGTGTTACTGTTAGCAGCCAGCTAACTGGAAGTGGTGATGGCCAAATTTCCAGTGACTCAGCAAGAGCCGGTGGCATATGTATCATTAAATAAACAACTCTGGGTTTCAAGTCAACAGCAGTGAGTGGTCCAACTGAGTTTCAGCGTGGATTGCATCAAATGGCCCTCCAATTTACATGATCGAGGACACGGTGTTAGAAGCAGGCCTTCAGCTAGTATTGTATTCCAGGGGAATTTTAAAATGAATATTAATGTTTAATTAACAGGTTTAAAGTTTCATGATTAATTTGCAGATTAATTAAACTAACGGAATACAATGAACCAATAGGACTCTGTGCTACAAACTGACAGATTGATTGACAGGAATTGGACCTATAAAAAGTGACTCACACCAGGGTTCTCTTTTATGACCCTCCCCTCAGAACCAGATCTGGACACTGATGTCTACATGAAGTTCATGAGGAGCCACTGCTGTTATGATGCCATTCCTACGAGCTCTAAACTGGTCATCTTTGACACCAAACTGAAGGTGAGGGTCAGCCCCCCAAAGTCTATTTCTGAGCCTGGGAACCCCTTTGTTGTAAAAAAAAAAATTTAAATGCAGAAACACACACAAACGCTTTCTCACACACACACACACACATACATACACACACACACACACACACACACACACACACAAAACACATCGAAATACACACACATGCATGATTCTGACTTGCATAGCATGCACTGCCTGGCCAAAAAAAAAGTCGCACACTCTAATATTTCGTCTGACCACCTTTAGCTTTGATTACGGCGCACATTCGTCGTGGCGTTGTTTCGACAACCTTATGTGACACACAGCGTTTATTTCCGTCCAGAGTTGCATTCATTTTTGGCCACTCAATAAAGTCTTCTCCAGCACATCCCAAAGACTTTCAATGGAGTTAAGATCAGGACTCATGTGTGAAAATGATTTCTCATGCTCCATGAACCACTCTTTCACAATTTGACCCCAATGAATCTTGAAATTGTCGTCCTGGAATATGCCCATTGATGGGATAACCTGTTCCTTCAGTACATTCAGGTACTCAGCTGACTTCATTTTATTGCTGCATAACGTTGCTGAGACCAGTTGAAGCTGAGACCAGTTGAAGCAACCCCAGTAACACTGCCTCCAGAGGCTTGTACAGTGGGCACTATGCATGACGGGTGCTTTTTTTTTTTTTTTTGGCCAGGCGCAGTAATACTTATTCTTTTGCGCCGCCTGTTCTAAGAAAGCCTGTTGCAGCTGTTGTCTGTGTTTATTCTTACATATGCATGTGCGTATGTGTTTGTGAATGTGTAATTCACGCCCTCTCCTTTTGCAGGTGAAGAAGGCTTTCTTAGCCTTGGTGGTTAACGGTTTGAGGGCTGCCCCTCTGTGGGATTCCAAACGGCAGTGTTTTGTCGGTAAGAGAACCTGAGCAGTCGGGTGTCATTTAACCTTTACTGTTCTGTAGGTTAACTATGCACGGGAGTTGGGTTTCAGGCCCTCTGTAACATTAATGCAACCCTCCTTATAAATTCCAGCTCTGAATTCCACAGTTAAGCTTGGGGGACAGTGAGCAGTCATGTCACCCACAGAATTAGAGGAGTTACATCCTGTAAAATGGTTTGAGGAATCTTGAGGTCGTAAATGCTTTCACCCAAGGCCGCTGAAATTGGCACACGTGGAGTAGCACACACAGAGGCACATAATACGTGAGAAGGAAAATGTAAATATGTTAAATATTCAGTTTGGAGCAATGACAACCCTGTAATGTTGTGTGTCTGCATTTAAGTACATACCTGTCTGCCTAATTCATAAGCAGGCTGATGCAATCTAAGTGCCTCTTACAATCTAAGTTTGCTTTTAAAACACTGAACTGACTACTCTATTTGACTGGATATAAAGCATTTCTATAAATAAAGTTGTGAAAACGTTTCCCGTGACTTATTCAGTAAACCAGTGCAGAAAGGTCACTGAAAGGCAAGTTCTTCCTAACTATGTGTCCCTTCTGAGCCACCGTACTCTGGATGTCTGCACAGGGAAAAGTGCTGGGATGGTCAGACAATCTTTCCCTATTTCTTTCTGCTATAAGTAGCCCTCTCCGATAAATTCAGTGCCATTCAGTTCAGTTCAATAATGCTTTATGTATACGAGTGTGTTCAACAACATTGGCAAATAAATTAGCAATGAAACAAGATGTAGAGGACACAGAATTAGTGTAGTTACAGTACAGAAAAATAAAGGCATCCTCCCTCATCTCAGGCAGATTGGGAGTTCAGCTTTGCCTCAGCCTGCAGTGATATTTATAAATTTCTGTTCTGTTTCACAGGAATGCTAACCATCACAGACTTTATTAACATTCTCCACCGGTACTATAAGTCTCCTATGGTGAGTATACAAATGTCAGATCAAGATATGATTGAGCTAATTAAATGATTAAGAGCAGAAGTTGGCACAAAATCCTGAAACGGATCAGCCCTTGTTGCGCACCCCTGCTGTATATTAAAATGTACTATACATGTAATGCATAAAGATGTTGTTATTGTATGCTTACTGTTAGTTACATACAGAAGGCATCAGAGGTGAGACTGGCAGTGGCACTGCAGTTGATTATGATATGATTAAATGTTTATTTATTTTGCTAGGATGTAAAATGGAAGCTTAAAACCCCTTTACTGGTGAGACATATCCAAGGAGGGCCAGATAAACTGAACATGTACATGTGTCTCTCAGGTGCAGATCCATGGGCTGGAAGAGCACAGGATTGAGACGTGGAGAGGTGAACCAGCCAATCATGAATAAGCAGATGAGCTTGATTCAAACGATGCCATGAAAACGATCTGATCGGCCTGTGTGTCTTTTCTCCTGCTCCAGAAGTGTACCTGCAGTACTCCGTCAACTCTTTGATCAGCATCACTCCTTACGCCAGGTAAACCAGCCCAGCAGAGCTGCATTATGGGGGGGAAAAATTATCTTTTTTTCCTTAAAGGATTGACAGTTTTAAGGGTGATTTTGGCAGGTCCCATTTTAAAATGTCATTCTGAATAGTTTTTTTTAGCAGGGGATAAATAATATTTGGGGGCGGGGTTAGGTTTTTTTTAGAAGGGGATAAATAATATGAAACTAAAATACAGAGGCCAATTTTTGGGATAACAGCAGTACCCATCTGTGCCCAATAGCTTGTTTGATGCCATCTATGCTTTGCTGAAATACAAGATCCACAGACTGCCTGTGATTGACCCAGAGTCAGGAAACGTGCTGCACATACTCACACATAAACGTATTCTCAAGTTCCTGCACCTCTTTGTGAGCGCCTCTGTCTTTAATAATATCTGCAGATTACACTCTTATGTTTAAAGATTATTCTTTACAATGTTCCGTGGGGTTCCGGGTGTAATATATGTACATACCTTTGTTCTCCCCAGGGCTCAATGATCCCAAAACCACGCTTCTTGCAGAACAAAATTGGGGAAGCTGCTATTGAGACGTTCGAGAAAATTGCCATGGTGCAGGAAAGCGCCACGGTTTATGATGCCCTGGCCGTTTTTGTGGAGCGACGGGTGTCTGCGCTGCCCGTGGTCAACGAGGAAGGTGGGTTTATTAGTAGGCCTGTACATGAAGAACATGAAGGCCCTGCAAGGCCCTGCAAGACTGACTTCCATTTTGTCTTTTTTTAAAAATGCCTGAAATATTTGTATATTTGTATTTGTATAATATTATATTTGAATATAATTTGGAGAAATTACCAAGCATTGCTCTTTTTGTCTTCACCTGAATGGGATGCTGTATAGGAGACAGGAGGCAAAGCTCATTTTTCTGATTGGATTTGTTGGTTTTACTTACAGGGAAGGTGGTCGGCCTCTACGCCAGGTTTGATGTGATTGTACGTACTGCAGAACTCCTCATAGGAGCCTACTGTGATTGGCTGGGACTTCCTTTCCACCAGTCTTTCCTTGTTCCAAGCACAGATGCTGTGTCAGACAAATAGCTGTTCTGGGGGGGGAAAAATATTGTAGTATATCAACAGTTTCCATGTAAAATCAAATAGAAATGGAGTAATTATTTAAAATAATATTATACAGGAATACATTTTCTTTAACATGCTACTTAAGTTCATCTCAATCTTGGGAAACTGTATTGTGGCCTCCCATAGTCTCCTGTTTGACTGGGGTATAAAAATAGGTTAACCGTACCACAAATGTAGGAACCATGGGAAACCCAAAGAACTCTCTGAGGACACAAGACAACAGATTCTTGACACACGTCACAAGTCAGGAGATGGTCACAAATAATTTTTTTTTTAAAAACTAAAGATAGCACTTTTCACCGTTAGGTCAATAGTTAAAAAGTTTTAAACCACTGGAACAGCAGTAAACATGCCAGTAATAAAAGGTGGTTAACTATGTTTACCCCACTCGCAGTCAACAAGGAAATGGTTGGCCATCTTATAGTCTCTAGACTTTAACTAGATTGAAAATGTATTGTTTGATTTGAAATGACAAGCACAGGTCATCAGGAGGATCCCCCAATATGTTCACCAATCTCATAAGCCTGTACAACACAACTTGACCATGTTACACTTTGCAAAGGGAGGATGCGTGAAGTACTAAAACAGGAGTTTGAATATTTATGACTTTTTTTGAAAAATGTATTCTTTATTTAACCAAGGACGTGGGTCGAAATGCAAGGGACTCTGTAGCCCATCGGATATAGGGGGGTGAAACTTTGGCCAGTTGTAGAGAGCTAGTTTTTGTGGGAATTTGGCCAGAAGACTCTTTCGGAAAGTGCCATGGGATCTTTAATGACCTCAGTGAGTCAGGGACTTGGTTTAACGTCCCATCCAAAGGACGGTACTTTCTACAGCACAGTGTCCCCATCACTATGCTGGGGCACTGGGTTTCTGTTTCCAGAGGAAAGGGTGCTCCCTACTTCCCCACCAACACATCTTCCAGCAGAAACCTAGTTTTCCCAGGAGGACTCTCATCCAAGCATTAACCAACCTCACACCTACTTAGCTTCAGCAATTAGCCATGAGATGGGTACAAGGTGGTTTGGCTGCCTGGCTAGACTTATTTTCTGGGGGGTTTTACATTTGGTCATGATTAAAGTAGAATATTTTCCTCATTTTTGAGTAAATATGACTGAGTACTTGTATCTTTGTCATGGGTGTGAATCATTTTCGGAAGATACTGTGTGTGTGTGTTTGTATTTCTAATTTACCTGTAAATGAATATAGATTACACTGCTGAGAATGTGCCTGCAGTCACGATTTCTTACCCTTCTCTCTGCGGCAGAATCTGGCAGCACAGAAGAACTACAACAACCTGGACATGACCATGCAGGAGGCACTGCGGGGAAGGGTGTGCTATGTGGAAGGCGTAATCAAGTGCTACCCCCACGAGACCCTGGAGATAATAATTGACCGTATCGTGGAGAAAAAGGTAAAGGCCAGGATGTCTATTCATACAGCAACTCTTGAGTCGGAGCGCTGGTCTGGGATCAGTTTTTCCTCATAGCTCATAAATGGTAGGGCGACAATGTGTAAAGGGCAAACCTGATCTTAGGTCAGTACTTCTACGGTGAGATGCATCATGGATAGATGACCAGATCTGGGGGACCTGGGGCCTGTTCCAGAAAGCAGGATTACTGAGTGAGATGGATAACTGCACTGAGTAAAACCCCTCTCAAATCTGGAACATGGGACTGAAGTAAAGGTTTTAAACAACAAACAAAGCCAATTAAATTATAACTCTATAAAATATCTTTTAAAGGGCAAGGCTTCATCAGTTACTGTTGGTGATGTTAAATTTTTTTCATGTAATTTGACTTCTTTCTTGTCCCTTAAATTAAAGAACATCTACATTCTGAAGTCATTATTTTGTCTGCATTTTTATATTAATCGTGGGAAATATTTATTCAGCTCTATGTGTTTTTGAGGTCCCTCCTGCTGTCTGTCTTCTCAGTCTCTCCATCACTGACATTGCTGTTCTGAACTGGCTGCAAAAGCGCTTTTCACGCGTCCATTGAAAGCCAATGGGTGACGTTACAGTCACTTTTTCTAAAAACCTTTCTACAGTCTATATTCTGACCACAGCTCCACCTCTCCCTCAGGTCCACCGGCTTGTGATGGTAGACGGGGAGGACGTATTGAAGGGAATTGTCTCGCTCTCTGACCTCCTGCAGGCCATAGCTTTGACCCCCGCAGGTATTGATGCCCTTTTTTCTTAGCACCTGGGGGGGCGGGGGCGGTGTCCATTCAACCTCATCACCTCACAGCCTTTTCCCCAACCAAGGTAGGCGCCCCACCCTCGTTCCTCAGCCTCCTATGCTATGACTCTCTGTAGCTATCACTTGTCTTTTGTTTTCTGAAAAACCTCACAGAACAGGTCACATGACCTCAACCCAGCCCTTCTGTACTTGTCTAGTTATCTCCGCTGTTACATTTTTGGGAAATTTAAGCCTTTGTCTTGGACACACTCTGCCTTCCCTTGTGCTTGGACTGACTGTCATGTGACTGTCATGTGACATGTGCATAATTGTCGCAGATAGATCTGAAAAATCAACAAGCAAATCTTTAACCATTATAATCGGTCTATGCACACTTGTAAATTCTCCATAAATTTTGCATAATTATATATATTTTCAAGTTGGGAAATCAATGTACTGTAGGCCTCATCTCGGCCTAATTTTTTCCATTAACTCCTGTTTACATCATTACTGGACAGTTAATTAAAATAATCTATAAACTTTACTTTCCGACACATGATCACCTTCATTAATGTCCAATGAATGTTAATCTGAAATTTCATTGAACAAATTTTTCATTTTCACATTATTTTTTCAGAGATTTAAAGAATGAAATGGAAAGAAATCACAGTGGATAGTGGATGCAGAATGGACTTGTACATATTTTAATTCTTCAGTGTAACTGTCAAAAGTACTGTATTTGAAATGCTCTACTAAGAACTTTAAGGCAATGTATTTACATTTAAGAAATATATATATTTATGACTTTTTATTTATTTTTTTAACTCTAATGCCCGGTTGTTTATTTATTATTTTTTAATCTTGTAAATTTTATATATGTTTTCCACTGAGTAACTGGATACCATTGATTTTGCACATATGATGCTTGAAAACATGTCTTTTTCAAAACTAGTTTCATTGATTATTCCGATTCATTGATTATTCCCTGTCGATTTCACATGAAGAGTAATAATCCTGTTACATTACATTACAGGCATTTAGCAGATGCTCTTATCCAGAGCGACTTACACAACTTTTTTTTCTTTTTTTTATCACAACACAACATCCATGTATTCAGCTGGATATATACTGAAGCAATTCAGGTCTCACTCAAGGGCACATCGGCAGTGTCTTCCCTGGGAATCAAACCTGCAACCTTTCGGTTACAAGTCCAGTTCCTTACCCATTATACTACTATATCAAACAAACACACTTGATGCAGGGTGGGTAAAACTGACTATCTCTCCACAATGTTCCACAGATAAGAAAGTCTTAAAACCAGATGGTGTACCAGTGTTATGAGCATTGCATTTTCCTGACACATCCCTTTGTTTTCCACAATACAGAACGATAAATAATACATGTCACGGAGTGGTTTGTACATTTGATACCTCTGGATTTCTTGTTAGAGCAAGGACTTGATTGTGAATAACTCATTACAGTAGGCTAGCTTCTAAACTGTGGATTAGAACAACATCACTTGTTCAAATATTAAGTGTGGAGAGAGATTTTGTGTTCACAGACTAGCAGGATGATTACTGTGTCATCATCATCATAGGTTTCCCTTTTTCCCTGTTGTCAATTTTTTAACCAGTGTTTTTATTTATTTACGCTGCTCAAAGAAATTAAGGGAACACTTAAATCAACACAGTATAACACCAAGTCGATTAAACTTCTGGGATACCGATCTGTCCAGTTAGGAAGTGTACACGATTGTGAATCAATTTCACCTGCTTTGCTGCAAATGAAAGTGACAACTGATGGACAGGAGAGGTAACAGCAAGACAACCCCCAAAAAGTAAATGGTTTTGCAGGTTGTGGCCACAGACCATTTCTCTCTCTTTATCCTTCCCGACTGATGTTTCTCTAGTTTTGCATTTTGCTAGTGCCCTTGTCACTACTGGTAGCATGAGGCGGTACCTGCAGCCCATTCAGGTTGCACAGGTAGTCCAGCTCCTCCAGGATGGCACATCCATACGTGCCATCACAAGAAGGTTTGCTGTGTCTCCCAGCACAGTCTCAAGAGCGTGGAGGAGATACTGGGAGACGGGCCATTACACGAGGAGAGCTGGACAGGGCCGTAGAAGGGCAACAACCCAGTGGCAGGACCGGTATCTGCTCCTTTGTGCGAGGAGGAACAGGAGAAGCACTGCCAGAGCCCTACAAAATGACCTCCAGCGGGCTACTCGTGTGCATGTTTCTGACCAAACGGTCAGAAACAGACTCCATGAGGGTGGCATGAGGGCCCGACGTCCTGTAGGGGGACCTGTGCTCACAGCCCAGCACTGTGCAGCTTGATTGGCATTTGCCAGTGAACAACAGAATTGGCAGGTTCGCCATTGGCGCCCGTTCTCTTCACAGATGAGAGCAGGTTCACACTGAGCACATGTGACAGACGTGAAAGAGTCTGGAGACGCCATGGCGAATATTATGCTGTCTGCAACATCATCCAGCATGACCGGTTTGGTTTAATTGACTTAGTGTTTTTTTGAGCAGTGTATATTGATGTTGTAAAGCGTCCACGTTCTCCCATTAATCTGTCTCCATGGGAAAATATCGTCATCGCTGGACGTTTTATTATTAAGATACTTGTACGGAACTATTTTCCACTTACAAAGGAAACGGCCCCACCCACTTTTGTACCTGATAAAAATACACCATTAGACGGATCATTTTGAAAATTTTCGTTATATAAAAATGTTCCTGCAAGTTGTGCTGTTCACAGCCTATATAAAGTCATACACCTTTGGTTGAATTTCACTGGTAACAATGGCAATTTTCAGGTGACAATATACATTTTTATATCATGAATTATAAAATTATACTACTGAATTCTGTACATATTCAGTCACACACACACAGACAAATATGGGAGCATATATCCTACATGCATAAATGTGCACACATTCATTACCAGTGGGTTTGTGGGTAAGTGTGACAAAGGGTTCCTTTACCAGCATTTATAGTATGTCTATCTGTATACGTGTATGTTTAATAGCCTACCTAAACAATCATGTAAAAAATTTACACGCATAATTCAAAACCTCGGGTAAACTTAATTCAAGCAATTTACAGCTAAACTGTTAAGTAAGCTAAATTAAGTAACTTATTGCATTTCTTTTCCAGCAGATGTTTAGTCACAATGCCCACTAATGTAACACAATACAACTACTCTTAACATACCGTTTCCGTAACCGTTATATTATAAACTGGTTCTCTAACTGAAGCAATGTGTAACTTAAGCTCACATTTATCACCCGAGGGGTTACAGACTTGTATGCGAATCTTTTTAGTGAAAGATGATATCCTGAGGCACTGAGAAATTAGGTGGGAACCATTATTTATATGTGATGTTTAGATTATTTTTTTAAAATGATCAATGTACGCAATTAGTTTTAATATTAAATGTTTCCATCGGAAGGTCAAACTATTTTGTTTTGCGCAGCCCATGTAACGTTAGTAGCCTATCGGGATATTATTGACAACGGGGAATGTTCCTCCACAACAAATATTCAGAATCCACAGGTCAAGGGCCGGTGTGACTGGTGAGAAAAACTCAGCTACAGCTTTGTTACAAAGACTGGTTTACTTTCTGATTCAAACGCCGTTTAGTTTAACTGATCGCTAGCCGGCTGTTTACGAGATGTGCTTATGGCGTTAGTCGGCTGGTTACGAGATGTGGTTATGGCGTTAGCTGGCTAGCTTGCTACATAGCTTTTCGGAAAGAAAATGCATTCACTACCCAAACCGCGACACAAGCAATGATTATAATTCCGACTGTAGTGAAACTACATTTTTACTACCCAATCAGCCGAGTGCACATCGCAAGTTAACATTAGCTCAGGTTGCTAAAGTGATTAGCAGGATCTAACCTGACTCACTAAAAGCATTTGACGCGTAAACAGAAGAAACCCGTGACAGGAAAAGCTCGTAATATCTGCTCTTGTTGGGGTGCGTCCCACCCTCCTTTCCTCCACTACCACCTCCTCTCCTCCGTGCCCGCGAAACATATATTTGTGTTTTAATCTAATGTTGCTGATTACATCTTAATTACGCATTAATGGTTAGATATGAATGAATGTCTAGACGCAAACTGCAATATCAGGTACAGTGTATACTGTACATGCAAATACTTGTACTCGAAACGTTCAGACAGTTTTGCATACTTCCGGGTAGGAGAGGAGTGGAGGAAAGGGGCGAATATTGGGACGCAGCCTCTATCGACCCTCCCAGCTGAACCCCCGTGATCAACAAAATAGCACAACACTGTGGAGGGAAAATGGCGAGCGGGGAGCGAAATTACGAATCCTACTATGGCCACGCCAAGACCCGCCCTCTTCTGTCTCTGATTGGCTGGTCGTTCTGTGCGCTCTACCCACCCAACCCTCTGTTTGAGTTTAAGGTGACTCTCTTCGCTGGAGCGCATTGCAGTAACTTATTTTCCGAAATTGCATGCAAATTCAGGTAGCCTAACTAACGTTACAGCATAAAACGTGTACTGACATCCATTAGCCTAAAATAAGTTTACGTTTTTAATACCACCAATGTTGATAATAGTTCTAGGCTATGTGTCTCATTGCACATTCTAGTGCTAGCTAGAAAATCAGCTGGCTGATCACTCGGAGGGGAATTCAAGTTGATGAATAGTGCTGTATCGGATTATTCAGCTAGTCTATTAATGAAGCCTTAAATAAGCATACGTTTTAAAAAAAATAAAAATACCGCCCGTGTTGATAACAATTATCCTATGTGTCTCATTGAAAAGTAATTAGTCACATAGGATGTTGCAGTGTGCTGGAATAGTTATTGTACATAAAGGGACCAAATATGGTCACACTTTATTGCTGTTCCATTATCGGGTTTAACCGTCTTCTATCTGCCTGTGAACAAACTCACTTAGGCCTACATGCACACAAGGCATAAGAAAACATGCCCAGGGAAAACTTGACCTTGCATGTCATAAAACCAAGAATAAAACCCTCAGCGTTGCAGGAAAGTGAACAAACTTATGAGATCAGGTTTTGTATAGATTTGTGAAAATGAACATTGTGACTAATGACTTTTCAATGACACAAAGAACTGTTATCAACACTGCGAAACACTGGTGGTATTTACTAAAAAACGTAACGTATTAATTTATTTGATTAAACTTGATTTCCCCTCAGTGATCAGCTAGCACTAGTTAGAACAGTAGAAACGAGCTAGAATGTGCAATGAGACACATAGCCTAGAAAAACTGTTAGCTATGAATTCCCCTCAGTGATGGGCTAGCACTAGCTAGAATAGTAGAAACGAGCTATGTCTTGTTTCCACTTGCACATTCGACCCGTTCCAGAGCCGCGCTGGCTCGACTTCTGAGCATTTCCATTAGTTCAAATTCGAGCCGCGCCAACGAGACCCACTCCAAAAACGGCCCGATTTGTCCTCTGGTGCTGGCTCGAATATAATGGAGCCGCCAGTGCGTTGCTATGGTGATTCACCACAGCAACGTAGCCGAAGAAGACGCGCTTACTCACTTTGTCGGCTGTTTAATAACAACAACAACAACAACAACAACAACAACAACAACAACAAAAATGGAAAAAATAAACAACCCGTGGGGTTTCGAGGAAGTCCAGGCCCTTTTAATGAGTCGGTTCAGCAGCAGCTGAATTCATCGCTCAGAAACGAAAATAAATAAATGTTAATTGAAAAAAAGAATCCGATCCAGTACAAAACTATTTTCTATGCCTATTTTGAACCGATCCAACGATCGCGGACTCTGCTGGTTTAAACAATTGAATGTGTTTAGCGAAGATCAATCCACATAAATAACGACTGGGAGGGGAGGCCTTTTGTGATAACATATGTCTGCGCTGACGGATACGTTGTTCCACAACACCAACACAAACAAACCCAACTCGTAGTTCGCCATGTTATAATAGCTAACATTAGCGAGGTACTTTGGAACAGCTGTGTCGCGTTACCTAGCACCGATACATAACGAGTCTCTGGCGGAGAACCAGCTCGGATTAATGGAAAAGCAATTTGAGCCGCGCTGTACGTCTCGCATTTGGGTTGCGTTGGCTCTGGAACGGGTCGGATGTGCAAGTGGAAACAAGACACTAGATTGTGCTAGAATAGTAGAATATATAAGAACTGTTATCAACATTGGTGGTATTTATTAAAAACATACGCTTGCGGATGTCAGTACGTTTTATCCTGTAACGTTTACCTACCTGAATTTCGAGAACAGGGCAATCGAGCGCGTTCTTAGACTGAAGAAGATGAGGTGGGTAGAGCGCACAGAACGACCAGCCAATCAGAGACAGAGGAGGGCGGGTCTTGGCATGGCCATAGTAGGATTCGTAATTTCGCGCCCCGGCTACGGCTATCCAGCGCGTGGATTTATACCGAGCGCGCGCGCGGGCTCCACGCGCGCCTCCCGCCCTGCCTCCTCTCCCCCCCTTCGGCATCACCGTTTCGCAGAAGAACGCAGAGAGCAGTATAAACATCCAGCAGGTGGCGGTGGCTCTGTTCATCCCTGAAAAAAAAATCCGTAAATCTGAGATAATAAAATAGACTTGGAAATCTATTTTTCTGTTGGTAGGCTAATGCTTTTTTATCCATTTATTCAGAAACAATGTATTGCCCAGGATTATCTACTCTGATACAGACCAGGGTCAAATAGGTATTTTAAGGTATTTTACCCATGTCACCACACTTATTGGGTAGGGGGAGAGATATAGCGACTCGATTGACATATCAATAAATAATTATTAAGTAAAAAAATAAAAAATAAGATGTATGCATTCATGTTTGTAACATGATTTCCTCAACAAAGAAGATGAACAATACTTCCAAGTGGTATCCAATCAGGATTTGTTATTTAAACAAAAGCATTTCTCCAATTTTCTGTAAATAGCTTCCCAAAATTGTATAATAAATTGTAAGATTTGGTAAGATTGTTTATCAGTTTGCATACACATAGGCCTAAACTTCAACCAAAAATGTATACATGGTTCACACTGTAAGCAAAAATGTAATCACTGTGATTATAGACTATAATTGATGGCACAATGTGTATTATTGTTCTGGATAAAAATGCTTTAAATAGATCAATTCTGAAATAATTCTGAATAAAATTGGTGATACGTGGACAGTTGCCTAGCTATATGTAGTAGTATCCTGCAACACATCTAATTATCTAACAGTGGTTTAAACAACCACAGAGACCATCAGGGAAATTACACTCTCTCTCACACACACACACACACAACAACAACAACAATAACTTGGTTTATTTAGTTATGCCCGAATGAGACACGTTTACATTGTTTGATTTATTATTTCTGGGTTTAAGTGGTATTTGAACAACAGAGCTTGTAGACCTCGCCATATCTAGTTTTATTCACACTCTCCATCCATATGCTGTGCACATTCTCTGGAGAATAGTTAAAATGAAAAACATAAAACATAAAACAAACTCTGACATGAAACGAGTCACACTTCTCTCAAAAGCTCAGGAAAACTCCCCAAAACCCCTTGTTCTTACATTTCAACATGTAGGCTAAACATTTTCTTTTCTTTAAAAGAAATAGAAAATTGCAGTCACAACCTTTCTGAATTACATCCACCGGCATCTTTTTAATGAAACCATTAATACTATTAATAATCTGCTACACTTCTGTCAATTGCTACATTTGTCAAGGTCACAATTGAAATTAGAAAAAAAACTGTGTTAATCATGATGATCAAATTAAGGCAAAGATGAGAGCCTACCTCGTGATGCTCTGCTCGTCCTTCACTGTGCGTTGGAACGGATGAACTGAAAACATGCAGCAGGTGTGAAAGTGATTCAAAGGCTTTTTTCCCCGCGACACTTTTTTCATAGTCCCTGTTGGCGTGCACGTCATCGGAATAAAGCCAAACTCAAGTGAACGACCTCAGAATTGCCACTAGATGGAGCTAGTGGGTCACTGCTGAGCAGAAGACAAGCAGATTTAATTATTTAATTGCTTGCGCTCGAACTGCAGTAAATTTACTCATTCGTTGTAAATGAAGCAGCTGGCAATATGCTTATTATCGTCCAATATGTTTACCCAGCTGTGCTCATGCCTCTTGCTGCTGGTGACAGAGACTAACAGGGCCTGTAAAGAAGTTGTGGCGAAGGAGAGAGTGCCCATTGGAGACAGCACAGAGGTCAATATGTCAGGTCAGCTCTCCCTTTTTCTCTCTCAGTGTGGCATTGAGATGATCATAACCACTTTTTAAAGTGCCTTCATTTGGGAGTATGATTTTTGTGTTGTTTTATGACAGCGTAATATTCTTCAGTGGCATTACTGTGTGTTCAATTGCTGAATTCTTTGACTTTGATCTGTGCACATTGTACACTGCCTTCTCCCTGCAATACAACCTAATTCAGCCTGATTACTCAGGTCTTGCTATTTAAGTGCATCCTGTGGGTTGCAAGAGGCAGACTGTTCAATCGGTGTGTGTGTGTGTGTGTGTGTGTGTGTGTGTGTGTGTGTGTGTGTGTGTGTGTGTGTGTGTGTGTGTGTGTGTGTGTGAGTGCGTTTTGTGATCTAGTTCAGAATAGAAAAACACAATGTGTTGACTATATGATCTTTTATGCGAATTAACCTGTTGTATTAATTGTTAACCTATTGTATTACCGGTTACCGCTTACTGCTTATTATAACTGACCATTTAAGGCTGCAGGTACAAGTGCATCAGGTGGTAGTGGACTTTGGACATATAGTAATCCTAATTCTCTTGTCTAACTCTAGATGGCGATGTTGAACAGAATATGCGTCAGCATGACGAACGTGGAGTCATGGCAAAGCTTGTGTAATATATTCTATGAACTCATCAAAACCCTGGCTGCTACAACATTAAATGTTTAATTGTTAATGTTTGATGATTTATCTTGTGTGGCTGTTCACCATCAGGGCTATAGTCTCTCTTTATGACCTGTGATAAGGGGAAAAGTTCACTGTATCCTGCAGTTGTAGTTCTCATTTCTTGATTTAGTTTTTGCCATAGGCTAATCCAGATTCAATAATATATTTTCTAAAAAAAGTAGTAGTAATTGTTGTTGTTGTGTACTAATTGTGGTGGTGTAATTATTAATATTATGTCGTTGGAAAATACAAATTATTGTAAGCATAACAAATGGCTTTTTAGGGCCTATTTCTAGCATTTAAAATATGTGTATGGCAGTATTACATTTTTCTGAAACAAATAATGTGTTGTTTATGTCATGAAACACAAAGAACTGAATGTTCTAGGCGGAGGTACAATGTAAGTTTTGTCAATTCTTGCGTGAACTGTATAGGTATATTCTTTCATAGGGCTCAGTATCTATACCTCATTGAAAATCCCAGAATCAACAAGTGTTTTACTGACGAGTGGGCCTTCTGTGGATGTGCGCAGCAAACCCCTACTCTAAAATTGCAGGCAGTTATTTATCTTAGTGAGCACAAACCCCAAACAACTATGTCTAATTCCGTATCTGGTGGTCAGAGAATGCGAAGTTAATGTGAACGAGCGCAGTGGGCCTACAGGTTCTAATTTCACAGGTCTGCATGCTAAAGATGCTAATAGCAGATGAGTTTAATTTAGCACTAGACGCTAGTAAAAGCATGACTGTTGTCTATTCATAGTAGCGTATTATTTTCAAAGGCATAATTCCTGTTTGTCCATATTTTTTAAAAGTAAATCGGATGTTAGTCATTATACTAATTGACCTGTCGCCATACACGTTTAAATTCATTAAAATCTCAGCTTTTTTGCCCAATTTATTGAACTTGTTTTCATGAAACCCAGTAATACAACGAATCGGTCTGCAGAAACAACACAACTAATTTATTTGTGCACTGGAGCAAACTTCGAGCAAACAACTTGGCTCATCATCACCCTTGCTCTATAGTGGCTAAGGGCTAAATGATGAACCAGCAATTTAAGCGAACATTTGGTGTTTCTGTTCGTGATGTTCATAACTATTTGTTTTTATTAAATATACTTAAAGACTGAGGTGCAAAAAATGCCTTGCTTTACAGAATTGAATATAATGATGTACCATGGCAACAATATTAATGTGAAAGGCCTGTCAATAATATTCAGAACATTGTTCATATGTCCTGTTCTGGACATTTTCAACTTTTATCAAAAGGACGACTTGCTGTTTTGAATTATTTATATTTTTCTAAGAATATAAAAGCTTGCATTTAAAGGAATATTCACATAATATAATTGCAATATATAGTCACGGATGGAGCAATACGCGTTCGTATAAGATTACGAAACGTCCACATTTCACATAAAAAGTTTTTTTTATTTATTATTAGAGTAGGCGCTTTTATTTTCATACAATCTTTAACCAAAGGCATTTTGTTTTCTGTGATCTCAATGTTTCTTCACACGGAGCACCCAGGTCTTCACAGGCCCGTAGCCTAATTGATTTTTATTTTCATTCAATATTCAGCAAGAGTCGGCTTTCTTCTCAGCTCCTGGGACAAAACTGGAGGAGGAGGAGGGAGTCTACTTCTCACACCGAAGAGACTGCACAAAGGTTCTCTTAAAGAGGAAAAATACAGGGGTTCCTCTTTGAAGTCCATCCCCTGCTAACTAAAGGTCAAAATAATAAATGTAGACCCAATTGAAGCGTTCAGCCGAGACAAAGGTGGCAAAACGTTACATTTTGGCAGAGGCAGTCCCTCATGGCGTGATAAACTCATTTAAAAAGCATGGGCAAAGGGAGAGCAGCATGGGTCCTCAAATAAAGAAAAGAGCTTTCAACTGATCAGACAGTCCTGGCTTCTCCACTTCTCTTTTCTTCCTTCCATCAACCTCTCTCTCTCCACTCTCCTCCGCATATTGCAGCTGCGGCGCCTCCACACTTCCATTCAAGGGGGAAAAAATAAGAATTTCCTCTAAATTACAACCTCATCAAGAGGAGAACAAGTCACCTTTCATTAACAGCAGCTGCACGTTCTGGGTATTATTCTGACCGAGGCGCTGGCTTTATTTATATAACTTGATTTGGCTTCCTAAACCTATTTTTATGCAGATCGCGAATGCTTTCATAGAATTTAAATGCAACTGAAAGTTCACGGTATGTACATTGCCTTCTCGCGGTCTTTTTTTCCGATTAAAAGTTAGAGTAGGCTACTGCAGCGATGCAGATTAAACCGACTGGGTGGTATGGTTTTGATCTGATACATATTTTAACAATCGCTAATTTCTCGCTTCAGATAATGGGTATGAAGATACCTCTTTAAACTCAATCCCTTTTTCCAGTGTGTAGTGTAGGCTACCTGTCTGGGTTGAAGTATTCCTGCTCATAATTATAGAAGTATTGCTTTCTACAGGATCGAAATTTAGTTTAGAAATTAATTTAGAATGTTAACAGCTCAGACTCCAATGTTGGATTATACATTTTAGCCTAGCCCGTCTCTGGGTAGTTTCATGGCACTGCGGGATTTTTTTTCCATCAAATGATGTGAGGTTATTAAATGTAGGGTATTCAGAACTTTATTTTTTTGAGCTGGGCAACTAAAGCGTGTGATTTCAAAAAGAATGTATGATTTGCTTTTTAAAAACGTCGCGACTGATGCTCATAATTTAACGTCGAAGACAGATAGAACACATCAAAGGAAGACTCAAATAATAAAAAAAGTCTAAGTAAAACGGAACCCCATGGACCCTATTGATCTGTCTTAACAGAGGGGTCCCGTGGTAGAAGAGAAAGAAACATCTTAACAACAAATTGGGTGAATAATTATTAAAATTATTCCCAAGCAGAAATATTGAAGTACTTTGAAGTCACCGCAACGAGGGAATTCTCTCAGAGAAACAATGATACAATAGCCTATACTTACTGATTCATACATTGATAAATTGAGGAGAAACAATAAACAACTTTAACACATGTAAAGTTTGTAAATTATTTTTTAAATTATCATTTTGCATTAAAAAATGGCAGAACATAAAAACTGGCAAAATGCTTTCTTATCTTATCTAAAATAAATTTTTGTTTTAAAAATGCATTATTGTTCCACGTGGTATAAACGGATGAATTATAGCAATGTTTGTTTTCTGAAGAAAAAACATTTTTTTTTTTTTGGAAATATGCATATCTATTTGGAACATAAAATATTTTTTTCTTGGAAAAATCACAAAGTTCATATGAAGTGAATGGTCATCATATGACAGAATATATCAGATATGCTTAGTAACCTATTGCAGTTCCAAACAAAAACATTTATTTACTTTAGAGCTTTCACAGCTACACACAAGGTTGATTTATCCAGCAGTTAAAAAACAACTGATCCTTTATCAAGTGTGAAGGCTCATGTTACTGTGAAGGTCTTTACATTTAAAATATTCATTTAATTCTAAGTAAAATCAATTCATTTTTGGACTGATGTGCTTAAAAAGGTGGTGTTTTGTTGCTCTGGTGTAGAAGAATGGATGAAGAGGGCCTGTATTAGCAAATCGATAATGGCATGAGTAGCCACTTGTCCTTTTAAATTGTATTTCTCTTAAGGAAACTTTAAAAGATCCTCAAGTGTGTTAACACAGGCGTAGCTAACCATATAATTTCATCCACACCGTTCTGGCAGAAGTGGTCTATGTAGATTTTAAAAATTGTCTTTGCCAGCTTGTCAGAAAATGTGGTCCAAGTTTTGTAACTTGTTGATATCTTCTTTCTTTTGTTATTTTAGGCAAATTATCAGGTGGTCATGAGATAAAGAGTGTGAGATAATAAAGCTGAACAAGCAATTTTTATTGTTGTTTTTCTTTCTTTCTTTATGAAAATGATGGCTTTAGCTTATATTTTTCAATTTACCTTTTAAGGGCATTGGGGAAATTAGTTAGAATTATACTTAATTGTATGTACTGGCATGTAGATATAATGGCTAACGTGCTAAGTAGTAGCGCGCTGGAGTGCGTTTGGAAGTGAGCTATTCATTCATCAGGTACTGTAGCCATGCAGCAGTGTAAATGGTGATGTCTCTTTCACTACACTTGAAGAAGGATTGACCACCACTTCACATCACTTGATATTTCACCCATTAAAATTAAACTATTGCTGAACCTTTTAATGGCAGCCATATACGTAGATAGCTAACAATGTTAGTATACAGTCAGACTAACTTTTACATTATTTACTGTGAGTAATTTGGCATTATTGCACATGTAGCTTTTGAATAGCGAGCAAAGTCAGCTATATTGTTATACTTATTATTAACGGGCCACTGTGGCTATATGTTACACCTTATTTTATTCTCAGTGAATGCTGTGGACATTTACTATAGATTATATTGATTACTAAATATTAGTGTCTGTATACTTTCTGTATCTCAAAGCCACTATTGCAATAATAAATTAAATTCCCCATTCCTCAAACCATGCACATATGATGCATTAGTAGCATTCTTTTTTATAAACCTTTATCTTCTGCCTTGTTTTAATGTCATTGCCTAAATTAGTTAATGACATAACGCATAAATTACAGTTTTCTTAAGTGAGTAAGCTTAATATGGACTATGGAATGTTAAAAGAAAACACTTTATTTAAATGTTGACTCTTCCTCCACATATGTGATACAATTAGCGAGATTCAATTATAAAACGCTTGGAATGTACAGTCTCCTCACATGTAAATATTATATGTACTGTTTGCCGGAATGTTAATATAAACTTTTTTTTTTTTTTTGTCAAATACAGTCAAATAGAATTACATAAAATAATGATTTGATTTATTTTTAGTAGTAATACTTTCATATTACAGGTAAAACCTAAACTATTCAATCGATGGTCTCCAAAGTATGAGGTTTCAATAACAAATAAATGCTAACCATGAAATACCCTGTCTTGCCAGCTGTGTTGGTGTGAATATCTGCAAATAATACAGCAATAAGACATTGAAAAAGTCAAATGGTCAAAAAATAAATGAATGTAAACCAATTTATTTTACTTTTGTATGTCATAAAATTACTGGATGGATGCATAATAAAATATTTGTGTGAACAAAAGCATGAAAGCAATACAAATTTTCCAACATAAACACGTAGCAGAAGTGCACAAAGTAAACTTGCTTCCGACCAGTTTATTCTTAGAACTGTGCATTACTCATGATCGTCGCTAGAGGGAAGCACACATTTATGCTGACAAATAGGAAATCAAGCCCAGTGTTTGGCTAACAGCGCTGTAAAAGTTTCGGATGACCTGTACACTATAGCTATTTCAAATGGTTTATGATTTAAGGGCTATATGTTTAGATATGTACAGCTGCCCCAGGTTTATGTTTTTCATTTTCAAAGACTAATACTTAAAAGCCTCCTTCTCTTTGATGTTGTTCAAATAAATATATTTTACTCATCTAAAATAATTCAACCGCATGCATTATGCATCGTTAACTAGCTGCTAATGCAAAAATGATGAAAGAAATACATTAAAACCATAGTGTGTAATACGACACAACATGCATTTGGCATGGCTATACAGACGTATTGGTATAGATGAGTGAAAAGGGTTGTAAAAAATTCACTGTTTGGTGAATTAGCTTAATCTCAACCTTTAATGAACATTAATTTATTATGAGGAAAAAAAAGTCATCATCAAGAAATTGGCACAATTATTGGCACCCCTGCATTTATATATAGAATAAAGTATAAATATTTAATATTTGGCTGCATGTCTTTTGCATGCCATGAGTTCCTGATGTCTGTGACCCAACAACATTAAAATACTCTTGATATCTTATTTTCTGGCACTCTTACAAGTGATACTAAATGTATCTGCATTTGATTGGATCTCTATGGGAATTGGGGGGTGGTACTAGATTTAGTTGTAAATTACACTGGAACAGTATGGAACACATGGTTGGCTAAATGGCTCTATGTCATCAAGGGTTTGACGTATCAAACAAGCTTCAAACTATCACTCTGCTGCCAGATATGCAGTAGATATGGATGGATCACTTTAAGGGTTGTTTCTCCTGACAAATTTTTCTATTGAACTCTATGGAAAAATAAGTCTGGAGAAGAAACCATTCAAGTTATCCATCCATATCTACTGTATTTATGGCAGCAGAGTGATGGTTTAAGGCTTGTTTGATACGTCAGACTCTTGATAACTTGGGGCCATTTAGCCAACCATGTGTTCCATGCTGTTCTAGTAAATTTACAGATAAATCTAGTCCCACCCCCCAATTCCCATAGAGATCCATTCAAATGCAGAGACATTTGGTATCGCCGAGTACCAGAAAATAAGATATCAAGAGTTTTTTTATGTTGTTGGGTCACAAACATCAGGAAGTCATGGCATGCAAAGGATATGCGACCAAATATTAAAAATTTATACTTTATTCTATATGTAAATGCAGGAGTGCGAATAATAGTGACCAACGTGGTTTTGTTAAAAATAATTATTTCTTGATGAGGGATGTTTTTTTCTCATAATAAATTAACATCAATTAAAGGATGGATTTTTTTCAGTGAGATTAAGCTAATTCACCAAACGGTGAATTTTTTATAATCCTTGTTACTCATATTTACCAGTGGTACCAACACATTTGAGCATGTCTGTATCAAGAGCTGTTTCATGCAATAAAGTGTTCGGTGCTAAGTGAACTCTAACTCTTTATGAGTCCAATATGGGTCACATGTACTGCACTCTGTCATGTGCTGTATTAGGGTTGACATAACACTGAAATTTTACTGTGCAGTGATTTGATTGAATGCTTCCATAAGCACCCCCTGAAGGTAACACTTCTGTCTGCCTCAGGATGGATGTGACCACTTTGAGAGTGAGAGGGGGGTGGAGGGGGGTGCAGAGATCATATACTGTAATAGTGCGGGTTGGTTTTGGCCATTTGTTCAATCACGTACCTATATCTTTAAATGGCCTACAATGAGCATGGTCAGTGTGGCAGGACAGTGTGCAACATGTCATTCAAGCCTCACTAGGCCCGTTGGCTGGCTGGCTGTGGGATGATAGAGCACTGACTTTGTCAATGCTAGAGAGATCTTCCAAGCATGTCACATGACACAACCTCTGTCATACACTGAATGTGCCACTGTGCTGGGTTTATCACTTTAAAGATGCATATAGACCATTCTAATAGTTTTCAAACCATATATATATACTATAATAGATATAATTCAATAAGAAATATGTATGCATGTATACCACTATCTTTATCTGAACAGAAAGTTTCCAAATCATCCCCCGCGTAGTAAATTACTTAATTGAGTGTGCGTGTATATGTGTCTCTGTGTGCATGCGTACAAATGCACAAGTACACGTGTGCGTGTGCATTTCAAATGTTAATTCCGTAAAGGTGTTCCAAAGATAATGACTGAATTTGATATTCTGTGACAAGTAGTGCAGCAATGTTCTGTAAAGCACGTAGTTACATTTACTAAATTAATATTCGAAGGTAGCCTATGACCAGTGGAAAGATTTCAAGCAAATTACGAATAGCCTATTAGGCTATATATTATGAAAAAAAACATGTTTTTATTCCTAAGGAATCTATGCTTAAAACTACTGATTAATGTTATAAAATATAATTTTTTTATTAAATCGTAATTACTTTAAGTCTCACAAGTAATACGTAGCGTATATAAACGTCCTTCTGGTGACAGTTTCTGCTGCGTAATTCAGACACCATAGCGACAACTTCCTGGGATGCAGCGAGTACCCGCGCGCTTCTCTGTATCTACCATTGAAGAAAGCATCACCACGGTAACAATCCTTAGCCAGTCTGATTCTGTGTTTTTCCCCGAAGAGCAGCTGAGACACATCAGTGCTAGCATCACCACCAGCAAAAACAGTAAGTTCAGTTCATTGTATCCATGCTGAAAACGTTTATTTTTAAATATTGGCTTTTTAACGCAAAATGTGGATGTCTGCTGTATTTTTAAGCTTTGGTTCAACACTAAAATTAAATATAATAATAGAATAGTCAGTATATGCAAAACAAACGTTAAACCTTGTGCTGAATGAATACGGAATTGTCTAATGATGTTCTTGCACGTGTCTAGCGAATGTATCCCTTGTCCTCTATTAAAAACAGGAATGAAACCAGTAGAAATAAAACCTTTGTGCTTTTAGCAATGATCCGTGAGAGGGATAATAGATGCGCTAGAAACGAATCCCAAATCAAATATTTTGTAGAACTATCTGCATATAGAAAAGAATGACTTCTAGTATAAAATTAGATATTGCGTACACCGAAGCCTTAATTAACTTATATTTATTGGCCTTTCGGGTGAGAAAGGTTACCAGAAATCTACTGAGATAGCCCCCGCCCATGCGGATTTTCTTTGTAAGACAAAGCGCTGTGGTGTCACCGGCTGTGTGTATTGAGTATAACCTACACAACTGAACGTTTTAGCTCGGGTGTTAGGAGTAATTCCGCTAGCCCGGTGAGTTTATGTACCAGCCATGTTTGTTTTCTCAAATCTGTTGGATCATTTAGCTACGTGAATACAGTGGCGATCTGCAACTGCCACTGCAGAATGCATTGAAACGCATGAACTGTCCGATACCGAGACCCGATGACAGCGACAACGAGGCTCACACGGTTTCCGAATATTAATGAATCATAGAATACGATTGACTATTGTAATCACGTAGAATATTGCAATAATCTTTGTAATGGCAAGCCACAAGGTGTTCACCATGCTTACATCACGGTTTACTGTAATAGAGTTTATTAATGTGCAATGTTTAATTAGAATTTATCTGTCTGTATCCTCAAACCAAATTTTATACAGTATACCCTTTATGGTAAAGCATGCTGTATGCTGAGCTGTTTCATTATATAATGACACATTAATTTAGCACATACCCATATTTCTATTTTGAATGCAAAATGATTAGTTCAACGTGAACGGTCATAGTTGTTAATCTGTTGGCATTACACACTCAGACAGGCTGCTGTGGGTGAGTACTTCAGGCTGGCTTGGTGCACAGAATGATATTTCAACATGAAAACTTAAGATCATAACCGGAACAGCATGTGACTCACACCATTTCTGTTAAATCGAGAGTTTGTGAGTAATACAAATGAAAGCATTTCCAAGCATCACTCAATGGTTGAAGGGCAGGTTATTCTATTTGGAGAAAAAAATTGTGGGATTTGGCGTAACCGTGGTAACAGGATGGGGCGGTTCAGTGGACACTTCCTGTTGTGCTTCTTGAGAATGCACATCTATCAATAAAGTGCACATCTATCAATAAAGTGCACATCTATCAATAAAGTGCACATCCATCCATTGTCTGGTTTTTTTTGGCTGCCTATGTAACAGTTGTAGGCAGCTGGCCCCAGGTTTGTTTTGCATTTCCCATTTTGAATGATTAATTGCGCCCACACTTCGGCCATAAAAGCCACAAGCGGAGGATCCCGATTGAAGGCAGAAGATTGGTCTGATCTCTGTGCCAATCAGATCAGCTCATTACCCAGACAGGACCCAAAAAAACAGGATATTGCTGAGCTAATGAGCTCAATGACCTGACCCAGCGGAGATATGTGTCATGATCGTATGGCCACCCTGAGCAAGAGCCCAGTGGAGTTTGTTTTGTTGCCATGGGATGAATCAACTTTATGGTGCTGTCTGCTGGATACAAGTTTCATATATTTTCTACGTAAAAATGATTAATTCAGTAGACATCAATCTTTTGCAGAATTGCAGCATAGGGGTTTTAAAAACAACGGAACTTCAGTGTTATGTATACATTCATAAGGATTGATCATCTGTCTCTGGCGTGAATCTTTTCACGATTGAACATGAACAGTCTTACCTTAAAAAATATGTGCACTTTTTCTGTTGGGGATGCTGCCATGCTGGAAGCGCTTACGCTTCAGAAATCACACGTTCTGTTCATTTAGTAAGTCAGTCCGGCAGCAGAGCGGTAAAAAATAACTCTTCTCTGGTGTTACTTTTTGAGACGTTGCACGAAGGTGAAGTTTCAGCGACGCTGTGTCTTCTGCGCTGATATTTTTTGGATGCGGAATGTTTATATGGGCGCAAGTATTGCTCCGTGGCCTCTCACAGGTGTACATGGGGACATTCAGGGATGCACACAGAGAGAGATTACAGTACACACAGCCCAGCGAGCCCAATTAAAGTGTGTTACTTCTTTAGTGAAGTGAGTTCTGATACTTTCCCCTTTCAGTCTTCTGTGACATTCTCTGACATTGTCATTTTCATTAAAACTTAAAATAACCACCTGACCTTCTCTGAAAAACCGTCAAATATGTACATGGACACAGCGCGTACAGCGTGAAAAGAACCAAGAACATACTCCCTGTAAAGTATTTTGTGTTTGTACAAGGTCAGCAGTGGCGAGGATAAATCCATGCCGGTTACAGCAGTCATAAACATGATGTCAGTATCTCTTATTACAAATAATTTAAATGCAAATGAAGCCCTGGGACTAGCTGGCATTGAAGCCAGCTGATGCTGATACATTATTAATTGTGTCATATCTAACAAGGTGGCTATAAAGCGATATTACTTGTGTCTGCATGTGTTATTCGGTTTGTCAACAGATTGAGTTTGTGTGCAAAATAATCTTCCGTTATAAATGTGTTCTCAGTTTGCTACTTAGGTTTTTTTTGTCAGAGCAGTGTTGAATATAATCCCCATTACCATAGATTTTTCATTAAGATGATACTGCAAAGTTATCTGTTACGGTGCTGCAGTTGGAGATGCGATGATATCACGTTCATTAGTTCCACATTACACAACTGTTTACTGGCGTTCTTTCTGCTTCTTGTCGGCTGGGCCGTGTGAATTTGTAATGAAGGCAAAACATTCAGGCGATGAAAGTTAGAACATTCAGGAAACCTAATTTAGAAGTTTTTATTTGGCATATTTGCCCTTCAAATCTTTTTTTTTAAATGGATATAAAGTATATAAATTTTATCGATTTCCGCTTGTTATATAACGACATTTCATGTAACATGCCGCTTTCTCTGAACTGTCGTTCCTGCCTGGGGAAGCCGCAAGGTCGTTCATTCCTTTCTGTGTGAATAACTCAATACTTCACAAAAAAAGTGTGAACTGTACAAAAAAAGAGAATATGTATCTTATAGCAAAATTATCTGGCTCTCCATAATTTCACCAGTTTCCCTTGACTCAGGATGATTATTTCATGATTATTTAAAAGCTTGGGTTTCACTGGTATAGATGCTATGTATTCATTCCTTATAAACATTAAGGTTTTCTGAAGGGATTCTCCTGGGAGTAAAAGGAGTTTGACTCCCATCTCGCATGGAAAGTACCGTGTGCACTTGAGTTCTGACTTGAGATCAAAAGCAATGTAATCGCATGTAAATTAATTCAAGAACTTCCAAAGTGGAGAAATATGAGTATCCCTGTTGGAAAATCTACTGCAAAATTTGAATATATGTAGCAGTTACAAAAATAGACAGATAATATCTGCTGTGTAATACACGGGTGACCTTGAACATTTTGAGTAGCACTGCACAGTTTTCGTTTTCTAAAATGCATGCATGGTTATTGTTGGACGTAGTACCTAAAATCTTAAAGTGCATCTATATCCAAAGTTTAGTTTGCATTTGCAGATATGAGTGTACACGCATACATAGAGGTCACATGTCTCTTTGACGTTTTTGGAATTATGCACTAAATGTGCGTCAGGGTTGGGCTTAATTTCATTTTAGTTCAGGAAATGGACTGATATTTTGTTTTGTTTTTTTATGAAAAGTCATCTTTGAATTTTGTGGGTATTTTTCAGTTCAATAATTGAATTCAAGTTCATATCCTGAATTTAATTAATTGAAATGGAATTGACACCAAGCTTGATGCACGTTCTATGCATAATTCCAAAGAATTTAATCTAAAAAAGAGCATACCTTTTTATAGGGGTAAATATGTGGTTGGTGGATACCAATGAGATAAAACAGCAATATAAATATACATATAACCAGCAATGGATGTACTGTGTATTTCCCACGGCCAGTGTTTTCACAGTATAGGCTGAAGGTGGAGTGGTCTTGCTGAGAGACAAGACATTTTGGCTCAGAACTGCATGTTTGCTTCTCCACTTGGCTTGGAATTAGAGATGAATAAAATGCAACGTCTCTTCTGTGGTTGCCAAGCCAACAACACCAGAAAACGTCTGTGCATTTCAAGCTGTCATATTCAAGATTGCTTCAAAAATCTTGATGCATAATTTTCACCACTGAAAAACAACTTAATTTGAACATTCAGTTTGTGTAAAACAAATAAGCCAGCTTTTTGTGATGGCACATAAATAAATCTGTAAATGTAATATATTACTTAAACAATCTTTTAATTGCATTATACAACACTTTAAATTACTGCAAAGTGAAATAAACCTACGTATCTGTTTTGTATTTGAATTTATGGCTTTCGACAAGCATATGACTGATGGCTTTGTGACAGTGAAGTGCGGCATCGACCAGGGCCTCAGGCTTGGTAATGCGTCTGTTCTTTGAAAAGCCATTTCTAGTGTAAATCTGGCTCTCAAGTGTGTAATTTGCATGTCATCGATGCCACGTGATAACACCCTCACCCTCTTCTCACCTGCCTACTACACTGCAATTTTTAGAATATGTCACCGTCATCCAGGCGTCGAATGAAAACGGAGCCTGTGAATCACGTCGTGTTCCCCGCGTCGTTTCCACACAGGCCAGCCAGGTAAACATGGTGAAGTTGGGCAGCAATCTCTCAGAGAAACCAGAGAAGGAGCAGACTGTGGAAGATGGCTTCGATAACATCCCGCTGATCTCACCACTGGATGTGAGTCAGCTCCAGCAGCCATTTCCAGACAAGGTAACAGAAAGTTCATTAGAGACAAGCCCGCCTCCTGTTCTTTTACCAAGGCTTCTGAGACACAGGGGTCTCATACTGTGGGGGAGGGGGGGTGGGGGCGGCACTGGACGGCAGCGCTGGACGGCTAATTCGGTGAGGGCACCATGGATGAGCCTCACGGCCTTGGATCGAATCCGGACTGTGCCAGTGGCCCAGTTGGCGATTGCGTCACTCATCGAATGGGAGGGTTCAGTTAGATAAGGTTCCGTGTGCATGGTTATCTAGTGACCCCTGCTGGTCGATCGGGCGCCCGTAGATTTCAGTCACAGCCGCATATGAATGGTCCCTCCTCCGTCTCCACCCTATGCGAGCTTAACTGTCGTCTGCAATCTGACAAGAAGCATCTGGCAACACAATGTGTTTCCTGGGAGAACTGTGGATATCTACACTCTCCCAAATTGGCAGTGGGGTTCATGCAATGTACGCGACTGCGGTTGCAGACAATTGACCGCTCCAAATTGTGGTGGGAATTGGATATGCTCAGCCCCGCGTAGGGTGCCAAATTCTTCAAAAAATAAAAAATAAAACAAATAAACTCTGTGGGGATCTATCAATATGTACGTTGATAAAGAGCTTTCTTATGTTTAATGATGACTGACCCCAAAAGCAGTGAAACGACAACCTACAGGTCCAGAGTCCACCACCCTAACCTCTACTCATCACTGCCATTACGAAATGTACGTGACAACCTTTCACAGGAAAACAATCTGCAATCACATGCATTTCTCATTCGATGTGCATGTACTGGTTATGCGACACGTTTGTGGTCAATGCGCTTTAGATTGAGAGTAAGTGTCAACGCTCTTTCTCAGGTAATCGTGCTTAGGCTATGTCACACTCTTCTTCAGGTAATCGTGCTTAGGCTATGTCCTACTTTTCCTCAGGTAATCATGCTTAGGCTACGTCCACGCTCTTCCTCAGGTAATCATGCTTAGGCTATGTCCACACTCTTCCTCAGGTAATCGTGCTTAGGCTAGGCCCAAGCTCTTCCTCAGGTAATCGTGCTTAGACTATGTCCCGCACTTCCTCAGGTAATCATGCTTAGGCTATGTCCCGCTCTTCCTCAGGTAATCGTGCTTAGGCTAGGCCCAAGCTCTTCCTCAGGTAATCATGCTTAGGCTATGTCACGCTCTTCCTCAGGTAATCATGCTTAGGCTATGTCCCGCTCTTCCTCAGGTAATCGTGCTTAGACTATGTCCATGCTCTTCCTCAGGTAATCATGCTTAGGCTATGTCCCGTTCTTCTTCAGGTAATCGTGCTTAGGCTATGTCCTGCACTTCCTCAGGTAATCGTGCTTAGGCTATGTCCATGCTCTTCCTCAGGTAATCGTGCTTAGACTATGTCCCGCACTTCCTCAGGTAATCGTGCTTAGACTATGTCCCGCACTTCCTCAGGTAATCGTGCTTAGGCTACGTCCACGCTCTACCTCAGGTAATCATGCTTAGGCTATGTCCCGCTCTTCCTCAGGTAATCGTGCTTAGGCTATGTCCACACTCTTCCTCAGGTAATCGTGCTTAGGCTATGTCCACACTCTTCTTCAGGTAATCATGCTTAGGCTATGTCCCGCTCTTCCTCAGGTAATCATGCTTAGGCTATGTCCACACTCTTCCTCAGGTAATCATGCTTAGGCTATGTCACGCTTTTCCTCAGGTAATCGTGCTTAGGCTATGTCCCGCTCTTCCTCAGGTAATCATGCTTAGGCTATGTCACGCTTTTCCTCAGGTAATCGTGCTTAGGCTATGTCCACACTCTTCCTCAGGTAATCATGCTTAGGCTATGTCCACACTCTTCTTCAGGTAATCATGCTTAGGCTATGTCCCGCTCTTCCTCAGGTAATCATGCTTAGGCTATGTCCACACTCTTCTTCAGGTAATCATGCTTAGGCTATGTCCCGCTCTTCCTCAGGTAATCATGCTTAGGCTATGTCCACACTCTTCTTCAGGTAATCATGCTTAGGCTATGTCCCGCTCTTCCTCAGGTAATCATGCTTAGGCTAGGCCCACGCTTTTCCACAGGTAATCGTGCTTATGCTATGTCCCGCTCTTCCTCAGGTAATCATGCTTAGGCTATGTCCACACTCTTCTTCAGGTAATCGTGCTTAGGCTATGTCCCGCTCTTCTTCAGGTAATCATGCTTAGGCTATGTCCCGCACTTCCTCAGGTAATCATGCTTAGGCTATGTCCCGCTCTTCCTCAGGTAATCGTGAAAACCACGACGGAATACCAGCTGCAGCAGAAGAAGAAGAAAAAATTATACGTTCCCGGCATCAAGAAACTGAATATAAATCTCTATGATGAGGTGTCTGAGAAGGTTAAGGTACTGTTAACACTCACTACGCTAGCGCTGACCTGACTATCCTATCGATGGATCAAGTTGCCACTCAGAGCTTGATGCTGTTCTGTGTGTGTGTGTGTGTGTGTGTGTGTGTGTTTCAGCTCACTGGCCTGATCCTGATTACCATGGTGTTCCTGGCCTGCCTGCTCCTGTTGGTCATGTACAAAGCTCTATGGTATGACCAGCTCAGCTGCCCGGAGGGCTTCATTTTCAAGGTAACGTTTCTGGGACGAACACAGTGCTTGGGCACAGATGCTGCCTACTGGCCAGATAGTTCACTAATTCAAGACATGTGTCAGCATAAACAATGACTCACAGCTTTCCAAAAAACTACACAGCCTATTTTTTATTTGAAAGATAAAGTGCTGTACGTTCAAATGTACAGCACTCTTTAAACACATCATCACATGTAATGTTGTCGGCACTGCATCTGGGTTGGGATGTGGCTGTCATTATGAAAGTCCCATCCAAAGAAAACTCCTCCTTCTGCTTATTGGAGAACCATAGTCAAAAAAGCACTTAACATTTCTTAGCAGGAAGTAAATATCATATTTAGCACATTATGTCTGTAGACTGTTCAGTTAAAGAGTTTAAGAGCCCCAATTTGAAGTCATAACCTCCATTTTCTGTCAGTTCTTCTTTTGTTGCAGTGTCTTGCAATTACTTACAATAACCGCCGTTTATTTTTGAACTTGCCGCAGTGTTAATTTGATGCATTTCAAACGCCTGAAATGAGTGCCGCCTGTTTTAAGTGATTTGAAACAGTCAAGTGGAAGAGTATTCCGTAGCCCTTCTTGCACTGAGGTGAATTCCTAATTGCTGACTTTGAACCTCACCTTGTCAGAAGGAATGCAGTCTAAAAGCGCATTACAACCTGTATACATATTATTTAAAAAATCCTCTCTAAGGACATCTAAGACCTCAGATGTTGCAGTATTGCTCTGTACTTAACATATTTTCGCAAATGTTCCGGTGCGGAACATAGCATTCTGAGGTGTGGCTTTGGCTTCATCGGTCGTCTATTGTGTTGCAATAACACTTTTGACCTCCTGTTTATCGCTTTTGCAACCACCATGTCAATTTGGTTAGGCTGTGTGCAGGGAAACCGTTGGCAGAAGCTAAGAAGCATTAAGAGATGAAGGTTTCACACAGCATACTGACGTGTTCATACTGTGTTCTGCTCACCAGGTGCTCATAGTAATAACATCTTTCAGTCACACTGTAGCCACAGTAATGGCTTCTCATCAGATACTTTCCCAAAAATATAATTCAAGTATCTTGTGAAAACAGACTCCAGCGTTGTGTACTAGTAGAAAATACGCTATTATGATATTATGATTAAGATATCGTGTACTGCTCTGTACATGTGCCATCACAATCGTTTTGTTCAAAACGTGGTTTTCTGACACAAAAATGTGATTTTTTTAAAGCAATAACTTACTTGGCTTTTCACTTTGGTTGCTTCACAGCAGAGGACTCGGGACATCAAAGAGCTGTTTACTTTCCTTTGTGTTTTCTTTTAAAAGTGCAGAACGAGACAGTGGTAACTAAGGAATATCTGTGTGAAGTTTGAGCTGAGGTGGCACAGAAGGCTGTTTCCGTGTTCGTAGGGATTTGTCTATCAGTTGTTTGACTGTAGTCTGACATCTCCTGAGATGCCTGCAACAGGGCTGTATTAACAGTGCTCCTCTTTGAGCGAAGTGTGTCGGGTCCTCACAGTCATTCAATTTGACGAAAAACACAAAAAGGGCTGGGGGGTTTTTCTGAATACTCCCTGCCCAATATTGTAAACAGTACGGGCAAGCTGGTGGAACCCGTGTTCTTGTTATAAAGCCAACATTGAATTAGAGTTCAAAATGTTGCTCAAATTCTGTTTGTTCAAAAGGAGCATGTTGCTGTTGAATGCAGGGACACTTCCAGAATGTGGCACAGGTTGACTACTACACACTAATTTTTGTGTTACATCATTATCTCGTTTTTGTCATGTGATCTTTTTTTCATGTGATCTTTGATAGAATGATAGTCTGAGCATTTCCCCAGTTAATGTCAATGCCAGTGTATGGCGAGTTAGACTGAATTTGCAGACACCAGAACAGTAGGCCTACAGTATTTTGGGAAACATTAGTCACATTGGTTTTGTATCCTATTGTTGCTGATTCCCCCCTAATGCCTGAATTTTACACCTGCATGGCATTATTATATTTCTGTCATGTCCATTTTTCACCTTGTTGTGAATAGCTGATAAGGAAAATCAGCTTTTCTATTTTTCTGTAATATTTCAATATATTATTCTATCTGTAATATAGAATTGGGGCATCTGTTGCTGGAAAATTTATATCTAGGACAACCATATTTTAAGAAAGCAGATGAGAGCCTTTGTTTCCAAGCAACAGTTGTCATTGTCTGAAAAGCATGTCAGGGATACTTTATATGATACTCTATATTAAATTAATTTGTTTATGCTACATCAAATGTCATATACTCAATAAAATGAGAGCACAGTTTATTTACAATATTTGATTTCACTTTTCTTGATATCCCTAGGTCTGGAGGTTTTAGATTTGGAAGTGATAAAAGTGTTTAATATTGTGGGAACCAATCATAGTCCTTTTCACAGGGGTAAAGAAATCCTCTGGCACTACTTGATATCATTCTTGATGTCAACTGAATCGATTGATCACCAACAAATTAGAAACCTGTCTCACAGCAACCAGACATAATTTGCCTTGTTAATCTAGCGTCCGTCTAATTCAAAGCTGCACACTAGATTAGCAGCATGTTCGCTGCAGTTTGACGTTCCTGCATTAATGTCCGCTGTTGTTTTTGTCTTTGTTGTCGACACACTTTGTATCAGCAAGCTAATTCAGGAGAGCATTCCTGCTGTCCCACTTCCTGATTCTGGTCTTTTGATCTGAGCTCATTATCTCAATGTGACACCAGAATGAGGAACCATGTTGGGAGGCTCTGGAGCCCCTCAAGCACAAGTGGGCGAGCTTAAGATTTTCTCAGGAGGGACAACTTTTCACCTGGCAAAAAAAAAGAAGAATAAATAAGAAACTCTGTAGCTTGTGAATTCCGGGTGCCTTTAATTAGACTCGCTGTGACTAAACTGCAATTAAAGCCCTGCAGGGCTCCCAGAAATGCCTTTGATGTTGGTGGTACAGTGGCTATTAGCATATTCCACTATAATTGCTGGAGACATGAAAAGAAACAAAACCACTCATGGAATGAGGAGATGGCATTATCTCAGTGGCGCTAAACTGGCTTTTGACACAAAAAAAACTGCCGTCTTTCAATTAAAAGAAGGTCAGAAAATCCCCTCCGGGAACGTTTAGCGTCGTCTGACTGGGCACGACGTTCACTTCAGAACTCCTCTCGTTTTTGACAGCCTGACAAATTTGGAATGGGACGAGCTTGCGGCTCCTTCAAACATCGACACTTTGCCGCATTCGATCGTTCATTTAGACAACGACATTGCATTGTCATCCCCGGGGAAAATATCTAAGTCTAACGTGGGCCCGGCTTTTTAAATGCTGCTGACTAGCCTACGTTTCACGTGTCCGTTTTCCGCTTTGACTCAAGTCTTCTGTCAGTACACATCAGTGCGCTGATGTCTGAAGAAGGTCTGCAGGTGCCTAGCCTCTAAGCCAGCTCAGGCTTCTATTAGCTAATGGAGCCATTCAGCGAGCGTGAACTGGAGTCACCTATTGCCCCACATGTCAATCAGCTGGTGGTTAAAAGGCAACCAAAGGACCCTCAGGGGCAGTGCTTCTCTGACCTGGGCCAATCGGTGGCCACCGCTGCATTGGGCTAATGACTGTGGATAGACAGGTAGTTTAAGCAGCTGTTGGGTCTAATCTGCGGTGGCTCTCAGTCGCCTGTTGTATTCTATATCTCCCCCTTGTTCTTTAATCACGCCCAGTCCGAGGGAGGGAAAGGGGCCTGGATTCAATCAACATCCATCCTTAAACTTTGACTTGAGTTTAACTCAATTCGTTCGTTTAGTCTCTGCTTCGCAAACGGAGTTTGACAAGTTAATTCCTGTCGGTTATCGCTAATCTTAACAAACTGCGTTTGTGAAGGGGAAAAAAAACAAACACTTGGAGTTAATCATGGGTCAGGGCTAAAAGGGGATTTCACCCTAATATCTTCTCTTGATGGTAAATTGATCTGTAATGTCAGAAAATCCAACTTCCAGTCAACATAGCATTTTTTTTTTACAATTACAATGCACCAATCTGTTTTGCATCACCGTGGTAACCACACCCACTTGCGACACATTGAGTCAAAGAGGCATATTTCGGATGCAGGATGTGGTGAAAAACTATCTAGACAGCCACAACTTGGGGAAAAAATGTTTTTTAACCTTCCAACAGTCGAGGGATCACTCAAATACAATAACATTGCATTAGGGGGAAGTACTTCTCTTAAGGACAAGTGCTTACTGGTGGTTTGTGTAAGCCTCTCTCTCTCTCTCTCTCTCTCTCTCTCTCTCTCTCTCTCTCTCTCTCTCTCTCTCTCTCTCTCCCTCTCTCTCCCTCTCCCCACAGCACAAGCACTGCACCCCCGCCGCTCTTGAGATGTATTACTCCGAGCAGGAGACAGGCCCACGGGGGAGCCTTTACACCGCCATCAGCCACTTGAAGCAGGCCAAGAAGGCCCTCCCAGAACTGCCGTCGCTATGGTTACCCGTCACCAACGCTCTGATAGAGGCCGAGAAAGCGAAAGAGGAGGGCAGCCGTCTCCAGCAGTAGTGCACCCTCGAGGCGTCGGAGAACAACGTAATTAAAGCAACGCTTGTATCGGTGGTTAATTAAAACCTATCAAAGTGTTACAGTTAAGAAAATGTCTAAAAAATTAAAGTTAAAAACACAAATGTCAATATAGTTTAGGAATGTGCCTGATTCATGCTTTTACTCAGAATGTTTGAAGCACCGTTCAAAGAAGAAGGCTCTACTGTGGATTGCTTCCCTGTGACGCAAGGGAAGGGGAACGGTCGTAAAGTGATGAGAGATGTTTGGTTTTCTATACAGGAGCGGGTTGGAGAAAGACATTCAAACACCAGCTAGCTTTTCATCAGGAGAGAGATATCAGTATTTCTGTGTTAAAATAAATCTCAAAAAGAATTGTGATTTTTAATGTTCCTCTAATATACACGCTCTTCTTAAATACCATTCATTTGCTTAATGTTTTCTGAGTATAGTGCTTCTCATTCTGTACAGCACGTCAAGAGCACTAAATAATGGTCTACTTCAATTATAGAAGGGTCATATTAAACCTGCGACGAGATCCTTATCGTGCAAAAAGTGCTGTCATTGCAGTTTTACTCAAATCTGGAAAAAAACATCAGTGATTAAAAAAACATATTTCCTTTGAGAGAGGATTCTGAAACCAGTTCACACAGCAATATCCAGTGTAAAATCAACTCTGAGAGTACTTTTAACTCTATTAGAGTACATATTGTTCTTATTAGAGTTGACTTAGCACTAGAAATTTTGCAAATTACAAATTATTTTGTACAGGTTAACTTATCTGAACACACTGCAAAAGCCTTACAAAAACTGTTTCAATGAATTATACATATTCTTAGGGATTAATTGGTGTGTTGTATTTCTGTCCGAGGTAACGTATACTGTACGTGAAGTGAGGTTTTGTTTTTCTCATGCTGGCTCTGCTAATACCACTTAAGTAGTTTTTAGTGAATGTCTGCTAAAAAAATTATATACCTTAAATCTTAAAGGGAACCATTTTTTTTTCCTCTCAAGAGTGTATAAGCATGTTAAAATCACTTTCAAATGTACGTATGTAACCACTTGCAACGTCACGCACATACTGCCGCCTTAAACATGCTGTATTAGTTTACTTGTGATGAATGTTCACACATTCACCAGCAATCTTTAAAAGAACACAAATCACAACGACGTTCATTTGCAGTATTAAAGTAAAGGCAAGTGTTAGAGTCCAGAACGGAGACTGTTAATCCGAAATGCATCAGCATATGACAACGTAAAGCTAAAACAGCGTATTCCTATGATCCACAGTGGATGGGTATGAACAGAAAGCAGTGAACATTTGAACGCACAACATGACCTTTTGTTCAACTGTCTGAACTGATAGAGGTGTTGGAGTATTGCATTGTACGACATTGTTAGCCAACATAGCTTTCCTAAGGTCCATGTGTGCTTGTGCTTGTATATGTATGTGGTTAATAGTTTTGTCTTCTTGTTTTTATTCTGCGCTTTATTATTTATGCATTGTTTACTGTTAATGTATAGTATTTATATCTACATTTTGACATTTTCACATTGTCAGTGAAGGTTTTTTATTTATTTTGATAGAGGACTCTGGGTGTTTTATGAATAATGTGCTGTGCCACACTGGGTAAATTGCAATACATATTGAGTAGCAGATCATTTGGCCTGTGGATCAATGATCCCTTGGCCACTTGCTTTAGGAAGCAGCTTGATATTCTGCCAGGTTTGACCATTAGGAAAGGATGCAAGAAAACGTGAGTGATTTTGTGTTGTCTGAAAGTATGCTCAACGAGAACTAGCTCAGAACATTTGTAAAAAAAAAAAAAATTTTAAGTAAAAAAAAAAAGTGTCGTTGATATTTGTATTGCAGCTCCTTGTCCCTTTGTTTTTCAGTCTCTCCACAGCACCTTGTAGCTTTCTCTCTCAGCGAATGTGATCTTATCGTACTGTAGCATACTGTACACTGAAAGTGCCAAAATTAATGCTGTGGTCATCTGCTTTGATCATGATGAAAAATTCAATAAATTATTTGGTGTTCACCTTTCACATTAATAACATTCTCTTGTCATTTTTAAAAAAAAGAAATAAACATTTTGTGGAAAGATGCCTTTGGGTATGCTCCTATGTTGCACGGGTTCTTAAATTGAGCCAGAAGAGGCTGATTCATCCTTAATAAAACTCTTTCGTCAATCAATTCTGATCCAATGCCTCCCATAATGCAATGCTTCCCAGCTAATACACAATGTTTGAAATGACAGGACGACATGGTGTCACAGCACTGGAGATGCGGGATCCATGTCACAATGTTACAATTATATTCTGAAATCCAATTTGTGACTTTGAGATAACTTTGGGGATAAGAACAGCAGCTGTGCTGAACCGATAGATCAAATTAATGAGTTTTGATGGTTTTATCAAAGTCACTTTCTGGAATATACCACGGGTACGTATGGTAAATCAGATCATGTTTAGGTTTGGACAACCAATCAGGGTAACGGAGACCAGAAATTCCCTCCTGTGTTTTGTCGTCTTATTAACGTAGCGGTTAGCGCTACGAAACAGCCTCAGCCTCGTTCTCACTCCAGGTCCAGGCCTACTCCCCAGCCTACTCAGCTTCAAGGCCTCCAGATCTGTGGCTGTGCCTCGCTGTGCTTCTTAATTAAATCAACATTGCCATTTGTTTCCCCTTTTTTTCCCCCCGCAGTTGCTGAGTGACAGACTTTGGAAGCAATTGGCCTCAGGCATGGAACTAAATAAAGTGCTAAAAAGTATTTATGAGCCTCTTTATAGACCCCATGCTTGGTCGCTACACTTTGCATCGTGCCAAAAATGCTTATAGGGTAGTATGGGAAAAATTATATAAAATCAGCCTTAGAAAAAAAGAATGTAAGCTGCAAGCTCAAGAATGTTGACTGTGCCCATCCCCCCTTTCTCCCAATGTGCTGTTCCCTGGGGGGCGGCAGGGAACAGAGATCTGAGGCAAAGTGTATTAGATATGAATTTTCACCTTTTGTGATGTATTTTTTTGTCCGGTGGCAGTTTGCTTCGCGGTCGCACAATGCGGAGCGCCTGGGAGTTGTTGCTGAGGGACGCTGATGTATGCGTGGCCAGCTCTGCCAGCTGTTGAGCTGGAGGAGTTGTGACAAAGCACGTCCACGGGGGGGGGGGGGGGATCCAGGGAGGGAGGGGGACACTTATTGGTCGGACACTTCTCAGGGCTGAAGAGCGCTCTCTGGAGAATGCCTGTGCTCGCGCTATCGTGACTGTTGACTTTCCTCTGTAGCTTTTGAATCTCATTATTCTTTCTGCTTTCATAGCGCAATTGATTAAGGGCCCCAGACATATAGTATATGGAGTATAAGGGGGTGAGGGAGAGGTGCTGTAGCAGGTGAATGTATGGATTCCATTAACTGCAGCTTGCTTTGCTTTTGGTCTTTTAAAAGTCATATTGACTTGAATTATTTATCCAAATCTATGGACTGAATTCAATCTCACGTGCATTTATCCAAAGCTATGGACTGAATTCAATCTCACATGCAGTAAATAACTGCCTTTAAAAAAAATTTTTAATACACTTTAATTGAATTTAATAATTAATGTAATGATACCTTATTTTACAGAACATTAAAGGGATATATTTCTTTCTTTGGTCAAAGTAAAATTATAGCACATGACTAGTGTTCATTTACATGTGAAAATGTGGATTTATTGTTCTTGGGTGCTGTCCGAGATTCTTCTTTTTTTTTTGCCCCTGTGGAATGTTCCAGAACGGGGCACATTGTGAGTTGTCTTGGGTGAAATAGAAGGACTGGGTGATACTGAACAAGCGCTGCCTAACAGGGCTTGTTTATACAGTATTGAACTCATAAAATTGAGTGCTCACCTTTTGCAAGATAATGTAATACTGAGATCAAATAAAAACTCTGAGAAACAGTGGTACATGTTTATTTTCAATTTTAACAGAGCAGTAAAGTAGTTATGGACTCGTAACAGATCTATCTGGAGGCTTAAGGTTTTTGAATGTAAAGCTGCAATGTTCATCCACACTGGAAGATGAGTCGCCCATGGAAACAACTTCTGAGAAATACAGAATTTTTATTTATGCTGTAACTGAACACTTAGACTTCTTCCTGGCTCTGTGCATCCATACAAGAGGAGCATATTTTATATTGGGATGAGCACAACATAAATTATTTGTCAGAGAGACAGAAAAAAAGACAGAAAGAGATTCACAGGGATGAGGCAGTTCAGTGCCTCTGAAGACAGGGGCCCGATGAGGGCCATACAGTGCACTGGTTCTGGGGCCCAGTGAGGGTCATACAGTGCACTGATTCTGGGGCCGAGTGAGGGTCATACAGTGCACTGATTCTGGGGCCGAGTGAGGGCCATACAGTGCACTGGTTCTGGGGCCGAGTGAGGGCCATACAGTGCACTGGTTCTGGAGCCGAGTGAGGGCCATACAGTGCACTGGTTCTGGGGCCCAGTGAGGGCCATACAGTGCACTGGTTCTGGAGCCGAGTGAGGGCCATACAGTGCACTGGTTCTGGAGCCCAGTGAGGGCCATACAGTGCACTGATTCTGGAGCCGAGTGAGGGTCATACAGTGTCAGATGATGTTAAATTTCTAGTTATCGGAAGCTTTTCAGGTTTTTTATTGAAATAAAAAAAACGTCACAAACAGAATCAGAACCTGTGTAATTTGTTGAATTCAGGTTCCATTGCAGAAATATTAGGTGAAGCCGTTTTGTTTTGATGCAGAGCACTCTTTAACTTGATTCAACTCTCGAAAGCAATAAAGCATGTTTTAACATTTTCCCCCACAAGAATTGGACGGACGACAAAATATTATTGCATGTGATTTGTGCCTTGTTACACATTCCAATTTCCAACTGTCAGATATTGGTATTCAAATAAATCCTCTTTTACTGTAGGCCTACACTATATGCCTTTGGGGAGTGTGTTTGCAAGCTGCACAGCTAGACAGGGGTGGGGGTTAAGAAACCTTCATCACATGCAATTAGATCGTCTCTAAATTTTCTCATGTGTTGTTTTGCTCTCGCTCTCCAAAAGTAACGCCTGCAGAGAGGCACTTACAACATAAAACTTTTTTTCCCCAGTTCTTCATTAAAAAAAAGTCTCTCACAACGCCTGCTGTGGAACAGATTGAATGGAATGTGTGCAATTTTGAATATTTTTTTCCTCCAGATTAACTGCATTGTAAATTATTCAAATTCTGCTCAAAGGCAGGATACTGAACCCAAATGCCTTTGTTTTGTTTCCTGAATTTCCTGCGTGTTTCACTGGTCATTTCCAGGATTTATCGCACTTCTGGCTCAGTGATTAACCTTCCGTGTGCTTTACAGCATTCATTTGGAAACTCTCTCTAAAACCGTCTCAACAGTTTTTTTTTTAATTCAAATGAATGCTTTTCTGTCACCTAATTATGGGAAAGGGAAAGACGGGTTAAAATGTACTAATTGAATTTTCGTAAACGACAAACAAAAAAAATGTTTCCATTGTTTCTTCGGTGACATTTTTACGAGGAAGAGAAAATGAGCCAAAATGACCGCAGTCCCAAATCAAATCTTCACTCCTTCTTCCTGTAAAATGGAGGAAATAATTAGGAAATCACAGCTTAACTTTGAGTGCTCTCTGTTTCAAATTAAAGAGTGCCTGATTGACGAATGGCATACACAAATCATTGTGACATTGTGGGTTTTCAGTCACACTCAACTTCAGGGAACCCGGAGGGGTGGGGGTTCTTGGGATCACTGGTAGGGGTGAGCGAATTTCAACTGCAGAGCCCTTTCTTGTCAAAAAGAGATCACGGTGTAATTTAGCGCACATATCTTTAAAAAAAATAGATTTTGTGATAGAATTTTTTTTAACTTTACTTCATTTTTTTTACTTTGTACAAAATAACACGATCCAAATTCAGTTCAAGTGAACTTACTCATACTTTGCTATAACCATTGCTTACGCAGAATAAGTGTGATGTTGACAAACAAGTTTCCAAATCATTGGAATAAAAAAAAGTTAACGTATGGATGTTAGTATTTCAAATATTACATATAGTAGTGGATGCATCGAACATTCATTGCAATATTCCTCAACAAATTAGCCTAGATGCCGTTCCAACATGAGTTCTGTGCACGTGGACTTTCAAACGTATACTGGTGTAAATGAGGAACAGTGGCAGACAGTCATACCACTCACTTCCTCTTCCTTACAAAGGATGGCTCCACGTCGTCTACAGCTATCTGGGCTCCGCAATATGAAATCCATATGGGGCCGCAGTGAATGCAGTCAGACTGAGACTGGCGGTGACTGAGCACTCTACGGCATCTGTGCTAAACATACTGCCACCTAGAGGCCTTCTAACGTAATAGCAGCAAGGATTTACTTCAGTCCTAGTATCATGTTTCACTAACATACATCAGTTTGATGCATTTTGTTTGTGTTCAGTTTGGATTTTTTTAAGTACAATTATCGATCTCTTTTGAAAACAAAATTCATAGAAATGCTTTGACTATGTCGGTGCTTATTTATTTGAATTCATCCAATATTATTCAGGAAATTATACAAGTCCATACTTTCAGATATTTATTAGGCTTTAAAATATTTAAATATTCATAAATTTATGCTTAGAGTGAATTTAAATTATGGGAATTCATTTTGTTGACAAATGAGGCTTCAAGACTGAATTTTATTGGATTTGGTTTGATCAATTTGGACTATATCCTCCGTTTGACGTCTTTTTTTATTTCTTCGAGAGATTATACTTTTTTTTCTGTTAGAATATTGACTAAGTTCGAACACAAAAAAATTCTTGAAAAAGACAAGGCTGTAACAGTGTTTTTTGATTAATTAGATAAGCCACAAATGATATGTCAGCGAGACATTTTGTCAAGGGACGTACAGCAGAGTTAGTCAGTTACATAAGCCATACATATGGGTGATGTCCTTACTGGATATGCCTTTATAAATGTTTTTAAAACATAAATAAATAACCACTTCCTTCCTTCAGCATAGCCACTAGAACCTTTTTGAAGAAGAAAACACGAAATATTTACATTTCTAATCAACTTGTATCCCGATTTACTTGTCTTCCTAATTTGAAATACCCAATCATATTTTAGGCCTATTTTCCATTCAATTATTTTCTCTTGTGCATTTGTATTAATGGTTTGCTGGTTGTACCTCAAATCAATTAGTAGTTCCACATAACAGGGCCTAACAAGTATATACAAATACTGAATAGATTAAACGTAATCAGACAGAGCCCCTGTGAAAAATTCGAAGATACCATAAATTGAATTACGATTTTTTGTTATATTGCTGTTTCTCAAACATTTTATCTGCTCAGTTTAACTGATCTGAGCCTAACACATGGCACTGACGGGAAAAAAAAATTGGCGTGTTTTTAAAATCTGATTCATAGCATAAATATTGCCATTAGTCATAGACAAAATGGTTTGGGAGCATAAATATTGTCATTAGTCATAACCCAAATCATGGAATGGCATCTGATAATTAAACTAGAGGCTAATAAGCTAATGAAGCAAATGGATTGTGAATGGGAGAGTTTAGTTCCATTAGCCCCGGCGTCTCCTGTGTATGGTAAGAACAGGCTGGTTTCATTTGGGTTATGTGGGCTCTAATTTACATTCAGACAGGAGGAAAATGAAAGCCAGGCCCTGTTTGGATAAGGCCACGTCTGTAACATCTCAGGCTACAAAGACTGCAAGTGAGTTTTAATCTCTGTTTTTCTTTGGCAATTTATCAGTCCTGTAACTAAATCGCAATTTTTATATTCTCGGGTCGAAATGGAAAGAGACTCGTGCAGCAGAGGAATGATTGGCTCAGGGAGACGAGACGGGCGCATGCAAATATGTCGGTTATGTGTTGAACACAAGTCTTTTTGTTGAAAACGCTGCTTTAACGCAGGTGAATTCAATCGTGGGACGAGTCAGGGAGAAATGATGCGCGAGTTATCGGTGTGTTTTAAAGTTGTGAACGCAGAGCACCAGCGCAGATGTACAAAATAGAACCAAAGGTGAATTCCATCGGTTCGCATCCATAAGTTGAAGATACAGAGCCCTTTATTTTTTGAGTGAGTGAGGTGGGAGGGGTGGATGGGGGGCTCCAAGTTTGTCTTGACCCAGCCTTTCATGAAATAATTTCAGCAGCCTTTGAGAATTTCCCCTCTCTTTGAACAGTGGAGCCCCCGCCATGTCCTGCCGGCCGCTGCCTCTGCTTTCATTATGCGTGTCTATGTTCCCGCTGCGACGGACAGAGACCGCCGGCCCCAGGAAGGCCCAGACGTTTGATACTTATCGCTCCGAGAAGAACGCGCGCGGGCGGGGAGGCTCTCTGAAGAGCCGGCGAGCCACGCGGAGGCAGCCCCCAGCCAGGCTCCGAAAACGCAAGCCCCCGGGGTCACAGGGTAAATTTTTACTTCTCACTATGACTCATAAGCAGAGCCACTTATCATGTAGAATTATCCTATATGATATTATGAAGAGAGCTTTAAAAAAAAGTACATGATTGAAACAGATCTCTTGGAAGTATCTCAAAAATGTATGCTAGAATGTGAACGGCACAAATCCTACCATTAATAAATAAATAAATAAATACTTCTTTTTTTTTTGTAAGCATATTTGAACCCATGGCTCATTCAATAGTGGGGACTGCAATGCAAGAGCACAAGAGCAGGCACATTAAATGCAACAATAAAGACAAAATGACTAACAACTGACAGCAAATAATGGTTTTTGGCAATATACCATCAAGCACTCCAATTGGCAACATTTTGTGGAGTAAGTGGGCCAAGAATGAATTGTTTGTCTGTAACTATCTAAATGCAACATTTAGCTGTGATTTATGCAAGGAAGAATGGCATTATGAAGGATTTCTTTCTCCAAGTGTTACAGCTTGCAGCAATTTAAGTTATATGGGGGGAAACCACTGAGACAAATATTTGACTGAGCTCCATAATGGAATAGATGCGTTTGCCGTGTACGGATTCGTCGACGCGAACACCAGTAACGAGCTCTGGTGTCATCATGGAAAGCTGGTGTTCCCATGACAAACATTTCATAAATGTTACGCATGTTGAGACAGACAAGGTTAGAATGACTGAAACCAAAATATTCCCCGAAGTCAAAGAATATCATTCGATCCACATTGTAATAATTATCAAATACAATAATTGTGTTGGCAGTTTTCCAAAACTGTGTTTTATTCAGTTCGGATAAAATATCTTGCGCACGTGTGAGATTAATTGATTTCTGAGGCATGGGTTACCACTTCAACATTCATGCCAAAAAATAAAGCATTCTTAATTAAATGTCAGCAGATGAGGTATTTGCCCTTAGGGAAGGTAGTTATGTTTCAGTCTGACGACACAACACAATGTTTTGTATAAAATTACCTCTGGAAGAGAATTTTAACTAAGACAATACACAATTTCCCTTATGGACACATGCAAATTATATTAGATTTTACTTAACACTTAGACGCTTGCCATGTAATTTATGATGCCTTTTTTTTTTTTAAATATCAATCAACCCCTTCAGAAATGACATTCTTCCAAATCCAATATTCTGCAGTATCTGCCCTGGACAAGGTCAACATGGCTGTTAAATCTTTGCATGCCATATTTATGACTGTGGCATGTGTTTAATCCAAACATTAAATTATAACAGGCCTTTTGCAATTTTGAAATTGTAGCTAACTTTGTGGTAGAGATGTCACGGCGTGTATCTTTTCTTGTCATGGTTAAAATACGAGAGAAGAAGCCAAAACGGCACATACGCATACCTGAGGGTGAAGAGCAAGCCAGAGGCACAGCCAAGGAACAGCACCAGCACTGTAAATGATTAACATTTAGATTAAAACAGCACACAGCATGGAGCACTGTCATCCTCCACTGTAACATGACTACTGTACCTACCACCAATATAAATAGTTATGTTAGGGTTCAAGCCAAAATAAAATAAATACCATTTCTTTCTTGTTGGAAACTGCATATGATAGAGCAAACCTTCTGGGTTTAAACCATGAAATGACTACAATGCGGCCTTGCTGATGTTTTTTATAATCACTGAATATTAACAGACTGCTGCTTCTTCCTGGTTTTTAACGGAATCCAATGAGTGAATTGCAGCTGTTTCCTGTCAAATTAATAATTTCATTTTATGGCCAAATGACTTCATTTATTATCGCAAAACACACAAAGATTATGAGTCACCATGCTATATGACGGTCGAAATAGGGGTAATTCTGATAAAAATTTTCTAAACGATCTACAATATTGCCAGAAAAGTGGAACTCATCATAATTAACATAACAACTGGAAAAAGTAATTGATAAAAATTTTTAAGTGGTTTCTTAAGATGTGCATGCTGGTGTGAGTAAGTGATAGCTATAAAGAGATATATTTTATCATATAAAATATTGTAGCAAGATAACTCAACGGCATTTACCTCAGGTAAGATAACTATGCCAATTGTCTAGCTAGATAGATTACCTCGCTCATTGCTTTTCAGTGATAATGTCGCTCATTGCTTTTCAGTGATAATGCCGCTCAATGATTTTCAGTGATAATGTCGCTCATTGCTTTTCAGTGATAATGCCGCTCAATGCTTTTCAGTGATAATGCCGCTCAATGCTTTTCAGTGATAATGTCGCTCAATGCTTTTCAGTGATAATGTCGCTCAATGCTTTTCAGTGATAATGTCGCTCAATGCTTTTCAGTGGTAATGCCGCTCATTGCTTTTTAGTGGTAATGTCACTCAATGCTTTTCAGTGATAATGCCGCTCAATGCTTTTCAGTGATAATGTCGCTCAATGCTTTTCAGTGATAATGTCGCTCAATGCTTTTCAGTGATAATGTCGCTCAATGCTTTTCAGTGATAATGTCGCTCAATGCTTTTCAGTGATAATGTCACTCAATGCTTTTCAGTGATAATGTCACTCAATGCTTTTCAGTGATAATGTCGCTCAATGCTTTTCAGTGATAATGTCGCTCAATGCTTTTCAGTGATAATGTCGCTCAATGCTTTTCAGTGATAATGTCACTCAATGCTTTTCAGTGATAATGTCGCTCAATGCTTTTCAGTGATAATGTCGCTCAATGCTTTTCAGTGATAATGTCGCTCAATGCTTTTCAGTGGTAATGCCGCTCAATGCTTTTCAGTGGTAATGCCGCTCATTGCTTTTCAGTGGTAATGTCACTCAATGCTTTTCAGTGATAATGCCGCTCAATGATTTTCAGTGATAATGTCACGAACCAAACACGGGCTGAACCCAAATGCACGACCAAGAGACAGGGAAACAGGAATGGGTGTTTATTAGGAGCTTTGGGGTAGTCCCAAGCTCAACACAAACTTAACACAAAGTCAAAGAGTGTCCAGGAAGTAGCGAACTGCTCCAAACCGGAGCTGGGCTTGTACTGGGCCAGGAGGCCCACACTGGAACCGGATCACGGGAACGAAGGTTTGTTCCGAACCGGAACTGGACTTGAACTGGACCGGAAGATCCAACAGGAACTGGATCACGGGAATGAAGGATTGGTTCCGAACCGGAACTGGACTTGATCTGGACCGGGAGGTCCAACAGGAACTGGATCACGGGAACGAAGGTTTTGTTCCGAACCGGAACTGGACTTGATCTGGACCGGGAGGTCCAACAGGAACTGGATCACGGGAACGAAGGTTTTGTTCCGAACCGGAACTGGCCTTGATCTGGACCGGGAGGTCCAACAGGAACTGGGTCACGGGAACAAGGTTTTGTTCCGAACCGGAACTGGACTTGATTTGGACCGGGAGGTCCAATAGGAACTGGATCACGGGAACAAGGTTTTTGTTCCGAACCGGAACTGGACTTGATTTGGACCGGGAGGTCCAACAGGAACTGGATCACAGGAACGGACTCTGGACCGGAGGGTCCAACAGGAACTGGGCTGGAGGCAGAGAATTCAACTGCGCAGGCAACGTTAGTCTTGGCGGGGGTACCGCAACACAGACAGGGAGACTGGACTGCTACAGGCTGGATCTATGGAGAACACTGGTCTAGGAACCAAGGAGGTAGATCGGGGGGAACCCACAGCAGAGCATTAGTGAAACAGCACCAACATACAGGAGACCATGAAACGCACGAACAACGTTAACGAACTGGTACCGAATGGCAGCCAGCGAGAGGTATAAGTAGGGGAGTGAAATTGAAACCAATAACCAAAAGCATGAGGAATGTAACCGAGGGTGATTGACTAATTGACTGGTGCGGAATGCATGCAGGAAGGGGGAAAGGAGATAGGTTGAACCTAAAGTGAGGGAACAGAGAGAATCAGACAGAAGGGGCACGCCCAGCCTGTAGCGACAGGGAAAACACGGACACAGGGAATCCATCATGACACGGGAGGAAAGGGAAAACATGGAGAACGGACAGGAAGGGAGCGGAACGTTACAGTACCCCCCCCTCAAAGAACGCCACCTGGCGTATCCGGAGGCCTAGTCTTGTCCGGGAACTGCTTGTGGAAGTCCGAGATGAGAGAGTGGTCCAGAATGAGGCTCTTATGGAGCCAGGACCGCTCCTCCGGGCCATAACCCTCCCAATCGACCAGGTATTGGAAGCCCCGGCCCTTGCGGCGAATGTCGAGTATCCGACTCACCGTGTAGGCCGGGGCGTGGTCGATGATCCGGGGCGGGGGTGGAGTGACCGCCGGGGCACTGAGGGGGCTGGAGGCGACAGGCTTTATTTGGCTCACGTGGAAAACGGGGTGGACCTTAAGGGAAACAGGAAGGGAGAGTTTAACAGAAACGGGGTTGACCAGGCAAACAATGGGGAAGGGACCAATAAACCGGGGTTGAAGTTTCTTGGATGACGTGGGGAGGGGAATATTGGCTGTGGACAGCCAGACCTGCTGACCGGCCCTGTACTGCGGGGCTGCGGTCCTGTGAAGGTCCGCCAGACGCTGGGTACGGGAGTTTGAGCGAAGGAGTGCGGTGCGTGTGAGTTTCCACGTCCGCTTGCATCTCAGGAAGTGGGACTTGACGGTGGGAACTGCCACCTCGGCTTCCTGGGCCGGGAGGAGGGGAGGTTGGTACCCCAATGAGCACTCGAAGGACGACATCCCCGTGGATGCGCACTTCAGGGAGTTATGCGCATACTCCACCCAAGGGAGGAAACGGCTCCAGGAAGCGGGGTTGCGAGCAGTAATGCACCGCAGGGCGGCCCCCAGGTCCTGGTTCGCCCTCTCCGCCTGGCCGTTAGTCTGGGGATGGAACCCCGATGACAGACTAGCCGACGCACCCAGGGCCACACAGAACGCCTTCCACACCTGGGAGGAGAATTGGGGCCCACGGTCCGATACGATGTCGGATGGGATCCCGTGCAGCCTGACAACGTGCAGCACCAGGAGCTCCGCTGTTTCGAGGGCGGAAGGGAGTTTGGGAAGAGGGATAAAGTGAACCGCCTTGGAGAACCGGTCCACAATAGTCAGGATGGTGGTGTTGCCCTCTGACAATGGTAGCCCGGTGACGAAGTCTACCCCAATGTGACTCCAAGGACGGCCCGGGACAGGGAGGGGGTGGAGAAGCCCGGAGGGAGGCTGGTGGGATGCCTTGCTCCTGGCGCAAACGGGGCAGGCTAGGACAAACGCACGGGTATCCCCCTTGAGGGTGGGCCACCAAAAGCTCCTCCTGACCAGGGCGATGGTTCTGGCAACCCCTGGGTGACAAGCCAGACGGGAGGCGTGAACCCATTCCAGAACCTGGGGACGGACAGAGTCGGGCACAAACAGAGAGGGGTTAGGGTTATTGCGGGGATCCGGTTGGGAGGCCTGGGCGGCCTTCACGACTTCTTCGATCTCCCAGGACACCGCAGCCACAATACAGGAAGTGGGTATAATGGGCTCCGGGTCAGCAGGACTGGAGGGGGGGGAAAAAATACGGGACAGGGCATCAGCCTTGGTGTTACGAGAGCCAGGGCGGTAGGTGACTGAAAAATTAAAACGGGCAAAAAACAGCGACCACCTAGCCTGACGGGCGTTAAGCCTCTTGGCGGACCTTATATAAATTAAATTGTGGTGGTCCGTGAGGACAATGAATGGGTTACCTGCCCCCTCCAGCCAATGACGCCATTCCTCCAGTGCCAGCTTTATTGCTAGAAGTTCCCGGTCCCCGACATCATAATTGCGCTCAGCGGAGGACAGTCTCCGGGAGAAGAAGGCACAGGGATGGAGCTTGCTGTCCAAGGCGGCACGCTGAGACAGAATGGCCCCCACCCCGGTGTCGGAGGCATCAACCTCCACAGTAAACTGACGGGTGGTGTCGGGGTGACAGAGAATGGGGGCAGTGGAAAATCGAGCCTTGAGTTGTTCAAAGGCCCGTTGAGCCTCGGGATTCCAGCAATAGGGAATGGACGTGGAGGTGAGTTTGGTAAGTGGAGCAGCAATGACACTGTAATTGCGGATGAACCGACGATAAAAATTGGCGAACCCGAGGAACTGTTGGAGGTGCTTACGTGAGGATGGTTGGGGCCATTCTGTCACCGCCTTGACTTTGGTAGGGTCCGCCCGGATACTGCCCTTCTCAATGATGAAGCCGAGGAACGGGACAGACGAGACGTGGAACGAGCACTTCTCGGCTTTCACGAAGAGCTGGTTCTCCAGTAGCCGCTGGAGAACCTCCCGGACGTGGAGAACGTGTTCCTGGGGGGATTTGGAGAAAATGAGGATGTCATCTATATAGACAAAGACACTCTTGCCCGACAGGTCACGCAGGACATCATTCACCATCCCCTGGAAGACTGCTGGGGCATTAGTGAGGCCGAACGGGACCACCAGGTACTCGTAGTGGCCCAACGGGGTGTTGAATGCAGTCTTCCACTCGTCCCCCTCGCGTATACGCACCAGGTGGTACGCGTTACGGAGGTCGAGTTTGGTGAAGATGACTGCCTGGGAGAGGGGTTCAAAGGCAGTGTTAATGAGGGGAAGAGGGTACTTGTTGCGGACAGTAACCTCATTGAGACCCCGGTAGTCGATGCAGGGCCGCAATGAGCCGTCCTTCTTCCCAACGAAGAAGAACCCTGCACCAACCGGGGATGAGGAGGGACGGATTATGCCTGACGCAAGTGACTCGTGGATGTAGGTTTCCATGGCCAGCTTCTCCGGGCCCGACAGGCTGTAGAGGCGACCAGATGGAAGCTTGGCTCCCGCCAGCAGGTCGATGCAACAGTCGTAGGGTCTGTGGGGAGGCAAAGACAGGGCACGTGACTTAGAAAACACTTGTGACAGGTCATGATAATGGCTGGGAACATTGGCTAGGTCGGGTACAGGAGGGATAGGTCTGTTACTCGTGGCCCCCGGGGGGGGTAGAGCGGAGCGGAGACAGTTGGCTAGACAGTGACCGCTCCATGCCAGGATGCGACCGGCTAGCCAATCGATGTGGGGGTTGTGGAGGCGCAGCCAGGTCTGTCCCAGGACCATGGAGGACTGTTTGGAGTGAATCAGTAGGAGTTGGATCGTCTCCCGATGATTTCCAGAAACAACGAGCTGTAGGGGAACGGTGGAGTGGGTTACTAACCCCAGACTCCTACCGTCCAGGGCGTGAGCAGTGATGGGGTTGGGTAAGGCCTCCGTGGGGATCCCGTATCTCTTGACAAAGGTGATATCAATGAAACTGGAATCGGCCCCGGAGTCGATTAGGGCAAATGTAGAGGCGGTGTTGTCCCTCCACAGGAGAGTGACCTTGAATTCAAGGCGGTTCTGGGCCGCATGGTTTGGGATGATGGGGCTCGTCAGTACACCCAGTCTTACTGGCGAGCCCTTTCTTTTGGGCGGATGGGACAAGAAGCTATTTGGTGGCCTGTCTTGCCACAGTAGAAACAGGACTGGGTGCGGAGACGGCGTTGGCGCTCCTCGGCGTCCACCGTGATCTTGCCCAGTTGCATGGGCTCCTCCTCGGAAGACGAAGCGACGACTTTCGGTCCCTGGACGGGAGAGGGTTGGCGAGCCCGGGAAGGGGCATAGGGCGGAAGACGGGAGGGATTCTTCTCTCGCTCACGGGCCCGGGTTCTGAGACGGTTATCGATGGCGATAGCCAAGCTGATGAGGCCATTGAGCGAGTTAGCTTCCTCCCGAGTCGCTAGCTGGTCCTTCAGCTCCTCACTGAGAGCCTGACGAAAGGCCCCCTGAAGGGAGGTGTCGTTCCATCCCGCCTCAGCAGCGAGGGTGCGGAACTGGATGGCCATCTCCGCTACGCTGCGGCTGCCCTGTCGGACCTGTAGGAGGCGCTGGGTAGCGTCTAGGCCGCAGATCGGGTGGTCAAAGACGCGCCGCATCTCCGCGGTGAAGAGGGCGAAGTTGTTGCACGTCGGAGCCTGACTGTCCCAAATAGCTGTGGCCCACTCCAGGGCACTGCCTCCCAGGCTGCTCATGACGAAGGCGATCTTGCATGGGTCGGAGGCGAAAGAAGTGGGCTGCATGCGAAAGACAATGTCGCACTTCATTAAAAATTCACGGCACCTCCCCAGCCCCCCGCGGTATAATTCGGGGTGTTGAACTCTGGGCTCCCGGCCAGGAGAGGGGACCGGAACCTCGGGAGACAGTTCGGGTGTTGGGCCCACAGGGATCCGAGGAAGAGGCAGGTGAAGCGCTAGTTGAGCCACCTGCTCCGTAAGCCCCCCCAGCACTTCCAACACGTCGTCCATCCGGCGGCCCTGTTTGTCGCTGACCGCGGACTGGGTGAAAAAGGCGTGGCGGATCTGCTCGAGGTCGGCTGGGTCCATGTTTTCAGACCAGTTCGTTCTGTCACGAACCAAACACGGGCTGAACCCAAATGCACGACCAAGAGACAGGGAAACAGGAATGGGTGTTTATTAGGAGCTTTGGGGTAGTCCCAAGCTCAACACAAACTTAACACAAAGTCAAAGAGTGTCCAGGAAGTAGCGAACTGCTCCAAACCGGAGCTGGGCTTGTACTGGGCCAGGAGGCCCACACTGGAACCGGATCACGGGAACGAAGGTTTGTTCCGAACCGGAACTGGACTTGAACTGGACCGGAAGATCCAACAGGAACTGGATCACGGGAATGAAGGATTGGTTCCGAACCGGAACTGGACTTGATCTGGACCGGGAGGTCCAACAGGAACTGGATCACGGGAACGAAGGTTTTGTTCCGAACCGGAACTGGACTTGATCTGGACCGGGAGGTCCAACAGGAACTGGATCACGGGAACGAAGGTTTTGTTCCGAACCGGAACTGGCCTTGATCTGGACCGGGAGGTCCAACAGGAACTGGGTCACGGGAACAAGGTTTTGTTCCGAACCGGAACTGGACTTGATTTGGACCGGGAGGTCCAATAGGAACTGGATCACGGGAACAAGGTTTTTGTTCCGAACCGGAACTGGACTTGATTTGGACCGGGAGGTCCAACAGGAACTGGATCACAGGAACGGACTCTGGACCGGAGGGTCCAACAGGAACTGGGCTGGAGGCAGAGAATTCAACTGCGCAGGCAACGTTAGTCTTGGCGGGGGTACCGCAACACAGACAGGGAGACTGGACTGCTACAGGCTGGATCTATGGAGAACACTGGTCTAGGAACCAAGGAGGTAGATCGGGGGGAACCCACAGCAGAGCATTAGTGAAACAGCACCAACATACAGGAGACCATGAAACGCACGAACAACGTTAACGAACTGGTACCGAATGGCAGCCAGCGAGAGGTATAAGTAGGGGAGTGAAATTGAAACCAATAACCAAAAGCATGAGGAATGTAACCGAGGGTGATTGACTAATTGACTGGTGCGGAATGCATGCAGGAAGGGGGAAAGGAGATAGGTTGAACCTAAAGTGAGGGAACAGAGAGAATCAGACAGAAGGGGCACGCCCAGCCTGTAGCGACAGGGAAAACACGGACACAGGGAATCCATCATGACACGGGAGGAAAGGGAAAACATGGAGAACGGACAGGAAGGGAGCGGAACGTTACAGATAATGCCGCTCAATGCTTTTCAGTGATAATGCCGCTCAATGCTTTTCAGTGATAATGTCGCTCAATGCTTTTCAGTGATAATGTCGCTCAATGCTTTTCAGTGATAATGTCGCTCATTGCTTTTCAGTGATAATGTCGCTCATTGCTTTTCAGTGATAATGCCGCTCAATGCTTTTCAGTGATAATGTCGCTCATTGCTTTTCAGTGATAATGCCGCTCAATGCTTTTCAGTGATAATGTCGCTCAATGCTTTTCAGTGGTAATGTCACTCAATGCTTTTCAGTGGTAATGTCGCTCATTGCTTTTCAGTGATAATGTCTACATAGTATCCATTTACAGCTGGATATATACTGAAGCAATTCAGGTGAAGTACCTTGCTCAGGGGTACAACGGCAGTGTCCTACGCGGGACTCGAACCTGCGACCTTTCGGTTACAAACCCAGTTTCTTAACCACTGTACTACACTGCCGCCCGATATAATGTCGCTCAATGCTTTTCAGTGATAATGTCGCTCAATGCTTTTCAGTGATAATGTCGCTCAATGCTTTTCAGTGATAAAACCACAACACACATGCAATAGAAAACCAGCAGTAGCCACTTTACTGTTCTATATCTTCTCTAATATTCACACTGTCTTTGTACATTACATTACATTACATTACATTATAGTCATTTAGCAGACGCTCTTATCCAGAGCGTAAGCATTCATATGCCACATTTCTCACAGATAATGTTAGAAGGCTTCCAAACCCATATATCTTCTTACAGGTAAGCTGCAGAGGGTCCTGCCACACGTCACAAAGAGTGCATACCTTCACATGTACTGTATGGCATCCAGAATCCTAAAGTGATCAAAGTGTCAAGGTATTATTACCCCTGAACCAGTGAGGGGACTTTTTGTAATATACTTTACGTTAAATCATAGTAATAAACCATCCTGAAGCTAAAACATTTTAAAGATTTTTTCTATATCAATTTCTTAGAACATGCATAGTGACTGGCACAGAATTCCCAAAATACTTTTCCCATGGACCAGAGGGGTATTCCACAAAAAAAAAAAAAGCAAGTTACCCCGATAACTCTAAAATAATACCATGAACTAACCTCAGAAACATTCTTCAATATCAGCAGCTAATAAATGCCATGACTAGATCAAACTCCTAAACCAGATTCTAGTGACAATACAGCCTTATCGTTCTCACAGTTATCTGGCTAATTTGATAATCCTGTTTTGTCGAATACCCCCCAGGTCTTTATAAATGTAGTTAAAAATTATTATATTATGATATATAATATATGTGTACATTCAATACATTATTTGAGGTACATTTGCATAGGATAGAAAAATGTATTCATCCAGTGTGTGTGTGTGTGTGTGTGTACATGATTGTCAACAACAATATTTCTATAATTCTGACACACTAGGAGTTATTATTATGGGTTAAGTTTGAAGTTGAAATGGTTCATGTATAAAATAATTTCAGCCCGGCAGCAGAATATATATATCAGAAACCGTGTCAATAGTCATTATTTATCAGAAAACTCACGTTTAATCATTTTCTCATTTGCACAAGTATCAATAGTATCCACCTTGTATCATAACAATAACAGCCTTATTATCAATGTGCATTTCTCTCTGGAGCCATTTAATTAGTGTCAGAGAAACTATTTTAATGACTTACAAATGGGAGCCTGTTTACATGAGAATGGATCTACTGCACGTGTCATTTTATAGTTATGCTCATTTAGTTGCATGAATCACACAGACCCCATTCACAGACATCATTCTTGTGAATGGGGCTTTACGGACATGTGCGTCACTTCTGTAGTCTGCATTTACAATCTGTGCTTTTTTCAATAAATGCCAAATGCAATGTGCTTCATTTTTAATGAGAAAATATGCCATCATTTCTGTGTCAGTCAGTCATTTCCATGCAAGCAGCTTTGTTTAATCCAAGTCCACCACAATAATCAAACCTGGAATGTCACAGTGGCAGCAACTGGGTCAAATGAATGTGTTCTAATTAAAGTGTATTTAAAAAGAGTCTGTTTGCTATTACTCATTGTGCATCAACATTTCTTTTCTTCTCTATTTCATGTTCCTGTTGCACTATTAGGAACTTGTTTTATTTTTTATTTTTACAAATTTCCTGTTAATATTCATCAATTCAAGATTAAACCGATTAAGAGGTGCATGCATTTTCAGCCATACCTCAAGCTAAAACCACTTCCTTAAAAGGTACTTGGTGATGTACAGTAATGCCAATCAAATGCTACAGTTCTACTTCTATGAATGTTGGTGCTTATAAGATGTAAAAGACAGCAGCCATTTAGACTGAGATGAGCCGACAGCATGCCAGAACTCATATACTGCCTCACTGAAAGACTGTACAGTGAAAAATATGATAATATTTTTAACAACAGCTAAAAAAATTTTTTTAAAGTGTAGTTTCTGTTCTTAACCATGTGTGCTGTTCTATATATGCGATCACACGTGAAGGTGTTCAGCACCTTATAATTATCTTCCCAACTCTGGAATTCCAATTCAGAAATTTTAAAATGGTGTCTCATGCTTCTCGGCAGCCTAATGGAATTGCGTGTGGAATTGCGTGGACTAGAAAGCTCTTTGCTGAAGCAGAATCCTCATTTATACCCAGTGCCACAGTAAAAAGGACTCCACATTAACTTAGCATATGCTAGCGATTACTAATTAGCTTTTGGCAGCCGGGCTCAGTCATGCCTAAGAAAAGAGCATAATGTTTGGGCCAGAAACCATAGGTCATACAATTAAAGTTTACAATGTGTTTGTTTTTCAGTACAAATTCTCTTTTTTTGTGGCTCAAAAAATGCCCTGGCAGGCCGGTGAAAGGAATTTAGGAGAAAAATTATTAAAAGGTTAAATTAATGATTCAAGTTTAGTTCTCTGGTTCTCTGTATTGATTGTCAAATGCAATCCACTGAATGAGATGAGAGCTATTAAAGCATCTATTTGTTACTTTTTTAAAAGTCTATTAGGTATTATCAACTGTGTTATATTGCAATTGACATGACTAAAGTGATTTGTGTTTTCTTATGGGCCTCGATCATCTATTAATATGGACTGAAACATTATGAAACACTTAGGGCCACACTTTTTTTTTTTTTTACATGTATAACCTCATTAATTGCAGATATCGTTAAGCATTCAGCTATTCTGACCAAAGTGAAACTTTTTTTAAACAACATAATAGGAACCTTGTAACTTTTGTAAAAATAAATAATAATAATAATAATAATAATAATAATAATAATAATAATAATAATAATAATTACATAAAAAGCATGTGTTGCTTGGTATTACTAAATTATTTCTAACTGAGCACAATATTAAAACAGATGTAGGTCTGTAACCTGCCCAGGAACTGCAGATGAACATTATCATTGGCTAACTCTGGTATAATACATCAACTGGTAACATTTGTGTCAAACATTGTACACGGTCCCTGACAAGTATTTTTATTAATTAATTAATAAATGAATAATTGAAAATTAGGCTGTATTAGTTAATTAGTTCAGTACGTCAGTATTTCTTGATATTGACTCTGAAACGATGGCTATGGCAATGCAGAACTTATTTAAGTTGATTGTTTGCTCCTCTTACAGTAGGCCTACTAGGTGGTGAAAATCTATAATGAGACACAATGGGGTGTTTTTGCAAGGACATGTTTCTTTTCACAAGGCACATTAAATAAATACTTAATATTATTGTTTATTGTAATCTGCGTTCCACTTAGAAGAAACATTGCAGTGCAATGGTGTTTACCTCCTAAAATTGACCTCTTTCTCTCTTCTTAATCATTATAGATAAAACATTTTAACAGAAAACGTTCAGAAAGGCCTTTATTCAACTTATGGCTTATTAAATTTGCGAGCAACTGGAAACAAACTCTGTGAAATAGAATACATAACATGACTTAATTTGTCTCACAATGTTAATTTCAGGTTTTTCACACATTCAGAATCTGAGTGGAACAGTGACCCGTCTAAATTGTTTTAAAATATTTGGTAATCTGCAATGTTTCGCATCCATCTAGAGATGACATTCATGTGTTCTATTTTGAGAGCATTTTAAATAAATCACCATAACCATATTTAAACTGAGCACAGAGCAGACAGGCCTGTCAGATTTTCTGACAGTTTTAACATGGAAGAGAGGAGTTATTACATCGGATGTATATCCGCTGTGAAACCGTACGCGGTCCCGTCATCTACAGTGTAATCGCATCTGCCTTGCCGTCATTGTGGTGCAGTGGCTGTGCGGTTTGTCATTTTTCATAAAGATATTTCCTCGCGCACTGAAGGACCGGGGGTCAATGAATATGAGAGAGCGACGTGTTCTCTGCCATTACTGAAACCAGAGGTTAATCTTGAAAAGATAGGTCACGCTCTTATTGTGGAACACCAAGCGAGCTACAGTTAACCCAGTTAGTAGTATTATACGTCCAACCTTAAAATGCGCATTACTCCTCGTTTACTTTTAAAGTGTATAAATCAACCATGCCGCCATAACCCACAGGACCTCCTTGGTTGCCTAGAGAGGCTACGAGTCATTATAATGACTGGAAATATTTCCGAAGTTAATGAGCTCCTTCAAAATGTGTTGCATAATTGTTTCACTTGTGACAGCTTGAGAGAGAACATAAGTGGACCCATTGATTAAATTAAAGTTTTTTGGTGGTGCCTTATGGTGCCTTTTTCTTATGTTTTGGTACCTTTGCATTTATTTGTCAAAACTAAACACATAACCTTTTTTAAAAAAAAAATGCCTTGAGAATCTGTTAGAGAAATGTAATGGCACATTTCATGTTAAAGCATGTAACATAATCCCTTAAACTCTACCCAATTCACTCCAAGTTATGTACCACACAATACACTTATCTCTCAATAGCTTTACAAATGGACAGAAAATTATTTCCAGCAGACCAACAGTATTTTGTGTTGCCAATGGCCTGTATCTGACTCATCTTTTGTCAAAGAGAAAGGATCCATTCTTATGTGGTTCCACAGCAGCAAACCAGAGTCATTTCGCACAATGGGTCGAGGTCGATTCTCATTTAGGCTAAGGCCGGCAGACAAGTACAATTTTGTGTCTCGTTACCGTAGCGCCAAGGGGTGAAGCATTAGCTTATTATCTCAACTGCCTCCTGCCAGGGGAGCCTCCCCCCCAAACTGTGTGCGTCAGTGAGGCCCACCGCGGCCACGTCATTCCGCACTGCTGACACCGCGGAAAGCCGTCTGGGTCACAGAGTCACCTGGCACCACAGGTAATGGGCAGGTTTTTGTGCGGAGTCGCTGGCCGCGCACCGGCGATAATGGCGGGCCCCCCTCCCCCCCGAAACGGACACCACTCGATGACGGGCCAGTCATCTGGCAACAATGGCGTGTAATTTGTGAGGACGGCACTGCGAGAGCCCGGGATGCGTAATTAAGAAGAGGACTTTCGGAGCGCAGAGAAGCCCCGATGACAGCCGCTCCGGGGGCTCGTCATTCCCGCCGCCCTAATGGAACGGACGAGTTGGGACCGAGGGCTTTGATTTCGCTTCACTGTGGGCACGTCGGACGTGCCCGGGCCATTCGGAGCGCGGGGAAGGCGACAGCGAGAGGCAGCGGATATTGTTTGCAGATTTCTCTTTTGTGGGAAAAGCCACCGAGTCGACTGGGAGAAGGGCTATTATTGCCCCTCCCCCCATCCCAAAAGCCACTGACATTATTAGATAATGATTTCAATTTCCAGGCAGTTACAGCACACAGACCGCACTCACAGAAGAGTCTGTTGGCGTTATGTGTCAAACCACTACTTTTATCATCCCACGATTTGGGGTAAAAAAAAAAAAAGAAGGAAAAAAAAAGAATATTTCAAGGAAGCTGAAAGTACTGAAATATTCATAAAACGGTATCTATAGTTATGTGTATCTTCTTTTGCAATCCTTCGTGGGAAACAAAATATCCACAATGAATTGTAATCATGTTCAAAGAAGATAACGATGCGTGATGTATATTTTTACATCTCATTCGTTTGATGGTTGATTGCACGTCTTCACGCAAGTGTTTCGTAATGATGATTGCGATCCAATTCGATTCCAACGAACAGACAAGCTTTTGAACTGAAAATATTGTATTTTATCACAGGTTCACACTAGATGTGAGAGTATAGACAACAAATGATGAAGCACAATGAGACACTTTTTACCTGAAACTTTTTCAAGCATTGCAATGATGCAGATTCAAACTAAAGATGTTCATCATAACACCAGGATATCGTGTCAATGAGAACACTGATATGAAAGAAGCAGTCAACAATAACAGTGTGATAACAGAATGCAGAAGCTTAACCAGGTAACATATTAATATTACTACAGGACACTAAGATCATTATGTATGTTCACTTATATTACTTTAGTTTGGTATTGTTGAACAATGTCTTAATTAAAGTAATGGGCCTCCACATGTTGTTTTATGACATTTCAGAATATGCCTTTGTTAAAAACAAGTTCAAGAACCAGTCCTTGGCAAACAAAAGGCTGAAACACCAGAAAGCCATGCTTACGGATGTTGTTTCAAAGTATTTTGGAGACTAAAAAAAAAAAAGTACAATAAGTAATATTTTTTGACTGGGTTCCATTCTTATAGTTCTGGATTACTAAATCCTTTTATGGATCAGAACTCTTCTTTGTTTCTATTGGTTTGTTTTAAACGTTGTCTTTGTTCGCCCTTGTTCCTCTTTTAATTCATTATTTCAACATACAGTGTTCAGCTGATTGGGCAAAACAATAAAGCCTTTATGTCCTATTATATCTAATGGTGAAGGTCCTGGTCATCAATAGTATTTTCGTAGTTCAACACAAATAATTTTAATTGCATAAACGTGTTACGTTTGCTCATTCCGTACTGCAGAATGAATTTTCCATGGCAGTAATCATTTAGCAACAGAAACATTGTTTATTGAAATGTATGTTTTCACTTTTATAAATGACTGTGCAATTTCCATGTCAGCAACAATTTTGGTTAACTGATCTGCTGAGAAACATTTGGAACAACAGTCACTCCCTCATATCATATTGCAACATGAAACATAGTTTCTTTTGTTTTGCGTTTAGAGCAAAACTATAACCCTTTTTTCTCTGATATAATTGTGTTTTCAGTGTTCCTGTGTTGTAATTAGTACTGTTTTCATGGTGGACATTAGAGCCAGAGGCTGCATTTGTGTTTTTCAAAGCCTGGGATCTTCTCTTCAACTACTTTCTTACTGTTTTGCAATTTACTTTGTCTGGAACAAGTAGTCACAATAGCCTACAGAGCTACATTTCATATCTGAAAATTATAACTTTGAAATGTACTGTCATGTTCTTTCAACAATCATGAACATTTAATTAACGTGGGGCTGGTTCAGCCTGGCTGTGGGGCTGGTTCAGCCTGGCTGTAGGGTTGGTTCAGCCTGGCTGTGGGGCTGGTTCATCCCAGCTGTGGGGTTGGTTTAGCCTGGCTGTGGGGCTGGCTCGGCCTGGCTGTGGGGTTGGTTTAGCCTGGCTGTGGGGCTGGCTCGGCCTGGCTGTGGGGTTGGTTTAGCCTGGCTGTGGGGCTGGCTCGGCCTGGCTGTGGGGTTGGTTTAGCCTGGCTGTGGGGCTGGTTCAGCCTGGCTGTAGAGTTGGTTCAGCCTGGCTGTGGGGCTGGTTCAGCCTGGCTGTGGGGTTGGTTTAGCCTGGCTGTGGGGCTGGTTCATCCCAGCTGTGGGGTTGGTTTAGCCTGGCTGTGGGGCTGGTTCATCCCGGCTGTGGGGTTGGTGCAGCCTGGCTGTGGGGCTGGCTCGGCCCGGCTGTGGGGTTGGTTCAGCCTGGCTGTGGGGCTGGCTCAGCCCGGCTGTGGTGCTGTTTCAGCCCGGTTGTACAGCTGGTTCGGTCCTTATGGCAGTTCCAGACCTTTGCAGGGGAAGGAGGGTCTGGAGAAGGGGGTCTCGGTAGCCCTGTGGGGCAGACAGCGTCTCTCCCACAGCCCGAGAGTTTCCAGCAGCACTCAGATGTATGCAGCTGCAACATTACAGCTCTGCTTAGAGAGAAATTATTTATACCTCTGCAAACATTTATAGGAAATGTTAATGTGAGAAATCCTATGGTCAATTACTAGCATTTTGTGTGCTAAGCGTGGTTCACTGTCAATTTATTTGTGTGCATGTGTATGCATTTGCGGGTGTGTATGTGTGTGTGTGTGTGTGTGTGTGCGTGTGCATGTGTGCGTGCATTTGTGCATGTGTGCATGTGTGTAGGCACGCCTTCTAGGGTAGACAACTTTGAAATGACCATAGTTCACACAATTCTCTGTATAGCTACTGTACATGTCTATATATTCATTATGCAAATCACTTTGGGAAAGGAGTGAGAGAGAGAGAGCGAGATCCGATGGGTGTCTCCTGTCTCCCTATCCTCCCTCTATTCCTGGTTACATCCAAATGGTCAACAGATGGTGCTATGTAGACTTATTCATTTTTTTCATAATAATATTATTTTATGTTGTGTATTTCTACATTTTCTGATAATGTTTTTTAACATCATGCATTCCCTATTATCTAAAAAAAAGGCCTTTGAATCAAGGCTAACCGTCTACCAGTAGAAGCTAAGGAATTTCAAAGTCACCTCTGTGACAGGAAAGAAAAGTCTACCTGGGTGTTGTCTGCAATAGGCTAAGACAGTTGTTCTACTAACAGGCGCAATTCCATATAAAAACAAACTCAAGGGTCTATGAGGTGACAATAAGATAAAGGAAGTGCGTAGGAACCATAATCATCTGCGACGGAATTGGGTATTATTCTCAGTACCGGGTCCCGTATGAATCATTTATGGTGGAAATTAATTTATAGCCATAGTCTTTTTCTTTTATGCTGTGACAGCCATAACTGCGCACCCAAAATTGCTGTTTACAGGAAGGAAAATAAAGGTGTGTAATTGTGTAGCTTGCTTTCGGCGCATTCAACTCTTGGTACATCAATGATTGCATACGCGTGATCCACTAGGATGACTCCATACCTGCAATTTACTGTGTTCACTTTGTAAGTACTTATGAATTAACTGAGTTTACAGTCTTGTAAATATACAGGTAATGAGAGGATGAAAGGACATTTTTGTTTTGCAGCGTGTAATTATGAATTCTTCTCTGAAGGCGTGTAGTTACACCCGCAGAATCACCAGTGGAACTGCCGCTGTTACTCCCCACTTGCATAAGTGTATTTTATCCTATCTTTACTCAGCCAGTAAGGTCATAGGAGAGCTATTTTTCTTTTTGACCTAGCTACGGGGCAGAATGACTACGTGTGATGCTATGTGAGCTATGATCCATTCATTAGTGCCTGTCAGCGTCCAATCCGCAGTACACATGCAACACATGCAACCAAATAAGAAATCTAAATGGTGCAAAAACATTTATTATGTTCATGATGTGGCCAAGTATATATATATATATATATATATATATATATATATATATATAGTATTTTTTAAATTTGTTTTTATTTTTATTTTTTAATTCAGTATCCAAGCCTTAGGTCCTATAAATTACCCTCTTAAGTGTTATTCAGCAACCATATGACAGCACTTAAACTTTACTGCCTATTTTATGCATTCTGTAATCGGACGTTTTTTCATTTAAATACATTTTCCACTGTGCAAATGTTAATGCTTCATAGAACATGTTTTCTCTCTCTCTCTTTCTCTCTCTCTCTCTTTCTCTTTCTCTCTCTTTCTTTCTCTCTCTCTCTCTTAAATTAGATTATTAGCATGCCAACCCCTGGGGCACGTTGCGCATACATCTGGTTCTGAAGTAATGCACTTATATATTGGGAAAACTCAGAAAGACCACAATTGTTGGAGAAGAAACTGATGTCAGGCAATTGACATTCACTCTTGATTACAACATAGTGGGGAGGAGAAAGGCATCCCAGGCCAACTTCGATGGGTAACTAGAGTAATTTAAGTTTTACATCTTTTTATTTTTTGCACAACAATTCTCATAAATGTCAGTGACTCCTAAACTTGTGATGCTGTGTAAGATTTTGTCATCCATTAGAAAAAGAAAAAATTGCTCAAATTTGTTTCTCATGGATAAGGAGTAATCGGTCCTGCTTTTGGAACTGTGTGCAGTCTTTTGGCATAATGCTTGTGGTGATACTGACCTCTCTGATAATTTTGCAAAAGCGAATTGGGCTATTCTGTTGTGCATTGGTGGAACATTGATCCTTCTAGAATACAGTACATGCGTCTGGAAAATATCTACCATTGACAAAGGTGTCACCATGATTCTCCCCTAAACTCAGAAATATAATAAGGATATATGTTTCTTTATGAGTATAATGTGAAAATGGACGTTGTGAAACTTAAGCGTACACTAAGGAAAAGCTATGGCACTTTTACAGCACTATTAGGGAATGCAGCACCGTTAGCCATATACATAGCATAAAGCATAAATGGTCGACTACCTGCTCAGTTTTAAAAAACAATTAAACAATAAAAAGGCAATTTATATCTGGGTAGCATTTGGAATTTTGCTACAACCGCTATTATTATCTTAAAATTATAAGTTATTATCTGCTAGTACTACCACTGCTGTTAGTAGTAATAATAATAACGTAGCTTTCACATGAACCATTTTTTGTGTTCGCATAGGAAGCTTCACAAAAAATTATTTTCAATAAACACGGAACACAACAAGTCAGTTTTCACTTGTCCTCTGAATGTCCAGTGGAAAATGTTTCTCTGGAGAGTTTGTGGCAGGCTGGGATGAAGGGCCGTGTAAGTCCTTGGCCTGTGTCTGCCAAACAAAGCCAGTCAAGCCCTTGCACAGTTAAACCCACACCAGGCAGGTTACAGCATTCACATCAAAGCTTTCCCCTGAAGAGTCTCTGTCCGAGGCAAATGGCAAATAATACA